>CM077440.1:36569178-36688568 GCA_039654765.1 Mylopharyngodon piceus
CATAGCCAAATTTCATGATGTCCAACGTGCTTCATGTTTTCATTCATTCATTAAATTCTGTTTTGTTTTGTTTTGTTTTGGGCACATACTGTATAGGTCATACCAATTATACTGTTATTTGTTCCCAATTCTACTTTTGTATCCCACAAAACAAACAAACAATCTCATACAGCTTTACGAAGACAAGACATGAGAAAATATTGATCAGTCTCATTTTTGGGCGAACTATCCCTTTAAGGATTTGGCAGACGATAGATTAATTTCTTTTATTTATTGAAATTGATAATAATAAAACGACCAAACGTTCACTTGCCCTTAAAAATCAAGAGGTAGTAGGTGAATAACAGACATACCATAATAAAAACATTAATATCATGTAGTAAGCGATCATTATCTTTATTTATTTATTCAATCGACACAGTCTATCTATTTTGGCATTTTATAATTCCTAACTCGTAACACTAATCTTGGCTGAATTTACCTGTATGCGAGTAGGTGGCAGTTGCGACTCTCCGCACCTTTATAACAGCGGCCCACAACTGATGTTTCTTCAAACACGGAACATTTTCCCCTCTCTTTTGCTCTGTCCACCGAACGGAGCTGCTGTTGTTTCTTTCTTTAGAAAACTTGAAAGTCCCTTTCACAGCGAGTCTTACATTGTAACGTGCCAGAGCGGTACCGCATGTAGTCGAGTCAGGTCAGAGTCTCCTCACGCCCCGCCAGCACGAGCACCTCCCTCACGATTCCCCCTGACAACGGCCGCGCGCACGGGCACAGCGTGTGACACTTTTAAGGTTTAGCTACGACAATTTTGTATAATCTCACAAATAGAGTGAAACATGGCGAAAATGCTCGTCACAATTTGCAATGCGCACAAATCCCGTTCTGCTTTACATGTAGCCTACTGATATCAACAGGTTTGGGGGTTAGGGTTGGGCTCAGAAAATAGCCTATCATCACTTCATTATAAATACCACTGTCTATAAGATGTCCTCAACGTATCTGATGTGTGTGTGTGTGTGTGTGTGTGTGTGTGTGTGAATTCCTCTGGTTTCTGCCAGACTTGCCTCAGGGTAACAAACCCATCTTCTTCACTTTGAAAGCAAATTATGCATATAATATAGAGGCACTGTACGTGTATATATGTTTGAAAGCCCCATTAAATTATTTGAACTTAATTCTTCTCTTTAAATCCAATTGTCATGATCAGTTTTGGATTTTGAACTCAAGTTTATATGTTTTCAAAACTTAAAGTAATCCATTTTTTGACTATTTGTGAGTTGAAACAAAGGTTATTTGCAAGTTGAGTATTTTCAGTTGAGTTTACTCATGTTTTTAAGGCAGGTGAACTTTTGTTTTTAACTTTAACCTATGTTTTACATAGGCCTATATGCCAAAAATGGCCAATAAGGAAGGAATGACATGAAAAGAGTTTTATATAGATTTTTCATCCACTAAAATTATGATTCACTTAATTTTGTAATGTACTTGAAGAATTCCTTATGAAGTGAGTTATTTTACTTGAAAATAGTGTGAATATGGATGCAACTTTCATCATAACACAACAGCGTAGTTATCATATTATATTATTTATTTAAATATTTTCCATTATTAAAATGTCTTTTTTAGTATTTACCTACTATAAGAATAAGTCAAATTAATCATAAGCAGCATTTATTACAAGTTATTTTCTGCTGTTTTAATATTAGTATTCTGACAGATAATTTCATAGGCACTCAATTTCACTAATATAACTAAAATTCTTTGCTCTTTTTATATTAGTAATGAAAATCATTTTATGCGAGACTATTCTAATCTATTCAGCACAATAAGACCCGAAGTGGCAGCATTAACAGTTGGTTCTGTCAGTATCAGGCTTGTAAAATGAACAAATGACTCATTATTTGAATGCGATCATTAGGCGATCAATAAGAGCGTCAGCCATAGCTTTCTTCTGAGATGTCTACATTGCTTCATTGTGATCGATCATCACTAAAAACCTCATATCATACTTTTCAAAGGCCACAATTACACCTATTGTCTTCTCTTCTGAATAATTAATTGGACGTCCACCAGCTCTTAGGCTGTTTAAACCACACATTTGTTGTAAATGACAGTGAACGTGGGACCATCTGTTTGACGTCGAGCAGGAACAAAAAGCACACTGATGTGTTTGGTCTATGGATAAACACTAGCCAACAGTCCTCGTCTGGTTCACGTCCAAATATTCACACCTGTGTGACCACAGACACGTCTCAACCTGTTCACCTGATGGGTGTTAACTCATCTTAAATATTTAAACAGAATGGGTGGCATCACAATCCCTTAATAAACACTGAGTCTCGAAACACAGACAAAAGAAAAAAAAAAAGATAAAGGGGTACAAAGTAGCATCCAAAACTTAACAACATCAAAAGTCAGTGAATGTTGTTTTCACCTCAGTAGGAAATTATATAAAAACTAAAATTCTGTAAGTTGTTTTGTTTTCTATTTATTTTATATGAGGTTTGCAATTTTATTTTCTAAAAAAAAAAAAAAAAAAAAAACTGAATAAAAGTAAAATTAAATATATATATATATTTTTTAAAAAAGTAAAATACAAACATTCATGCATTTAAAAAATGTTAAATTATGGATTATCTAAAATATTAATTTTTACTATGAACCAAGCGTGCCGCTCAAGTCCTGAAAAAAGTGAAGCCATAGCATCTCTATCGCCCCCAGGTGGTTGGTCCCAGTATAGGTCATAAACCCCACCCTCTCCATGTAATTTAATGGGACCCGAGACAAACTAAACAATTAAATTACACTTAATTTTTAGTAAAATTTTTTCAAAGATAGTTTCTGTCATTTTATGTAGTTTTTATCACGCTGATGTAAGTTCAAGTGTTCATTTTTTTTTTTTTTAAATAAGTTTGGTTTTAGTTACTTATTTGATGCTATAAAAACGGGGGTGTGACGTCATGATTGACAGCTGTGATTGACAGCTTCTCTAAGCGAAGTAGTCATTGAAGTACCAACGGAATTTTTTCAGGATTTTCGGGAGGATATTTAACTTGAATTTCTACATTTCCATAACTGTTTTTTTCACACAGACACAATGAGTTTTTCTGAAGTAAACCATACCAAACGATTCTGTGGGAGTGTGAGCGGGGCCTTGATAGCGCGCGACTCCACTTCATGCTCACTACTGCGCAGAATCGGGTCCTGAATCAGCACAAGATCTCAGCGCCAGATTGGGAAATTGGTGGTGTCATGAGAAATCGATTCCCCCCCAGGAATCGGGTCTCCTTTAGGACCCAGGCAGTAATGCCTGATCAAAAGTTTTTATCGTTATGTCCTGACCAATTATAACCCGTTTCACTATTGTATGTTGTACATTAAGTGCACAAACAACAAGCTTGAAATATAAAATGAATGCCTATGTATTGCATAATAAAACAAACTGGAAACCGATAATGGAAGCAAAAAACATACGTAATATAATATAAGATAAGCTAGCAGGCTAATCAGGTAGATGTATGCTATGCTAGTTCATAAGCGAACTAAAAAACAGTAAGAACAAGAAATGTTCATATACTAGTATATGAACCATGTAATTTAAAAGACATTTTAAAAGGCATTTTAAACTATATAAATTTGCAGGAATTATAACCAGGCACTAAAAATACTTCCCATTAAAAGCCCATTGAACCAATGGGATCACTCAGGGTCCTAAAGGAAACCTGTTTCCTGGGGGGACTCGATTTCTCACCACAGCGGCTTCACTTTTCTACAATGGAAGAGAGTGGAGGTGCGTCGTCCATATATTTTTTTAACAGTTTATGCTACAAACGAATGGCATTTGTATCACAACGAGACACCAATTTTTATCAACATGCAATTTATGGTTTTTAAAATATAGGAACAGTGGGATTATCTATAAACTTGACATTCAGAAGGATGACCTTCGCTTAAAAGCACAGTGGTGATAAAGATGGATCATGACATTAGTACATCTCTGCTGTTCCTAGACCACTATATCATTTGGCACACAGAACAAACATTAACTCGCATACATCAAGAAGACTTCCAGGTCCATGTCAGGTCATTCACTGCCACTGCAGGTTATCACTTCATTTAGTTACTTAGTGACTACTTAAAAGCACCATTTACCCTGTGAAGTGAGTAAGGGCGTGTTCACAGTTGGCACGTTTGGTTAATTTAAAATGAACTCTGGTGCAATTGCACTGTTAGTGCGGTTTAATTGAATAAGTGTGAACGCTGCCATCCAAATTCTGGAAAAAACTGAAACCTGGAAAGATGGGTCTCGGTCCACTTCCAAACTAACTCTGGTGTGGCTCGACAGCACATACCGAACCCGTGAGTAATTTGAATCGTTACACCCCTAGAACACACCCTTAATAGACAGCAAAAAAATCTTTAAGGGCCTGCAAAAGTATTAGGGCATTGCACTAGCAATGCCAATGTCATGAGTTTCATTCCCAGGGAACTAATACTCGAAAAATGCATACCTTTCATGCACTGTAAGTCGCTTTGGTGTCTGCCAAAATGCATAAAAAATCTTTAAGGTTTTTTCCCCTGCTCATATTTGCAGATTTAAGGGGGGAAAAAATGGACAGGTGGGTTTGTTGGTAATTGCATTCTGATCAATGAAACAAGCTCTCTGAAAGTGTTTACACTCAAAAGCACTACTAAAATTAGATTAGCTTAAGATATGACTTTCATAATGATGATGAACTTTCGTAAAGATACAACAAACTAAGGTGGTTTGCGGTGGTTGCTAGGATTTGAGAAACATGAGGAAGACTTTGGATGGGCCCATTTAAGTGCATCATTCACAATGTTCCTGTGTGATGTCTATCAAAGTATATTAGTATAATAGAGAGATGAGAGGAAAAAAATAAAACAAACACATATCAAAGTTTGAGGTTTGACAATGATTATTTATCATGAATATAACAATACAGTACTTAAAACAAACACACATTCTCTCTCTCACACACACACACACACACACACACACCTATGAACACGCAGATAAGCTCTAGCTGCGGTGCACAATGCTGTCGATGCTCTCCTGAAGCTCTGCCATCTTCTTCAGCACCAGATTCACCTTCTGCTCATCAAACTCCAGACACACAAACTCAGAGCTCTGAAGTAGAGAGAGAGAGAAAGAGAAACTATTTACATTCAGTATGAATGGTGAAACTGAAATGACCCAAAATCATTTTAAACAACACATTCTGCACTGAGTGTCAACGTGTGATATCAGTACTGCTGCTGACACGCCTGTTACAGAGTTGACCTGCATCAACACAGCGGTGTAAGATTCACTGCATGAAAAACACCTGAAAAGTAGTTTCCATTCAAAGAGAATCAACATCAATCCTCAGAATTCTGAACCTGTTATTTAGAACCAATAAATAGAATGTTTTAAATCATCTGAATGAGAATTTCCAGGAATTCTTGATTCTGATTGGTCAGTCAGCATTCTGTAAACAAGTATGTTTGCACATTGTTGCACATCATTGTCTGAACTGTTTTCCTATCTCTAATATCACTTGTGCACCAATATTTTAAGTCCATCGCTGCATCTGAATTTACTTCACGACCGTTAAAAAAGTTTGTTTAATATAGTATGAATATGGTAGCAGTATGAATGAAATTCGGATGTACTACAGCCGCCATATTGTTATTGTTGCTTCACTGCCATTCATAAATCCTCTCTCGTGGCCTCATGGGATAGTAAAGTGTCCATTGAATGCGCACTTCAGAATCTCGGCGGTAACAGGTCATTCCGGGGACTTTTTGGCTACCGTTTTTCAAATACCATGTATTCAGACATACTACTCTTTTTGGTGTACTGTTTTTCACATACTATATTATATTTATATAGTAGAGAAGTATTCAATTTTGGATGCAGTGCATTTATTGGGTAAACCGTGTACTTAAAGTACATTTAGTCTACAATTGTGGCCTGTGTCCTGATCACCATCATGGTTTATTTTGTAACTTATACTACATTATCCCTTAATTACAGGGCAGCAAAAGAATAGTGTTAAAGCTTTTTTTTTTGTTGTAAAAAATGATCCAGAAGGGCAGAAGAATGGGACTGACAAGAAGAATGGGACTGATGAAGAATGGGAATGACATCAGATGACATCAGCAGCTGAAGCAGGTCATTATGACATCATCAGACACCAAAGCAGCTCCTGTGCATTGTTTCATTCACACAGAACCAGAGAATAAAACAAAAACTAACCTTCAGCTTTAACACTATGTGCTGCTGGTGCCCCTTCAGGAAAGGCAAATTTACCCAATATATAAATACACTACTGCTTAAACGTTTGGGGTTGGTACGATTTTTTATTGTTTTTGAAAGAAGTCTGCATTAAAGGTATCGCAATACCCTGCTATTAAAAACTGTACGATTTCACATTTTATCAGTATTAGTACTGACAGCATTCTAACAAGAGACGTTTTTCATAATTTGCATCAATGTGTGACAGCGGCACATGTGTGTGCAGAGCTCTGCTTCCACTACCTGAAGGGACTAAAATATATCCGCACAAGTGAGAAAATAAAGTGCGGGACGTGTTTGATCACTAAGATCAATAAGCCCTGAAAAAGAGCTCAAAAGCGCAACTCGCACTACCGGGCTCAGACAGACCTGAAGAGTGCGCACAAAAAGGCGCCTTTCAGACAGCATGTGATCGCGAATTCAGTTCTCTTTCATGGATTATTGGGGCTGAATGATCTAAAATATGTAATAATAATAATAAAAAAAACATGTCCTGGCGAGTATCCTAGCAAACACAGTTGGGTATGTCTTAAGTGAATATAAACAGTCAAGAAAAAATCAGGTGTGTTCCAATGTACTGGATCCGTGCGTCAGGTCTTAAAGTGACGGCAGCCTACTAAACCTGCAGCTGTCTGTGTGATTAATGTTAATCAAACAACAAAAGAAAAGAGAAAATCAAGAGAAATTTTTGATTTTTTTAAATTTACTTATTTATTTCTTTTGCTGTTTTCCAGCTGTATTTACACTGTTTTATCATTGCTTTTGTCGTTAGGTAACTTGCGATTTTGTGATATATGGATCTCAAAATGACACATTCACACCCAAAAATAATCTATCGAATGTTACCGTCATTTTTTTTTTTTACTTATCATACCGTCATAATATTTACTTATATATTTAAATAAAGGATACACATTAAAAGCATGGTTTAATTCAGTGAAAACTTACTTTTGTTAAATTTACTTAGTTTAGTAGATTTTATTTAACTCTATATGTAAAATTACATAAATTAAGTATAATATATTTACTTGATAATAACAGGTAAGTTTTAGTTTATTTTACTTAAAATGTGTTGGTGCAAATTGTTATGAGGATGTTATTGTGAAATATTTTTATAATTTAAAATAACTGTTTTCAATTGTAATATATTATAAAATATAATTTATTCCTGTGATCAAAGCTGAATTTTCAGCATCCATTACTCCAGTCTTCAGTGTCACATGATCCTTCAGAAATCATTCTGATATGATGATTTGATGCGCAAGAAACATTTCTGATTATCAATGTTGAAAACAGTTGTGCTGCTTCATATTTCTGTGGAAACTGTGATACATTTTTTTCTGGATGAATAGAAAGTTCAAAAGAACATCCTTTATTTGAAATATATAAATTATAAATATCTTTACTGTCACTTTTAATCAATTTAATGCATCATTGCTGAATAAAATCTTACTAACTACTACAAAAATTTGAATGGTAGAGTATGTACACATTAACAATTATAATAATTACAGAAATCATTAATTATTCATTATTGTTCATTGTTAATTCTTGTTTGTTCTTAATACATTTTTGACTATTGTAATTTTATGTAACTGGCATTGTAAAAAATGTATTAGTACACATAGTACACGACTTTAGATTAATAAGATTAGGAAAAACATGAACCTAGATTAATAAATGCAATAAAAGCTGTGTTCATTATTAGGTTACGATACCCAATGCAGGAACTAATATTAACAAAAGAAACCTTTGTGAAAAAATTGTGAAGTGCAACTAGGTATTAAACAGTGGTGATTGGCTGAAAATACTGCATCTTTGCACTAAGAGTTACAGGGAATAGAAGCAGATACCAAAATGAGGAAAAAGCACTGGGCTGAATCTGACCAGGTAAAAAACGAGAAGGACCTGAGCATACAAAACCCCTTTTGTATGGTCACAATAGCCATATCACATAACCTGTAACCACAGCGACAGTGACTAAAGTAAATATAATAAGATCGGAAAGCACAAATGACAAAACGATGTTTAATAAACAAGCCCAATTAAGGTGCAAATTCATCTGTGAAATCTAATCAACTGACAGCGGCTGACAGGCACAGACCGCAAAACTGATGGGAGCTTCGCTAGAAAACAGAAACATGATCTGAAATCTCACACTGTGCGATGTGACAGACAACTAGGCAACAGGTCCGTCCTGAAAAATTAAGGGAGTCATTTCAGTTAGAAAATGCAATATAATATAATAACTGAACTTTATGTAACCATATTTGCGCTCTAAAGCAGGACTGACAATTGTGTTCTGTGGATGTGTTAAAGTCTCGTTCTTTCTTGCTGTCCAAACACGGCACTGAGATATCTGAAATGATTTGTGGTTTTATCATGCAGGAATTGATCTCCTGACCCAGAATGAAGAATCTATCTCTTATTAATCTATTATTAATCTGGTATTATAATCCATTATTAATCTGGTATTTTTTATAAAGCTTGTTTTTCAGATTAATAATCTGAAAAACAAGCCTTGTGCAACATGAGGAATAATATTCTGAGTAATTTACAGTTGGATTGATACCTTTAGGCCAAACAGTGTTTAATGGAGTTTAATGGATTTGGGTTCAGTACTGTATTTAAAAAAATACCAGATTAATAATCTGAAAAACAAGCCTTATTACAAATTACCATATTAATAATCTGAAAAACAAGCCTTATAAAAAAATACCAGATTAATAATCTGAAAAACAAGCCTTATAAAAAAAATACCAGATTAATAATCTAAAAAATGAGCCTTATTCCAAAATACCAGATTAATAATCTGAAAAACAAGCTTTATAAAAAATACCATATTAATAATCTGAGAAACAAGCCTTATAAAAAAAATACCAGATTAATAATCTGAAAAACAAGCCTTATAAAAAAAAACAGATTAATAATCTGAAAAACAAGCCTTATAAAAAAAATACCAGATTAATAATCTGAAAAACAAGCCTTATAAAAAAAAACAGATTAATAATCTGAAAAACAAGCCTTATAAAAAAAACAGATTAATAATCTGAAAAACAAGCTTATAAAAAAAATACCAGATTAATAATCTGAAAAACAAGCTTATAAAAAAAATACCAGATTAATAATCTGAAAAATGAGCCTTATAAGAAAAAAAAAAAAATACCAGATTAATAATCTGAAAAACAAGCCTTATAAAAAAAAACAGATTAATAATCTGAAAAACAAGCTTATAAAAAAAAAATACCAGATTAATAATCTGAAAAAGCCTTGTGCAACATGAGGAATAATATTCTGAGTAATTTACAGTTAGATTAATACCTTTAGGCCAAACAGTGTTGTAGTTTAATGGATTTACAGTATTGCGTACATTTCGAGTTCCAAAATTATTATAAAACTTGAAATGCTAATTCCAAAAACAGAGCCTTGTGCAATAAAGATATTTTTTTGAACATTTAACTATTAGTTTGATATCATAATGTCATATAGATAAATTGTTTAACTGAATTATAGGGCTAATTAATATATACTTTATTTCATGAAATTGAGCCTTGTGCTATGCAAAGGACATCAGTTTATGCATATCGGAGTTGGTTGACATGAAATGCACAGAGAGTTTAATGGGTATGAAACCGAATGTCTAACGAAAGTCAAATGTTAACTTTACTGCTGTATCAATCTCCTCCTTTTAGAATAGTTGCGGACGTGATAAGAGACCTTTCTGCTCTCCTGCTGCTCTGAGGAGAACTGAATACCCAACAGTCCCCTATTCTCTGAGCATGAATCATACGGTGTGTAATGCATCTCTCTGCACACGGCACCAATGATACGAAACAATTAGAGCACTCAGACAAACGAACGAGCTGAAAGCCACTTAGAGCGGATAGGAGGCTCCTCTTACAGCGCTGAATGTGCATTTAGAAAAAGAGCTGGGCGGTATGACAATATATTTCGTGGCAGCGATATAAAATGTATATCGTTAGAGATTTTGCTATATCATATATATATTCACGTAGCACAGCACTACTGACACTTCAGTGTGATGAAACACATGAATGTATGGAAGCTTGATTCCGCCATGAAATAAAATTAAAAAGGTATTTGCGACTTTTTATCTAACAATTCAATTTTTTCTTAGAATTTTCTCAGAATATAAACTTAAATTGAAATCTTAAAATTGCGAGTTATAAAGTCAGAATTGTGAGATAAAAAGTCACAATTACCTTTTTTATTTTTTATGCGGAATCAAGCTTCCATACATTCATGTGTTTCATCACACTAAAGTGTCAGTAGTGCTGTGCTACGCGTATATATTTACATACATGAGGGAAAAGACTGACGTTTTTTCTCAGAATTGCGAGCAGCAGTTACCTTTTTATTGTTTTATTTAGTGGTGGAAACAAGCTTCCATATGAATAAGACAAAGAGCTGGATGTGCTTGATGTTAAAAAAAAAAAAAAAAGAAAGAAAGAGTTATTAAACGCAATAAGTCACGAAAAAGAACTCAAGTGCTCGCGCTGACTTGCACACTAAAAAAAAACTACATGTATGGAAAGCTGCCTCTCTGATAATGTGATTGCGAATTTGGGACGTGCTTGATATTAAAGAGTTATTAAGCACAATAATAAGTCATGAACTCAGTGCGGTTGCTTGCACTGACTGACACAGCTGAAGAGCGTGCACAGAAAGCCGCGTCTCTCAGCATGCGATTGCGAGTTCTGTTCTCTCTCACCTCTTATTGCGCTTGAGTGGTCGAATACACACAATTGTGTCAACGTGGTCAGTATGTGGAGTATTCATGTAAACATGGTCGGTTATGTCTCAAGGGAAAGTAAACAGTTGGGTGTAAACTGGACGTGTATCAGTATAATGAATCCGTGCATCTGGTCTTAAAGTGACAGCAGCCTAATAAACCTGCTGCTCTCCGAGTCATTAATGTTAATCAAACAAAAGAGAAAATAACTTGCTGCTCTTGACTGACTAACTTTTGTAGCTTTTATAAGAAGAAATATTTAATTCATACATTTATTCAATTTCTGTACTATTTCTAACTACATGTTAAAGGTGGGGTAAGCCATATTACAAGAACACTGTTTGGAAGTTAGTTGGACCAACACCAACAACAAACGTGTAGCCGATCAGCATTAGGGGGCGTATGACGGTTGAGGAGACAGAACGAGCAAGAGGGAGATTTGAAAATGAGAAAGAAAAAAAAAAACTGCAGAACGAAAAATGGGACAATACAAAAGAGCTCAAAAGAATATCACTGGAATGAAGGTTTATGACTGGGCAAGCGCTTTAGGACTCGCGTTTATATTAGAAAAGCTTTCTAGCGCTGGAGTGAGCTAAGCGGGAAAGCCTGAAAACAGACGCGGAGGCTGCTTTGATTCCGCTTCTCATGTGAGTAACACTGGGTTTGAGTGTCATTGATTGTCTGGAGATGCTGTGCTGTTTGCGACTAACAACGAACTCTTGTTTATATTTAATCTTGTGTACTGTATGTTCATTTTTTGCGCTTCCTTGTCATTCGTTCATCAACTGTGCTTTATTTTTCGTGAATCATTATTTTGTTGCGCATCAGCTGTGATAAACAGACATCCACTCTCGCATTGCGTGTGTAACAGTGGTCAGATAGTGAGAGTCGTGCAGGTAAACCACTGCGCACTGACGCCCGCTAGAGAATGAGGTGTTTAGCGTCATTGTTAACTGCATTCCAGCAGCTATCGGGTTTCGAGACCGACTTGGAGCAGGGTGGTTAGGATTGGAGAGTTTTGGAGGCGGAGCAATGAAGAGAGGGGTGGGTTTGTTTGGGTTGATTTCAAATATCAACAATGTCCAACAGCGTTTTTGAAATATGGCTTAACCCACCTTTAAATAAACCTACTGAATCTGAAAAACCTAAATTGTTTAATTCATATTTTTGTTATAGTCTATTGTATATGCCCTATTGTTTGTAATTAGCTTCTCTGTACTTATTTTTAATTAAAAAAAATAAAATAAAATAACAAAAATAGCTATGTTGTGACATATATTGTTGTTATTGTGAAATAAATTGCTCATATCATGAAATAAGATCTTGGTCATAACGCCCACCTCTAAAATAAATAAATAAATAAAAAGAATAAGAAATCAGACAGAAAAAAGAAGGCTGTTATTTTCGTCTTGCCCCACTGAGGTTAAATAATAACATACAGCAGATATTACTGATAAGCATCTAAAATTTGCAAACGAAAGAACCCCAAATGAACTTCATAGGAAAGAGCTGATGATGAACGGAAAGACTTAATGGCAGAGTAATGAGGGCTAATGTCACTCTAATGTCACTAATGGCTCTCTGTTTCCTGTAACTCAGACCTCTTGATATCACGGGAAATAAAGACATGGATTAGAGCTCCTCATGCAGTTCAGGAAAATATTGATGAGTGTGAACGGTAAAAAAGGGCTACAGACTTTGCTTATCAGTGTGATTCTGTAAAAAACAGAGTTTACGATATGATGGCCAGTGTGAAATTGATTAACAAATAAATGATGGCTGAATTACTGAAAATTCATAAATTGGTTCCAAAATTATATACATTTTAGAGTGTTTTTCCACTTACACCGCAGTACTATCTTTTCATAATTATTAATTTATGCTTTCCATAGATATTCAATGTAGTTTCATGTCATGGAAAGCAGAACTAGTTCACAGCTGTGCAGTTACAGAAGATTATTCAAAACCTCCGAATATCTGTCAATCAACAAGAATTTAACCGTGCCATGGTATAATTTTAATATAAATATGCTAAATACAACTTTGCTTCTGGTAAGAAATCTTCTTGGCAGCAACTTTTCTCATTTCACCTGCAATGTGAATTATCTAGTACTTATACAACACTTGTCTGCCAGGTAGTTAATGCACATGCAACACTACAGTAATTTAGATTAATTTAAAATCTTAAAATACTCTCAGTATTATTTTAGCTCAAGCGGTCTCAACTTTCACTGAGGCTTACAGATGTTAAACTGCACACATACTTTTCTCAACATACATCTTTGAACAAACACCCAACATGCCACAACTACCTACCAATTTGAAACCCCAGAGAGTGGTGTGACTTCATTTTTTCAGGACATGTCTGCACATATTCATAGGTGTGTGTGTGTGTGTGTGTGTGTGTGTGTGTGTGCGCGGTTATACCAGTAAAAATGATCATCATCAAATCTCTCGGGCACACAAGCTTCCCAGATTTTAGCATGCAAAAGTCAGTGAAAAAAAAATCTCTTTTGTGCTTTTAAAACACTTTTGTTTGGAGATCCACCCAACTTCCATGACCTGAACCCTCATTTCTCCAGTTCAGTTCTCACCTCTCCGGTGCGGCCGAGCTCTAACTCCACCAGTGCCACAGGGCTGTTGGACACCTGACCCCTGCTGGCGGATGTGTGCAGGTCCACTCTCCACTTCAGGCCCCTGAGGCCGGGTTCCCAGCGACTCTGAGCCAAAAGACTCTCTCGCACCCGCGTCCGGTGGGTCTTCCAGAAGCGCGCCAGAGCGGCCGCCTGCTCTGGAGTCACGCCACCTCCACCCTGCTTACGCGTCTGCGCAGTGAGAAAAGCTTCGAGCTGCGTCTGATCCATGTCCGCTGATGCGATGGACTGAAGGAAGGACAGAAAGATCAGGTTAAGGGTTTAGTATGGGATTAATGCTGATATTTGCCATTTTAATGATTAGCATTGGCTGACAAGTTTTACTGTTTGGCTGATAAGTGTCAGAAGAAGACTTTTATTTTGACAGCACTGAGAACGCAGATACACAGGAGCTCTCATTCTCCATCTTCATTTTTAATTAACAGGCACTGTTATCGTGGATGATTGTATACAAACACAATTTCTCCCTTCACAAATGCTTAATTTGGAATAATAAATACATTTTACACCAAAATAAATCTTTATTTTTAGTTAATTGGCTTAGTGAAAATATTTTGAATAGTAATGATCATTTACTTACTTATTCAGCATTTTTAGGAAAAAATTTCATTTTATATATCTGTCAATGAGTATATGGTGGTAATCAATGCCATTCCCTCAGAGTTTATAAATTTGCTAGGAAATAATATAGATGAAAAGCCAAACTAAGATCTTAGTCTTAAACTGGAAGGTAACAATTTAAAAGACAAAAAAAAAAAAAAAAAAAAATGTAATAATAATCATCTCAGAACAATGTGCCAAATTTCCACTGTACCTTTAACTATTGGATTTTGGAGATCACAATTTCAAGATGTCAATTGGAAAGAGACCTTTAAAATCTCCAGATGATTTTGTATCACCAATAAAATTATTGGAGGTGTTACTTAAGACTGTTCATTGTATTTATCCTGTAAAACAGGTAATTGCAAAGTTTTGTAAAGATATTGACCTGAAATGTGTTTTCTGTAAAGAGGGAACTGAAAGTATTGTCCATTTATTTTATGATTGTATTTATACAAAATTATTTTGGTGATCTGGCTTTTTTTTGTGAAAAATAGTACTAACATTGAACTCAAAGTAAAAGATGTTTTTTTATGATAATACTGGTGACTTCAAAATTTGGTATATTGTGAATTTACTCATTATATATGGAAAAGTCTTTATTCACAAATGTAAATGGGGAGGGAAAAAAACTAATTTTACTCATTTTAAAATAGAAATAGGTCACTACTTTTATACATTAAAGGAAACAAGATAATAATAAAGCGAAAAAACTAAATTATTTTAAAGCCTCAAATCTATTCTTTGAATAATTTGTAACTTTTGTACTGATTTATAGACATGTGAATTTCTTTCTGCTTTCTCTTCTTTTTTATATTTGTTTATCATAACATTTGATTTGATGTAATTAATATGACATTGCCCTTATATGTTCATTGTTCAAAAGATTGTTCCTCTGATACAAACAGAGCTTGGGAAAGACTTTGCGTTTTATCTCCTAGTAAACTGTTGCTGTGATTCCTGCTTGTGTTGTATTATATTGTATTGTGGTTGATACTGTAAATTGGTTTTTATGTTATTTGTTGCTGCTTCTTGGCAAAGTCAATCTTTTAAAAGTGATTTTTTAATCTCACTGAGTTTTTTTTTAAACTGGTTAAATATAGGAAAATGAATGAATGAATGAATGAATTCTGTCTACAAAATTAGAATAGCAGACAGAACTGTTAAAGAAAGCGAATGGTATATGAAAAGTATTATAAGAGTTTGCTTTTCTATTATTAATAATAATATTTTTTAACTTTCAACTATTTCTTTATTTAAAAAACTATATATTAGGATTACAGAATAAAAAACTTTCTAAAGCAAAGTTTGTTTTACATATATATTTCTTATCAAAATATTTTTGCATATTGATATATTTTCCAATTATTTTTAATTCAAACAAATCCATATCGTCGATTACTAATCTGTAGTATACATTAAATACTACCTACTATTAAAAATAAGTAAAACAGAACGAATTATGTAATGATAAACGTTCAGCAAGTGACATCTGATGGCTGACAACTACCACTGGTGAGGCAAGAAATCTGCTGCTCTCTAGCGGTACACAGATAACAGTTCAATCCACACCTGCATTTAATTTTAAAGAATACAAGATCTCTATGAAATGTTTGCGTTTGTAGAAACAGCAATAAACGTCCTGCTGTCTTGTAAACTCTTATAGAGAGTGACGGAAGAGGAGGGAGTACCTTCAGAAGCGACCTCATCTTGTCATGTAGCGCGCGGAATTCGTCCTGCGTCATCTCGGCGTAGAGCTCATTCTTCAAAAACTCTTCTGTGATTTCTGTATTACCATAATAAAGTCTCTGAGTGATTCCGTTCAACAAAGCGCTCACACATCTCTGGCTGTCCGCGTCAGCCATATTGGATGTTGACAGTGTGTCATGTGATCCGCGTCACGAGCAGCGCAGCGCAACTTCCTTCACTGCGCGTTCACTTCCGGTATTTAATATAAACATATAAATATAATATGTTATTTAGACATATTTGTGTATCGTTTTTTAAGGAAGTTATAAAAATGTAATGGCCCTACTGCAGTATATATCTATTTAAACTGGAAATGTTACTGTGAATTTGTGTGTTTCTCCTCAAAACTTTCAAAATCCAAAAAAAGGCACATGCAATCAACCTGTCTCATCCCTCATCAGTATTAATTGTGGGATGAATCAACAGCACAAGTGCAGAAAGAAAGTACATTTTGAGTATTCCAATTTTTAATATTTTTTATTAATAAAGTGAAAGTATAAAATGCAAGGAAAAGAGACAGTTTCATAAAAGTTTAGATAAAAATTTAACTGCCATATTTAAAAAAAACATTACAGCAATAAAATAAAGTGTCTTAATGCACAAACATTCAGAGTGTTTAAAGACATTTTTTTTAAAGAATCTTTAGACATTTAAACTCACACAGGTCATACCACCATCGTCACCCCTTTGATCCCAATTACCCTTAAATCAAAGGTAGCGGATATTCCTCTAAAAACACTCAGCAAAATACTTTGAGGGAACAACAGAGCGGCACTCATTCACCAACAACGTCTCCAAGCTGTAACACACAGAAGACAGTGACGTTCAGGCCTGATTTAATTTCTTAAGCCTGTTATGTCTGACATATAATAAATATTTACTCTATGTTTGTCATATGTACAAACACACTAGTAATCACAGTATTCTAGTTGAACTTCTGTCAGTTCAAACACCTTATTACTTCAATATGTCACAACACTATGGCTAAAATAATATGTTTATGATCATATATCATTGGCAACATAAACAAACAGCTTACTCAATAAGCAAAAGAACCTCAAAATGCACTAATATATATACTTACCTTTATTAAAATTTTGTGTTTGCATGTATTGACATAGTAAAATTCTAAAATCATAAAAATTATTTTCAACTTACATCTTCTTCATATTAGAGGGGTTGAATTTAGGTTTAGGTGGCCTGTTACAAAAGAAGACAGAGTCATGAATGTTATATTTAGTGTAAATACATTTCATTAGGGTTTCAATGTCTTTAATTTTCTAACCATTTATTGAGGTGCAAGCACATTTGTGTGTTAATATAGTATGTGTATATGTTAATGTATACATTAATGTGTTAATTTAAGAACTACCATAAAGCAAATTATTTTTTCCTCTTTTGAATTAAAATTTAAAAACACACTTTGTATCTAAATATGAATGTAAGCATGTTTGTGTGTTTTGAAAATAAGTATTTGAGCTCTTTTGTACTTACATACTGTTCATCAGGGTCTTCAGGCAAGCAATATCATTTGTGATGTCATCATCTATTAAAGCTTTGGTAGAAAAAAAGGTAAAAGTTCATATTGAATTGTATCTTTATTTAGTTCATATTTCTAAGCATTCACATAATTCGGGTATATCTGTTTGTGATAAAACAACAACAACAACAACAACATAACATTTGATATGGCATGTTTTCCTTCAAACTTACCAGAGCATTTCATGTTGCAAATATTGAGCGAAGGCACCATGCCGGAATCACAGGCCCACTGATCACTGAGCTGAAACACTCCATACAGGCGCCAGACAGTGGGCCTCTTTGGCTCCTTCTCCTCAAACATGGGACCATTGGGTTTGGGAAAAAAAGGAATGTGACGGCGGCCTCTTTGGGGGTTTAAAGGATTCCTTGAGGTGGGCCTTGAAGGAGAGACTGTGACGGGCCTTGGGATGGATTTTGTGGTTGGACTCGTGTTGGCGCTTGAGGTTGAGCCTGTGGTAGGTCTTGTGGTGGGGCTTGTAGTGGAGCCTGTAGTGGAGCTTGTGGTTGAGCCTGTTGTGGGGCTTGTGGTTGAGCCTGTAGTGGAGCCTGTAGTGGAGCTTGAGGTTGACACTGTGGTGGAGCCTGTGGTGGAGCTTGGCGTTGAGCCTGTAGTGGAGCTTGAGGTTGAGCCTGTGGTGGGGCTTGAGGTTGAGCCTGTGGTGGGGCTAGTGGTTGAGCCTGTAGTGGAGCTTGAGGTTGAGCCTGTGGTGGGGCTTGTGGTTGAGCCTGTAGTGGAACCTGTAGTGGAGCTTGTGGTTGAGCCTGTAGTGGAGCCTGTAGTGGAGCTTGAGGTTGAGACTGTGGTGGGGCTTGTGGTTGAGTCTGTAGTGGAACCTGTAGTGGGGCTTGAGGTTGAGCCTGTGGTGGAGCTTGAGGTTGAGCCTGTGGTGGGGATAGAGGTTGAGCCTGTGGTGGGGCTTGTGGTTGAGCCTGTAGTGGAGCTTGAGGTTGAGACTGTGGTGGGGCTTGAGGTTGAGCCTGTGGTGGGGCTTGAGGTTGAGACTGTGGTGGGGCTTGAGGTTGAACCTGTGGTGGGGCTTGTAGTGGAGCCTGTGGTGGGGTTTGAGGTTGAGCCTGTAGTGGAGCCTGTGGTGAAGCTTGAGGTGGAGCCTGTGGTGGGGCTTGAGGTTGACCCTGTGGTGGGGCTTGAGGTTGAACCTGTGGTGGAGCTTGACGTTGAGCCTGTGGTGGAGCTTGACGTTGAGCCTGTAGTGGAGCCTGCGGTGGAGCTTGAGGTTGAGCCTGTGGTAGGGCTTGTGGTGGGGCTTGTAGTGGAGCCTGTAGTGGACTCTGTGGTTGAGCCTGTGCTGGGGCTCGAGGTTGAGCCTGTAGTGAAGCCTGTGGTGGGGCTTAAGGTTGAGACTGTGGTGGGGCTTGAGGTTGAGCCTGTGGTGGAGCTTAAGGTTGAGACTGTGGTGGGGCTTGAGGTTGAACCTGTTGTGGGGCTTGAGGTTGAGCCTATGGTGGGGCTTGTGGTTGAGCTTGTAGTGGAGCCTGTGGTGGAGCTTGAGGTTGAGCCTGTGGTGGGGCTTGTGGTGGAGCCAGTGGTGGGTCTTGTGGTGGAGCCTGTGGTGGGACTTGTGGATGAGCCTGTAGTGGAGCCTGTAGTGGAGCTTGTGGTTGAGCCTGTTGTGGGGCTTGTGGTTGAGCCTGTAGTGGAGCCTGTAGTGGAGCTTGAGGTTGACACTGTGGTGGAGCCTGTGGTGGAGCTTGGCGTTGAGCCTGTAGTGGAGCTTGAGGTTGAGCCTGTGGTGGGGCTTGAGGTTGAGCCTGTGGTGGGGCTAGTGGTTGAGCCTGTAGTGGAGCTTGAGGTTGAGCCTGTGGTGGGGCTTGTGGTTGAGCCTGTAGTGGAACCTGTAGTGGAGCTTGTGGTTGAGCCTGTAGTGGAGCCTATAGTGGAGCTTGAGGTTGAGACTGTGGTGGGGCTTGTGGTTGAGTCTGTAGTGGAACCTGTAGTGGGGCTTGAGGTTGAGCCTGTGGTGGAGCTTGAGGTTGAGCCTGTGGTGGGGATAGAGGTTGAGCCTGTGGTGGGGCTTGTGGTTGAGCCTGTAGTGGAGCTTGAGGTTGAGACTGTGGTGGGGCTTGAGGTTGAGCCTGTGGTGGGGCTTGAGGTTGAGACTGTGGTGGGGCTTGAGGTTGAACCTGTGGTGGGGCTTGTAGTGGAGCCTGTGGTGGGGTTTGAGGTTGAGCCTGTAGTGGAGCCTGTGGTGAAGCTTGAGGTGGAGCCTGTGGTGGGGCTTGAGGTTGACCCTGTGGTGGGGCTTGAGGTTGAACCTGTGGTGGAGCTTGACGTTGAGCCTGTGGTGGAGTTTGACGTTGAGCCTGTAGTGAAGCCTGCGGTGGAGCTTGAGGTTGAGCCTGTGGTAGGGCTTGTGGTGGGGCTTGTAGTGGAGCCTGTAGTGGACTCTGTGGTTGAGCCTGTGCTGGGGCTCGAGGTTGAGCCTGTAGTGAAGCCTGTGGTGGGGCTTAAGGTTGAGACTGTGGTGGGGCTTGAGGTTGAGCCTGTGGTGGAGCTTAAGGTTGAGACTGTGGTGGGGCTTGAGGTTGAACCTGTTGTGGGGCTTGAGGTTGAGCCTATGGTGGGGCTTGTGGTTGAGCTTGTAGTGGAGCCTGTGGTGGAGCTTGAGGTTGAGCCTGTGGTGGGGCTTGTGGTGGAGCCAGTGGTGGGTCTTGTGGTGGAGCCTGTGGTGGGACTTGTGGATGAGCCTGTAGTGGAGCCTGTGGTGGAGCTTGAGGTTGACCCTGTGGTGGGGCTTGTGGTGGAGCCAGTGGTGGGTCTTGTGGTCGAGCCTGTGGTGGGACTTGTGGTGGAGCCTGTGGTGGGACTTGTGGTGGGTCTTGTGGTGGAGCCTGTGGTGGTACTTGTGGTGGAGCCTGTGGTGGGTATTGTGGTAGGTCTTGAGGTGGAGCCTGTGGTGGGACTTAAGGTTGAGCCTGTGGTGGAGCTTGTGGTGGGGGTTGTGGTTGAGCCTGTTGTGGAGCCTGTGGTGGAGCTTAAGGTTGAGACTGTAGTGGGGCTTGAGGTTGAGACTGTGGTGGGGCTTAAGGTTGAGCCTGTGGTGGGGCTTGAGGTTGAGACTGTGGTGGGCTTTGAGGTTGAGCCTGTGGTGGGGCTTGAGGTTGAGCCTGTGGTGGGGTTTGTGGTTGAGCCTGTAGTGGAGCCTGTGGTGGAGCTTAAGGTTGAGACTGTGGTGGGGCTTGAGGTTGAACCTGTTGTGGGGCTTGAGGTTGAGCCTATGGTGGGGCTTGTGGTTGAGCTTGTAGTGGAGCCTGTGGTGGAGCTTGAGGTTGAACCTGTGGTGGGGCTTGTGGTGGAGCCAGTGGTGGGTCTTGTGGTGGAGCCTGTGGTGGGACTTGTGGATGAGCCTGTAGTGGAGCCTGTGGTGGAGCTTGAGGTTGACCCTGTGGTGGGGCTTGTGGTGGAGCCAGTGGTGGGTCTTGTGGTCGAGCCTGTGGTGGGACTTGTGGTGGAGCCTGTGGTGGGACTTGTGGTGGGTCTTGTGGTGGAGCCTGTGGTGGTACTTGTGGTGGAGCCTGTGGTGGGTATTGTGGTAGGTCTTGAGGTGGAGCCTGTGGTGGGACTTAAGGTTGAGCCTGTGGTGGAGCTTGTGGTGGGGTTTGTGGTTGAGCCTGTAGTGGAGCCTGTGGTGGAGCTTAAGGTTGAGACTGTAGTGGGGCTTGAGGTTGAGCCTATGGTGGGGCTTGTGGTTGAGCTTGTAGTGGAGCCTGTGGTGGAGCTTGAGGTTGAGCCTGTGGTGGGGCTTGTGGTGGAGCCAGTGGTGGGTCTTGTGGTGGAGCCTGTGGTGGGACTTGTGGTGGAGCTTGTAGTGGAGCCTGTGGTGGAGCTTGAGGTTGACCCTGTGGTGGGGCTTGTGGTGGGTCTTGTGGTGGAGCCTGTGGTGGGACTTGTGGTGGAGCCTGTGGTGGGACTTGTGGTGGGTCTTGTGGTGGAGCCTGTGGTAGTACTTGTGGTGGAGCCTGTGGTGGGTATTGTGGTAGGTCTTAAGGTGGAGCCTGTGGTGGGACTTGTGGTAGGTCTTGTGGTGGAGCCTGTGGTGGTACTTGTGGTGGAGCCTGTGGTGGGTCTTGTGGTAGGTCTTGAGGTTGAGCCTGTGGTGGGACTTGTGGTGGAGCCTGTGGTGGGTCTTGTGGTGGAGCCAGTGGTGGGACTTAATGTAGGCTTTGAGGTACTTAAGGTGGAGCTGAAGGTGGCCCTTGAGGTGGTGCTTGAAGTAAAGCTTGATGTAGGCTGTAAGGTAGACTGAGGTAGGGTGTCATCTGGCTTGTCCTCAGTGATGGTTTTAATAAAGTTGGTGTTGAAGGCCGAGGCACTGGCTTTGCAGACAACTGCCTCAGAAAGAAAGAAACATATGAATGTATGAGGTAATGAACCTCTTAGAAGACATCATGTGACATGGAAATATGGCATGTGAAGACTGAGCAAGAAAAAAAAGGAATTTGAAAGTAACTCACATCTAGCAACAAGATCTTTCACGTCCAATTTTTCTCCTGTGACCTTAATCTCTTGAAGCTGAGCAGCCTCCAGCTTGGCCTTCAGCTCACATTTACTCAGAATCCGTCCCTCACTTGCACTGAACACCAGCAGAACCAGAGCCAACGCCGCCAACATCTTCACTGAGAGAATGCTCTTCATCTCTCTCTCTGCTCAGATATCTGGAGATTAAACACAGGAAAGTGAAAGCAGAGATACATATAAACATTTTCTTAGGCCTCTCATACCTTTTTGCTGAAGTACATCTATAAGTCGGCATGTATTTTGCAATATTCACTTATATTTACTGAAAATTCACCTTGTTAATATGATTGTATAGCAAGCTTCTTTTGATGCTTTTTCTTGTAAATGAAATGAAAAATAGCTGGTTTTAGTTCTATAATCATATATTTGACCAATTAGATATAAAGGTATACATTTCTCAACACAAATATTGTTTGTTATTAGACAAGGTACGTCTGTAAACAATTTGAGCAAAGAAACTGCAATCAAGTGCAAGAACTGCATTAAAATGAGTCTTACCAGACGTTTTGTTGTTGGAGATACAGATGAATGAGAGTCTTAAGATGTTCCTCAGTCTTCACTGTCATCAGACTTATATATGTTAGTGTCAACTCCACCTCAGCTGCACCTCTGCTTTTGTTTCATCCCACCATTATTGACATTTTTTACAAATTTATTTCAAAATGTTCCAGAGAAGGATGGTCTCTCCCTGCTGAGTTTTGGTTCCTCCCAAGGTTTCTTCTTCATACAGTACACCCAAACCAACCGTCTTAGGGAGTTCAAAGGCACTATATTCTGTAAAACTTTGGAACTAAGAGAACAGCTCAGGCAGGTTTTGTTACTTGAACCTTTGAATTTTGCTTGACTTTAGATCATAATGTGTGGTTGAGCAAAACAGACACACATCCATAGTAATAATTCCAATTAAAACAAGCAGGTAATTTATCTTGTACAGCTGGACATCTAAACTGCACTGCTCATTTAATAGAGGACAAGAATAATCAAGAGGAAAAGATCAGCTTTTAGCTTTTAAATCTTTACTGTTTTCTTCTTGGGGTGGATCTGTCATCAGGGTGGACCTGACAATTTCATGCCAAGCCTATGATTAAAACAGTACATTATTTTTGCTCAAGGCACTGTCATTTGAATAGCTCTTCCTAGAAACAGACAATGGTTTTGACAGATTTAAACAACATAGTAAACATTAATGAAGTTTATAAAACCTCCTGGGACCTAGCAGTGCATTTCTGTCCTCTGTAGATAACATCTTAAATTGGCATTGTAAACTTTTTAGACAAAAAAAAAAATTCTAATGTATATTGTATTCAATTAAATTCACATTTATTTGTATAGTGCTTATATACATATCATTTCAAAGCAGATTTACAGAAAATGCATGTGTCTACATTACAATTTAGAGTGGTCTGTTATCAGAGGTGGCTGTGTCCAAGTGATATTTCAGAAATGTACACATACAAATCATGCAGTTAGCTGAAAATGTGTAATTTAAGGAAGAAACAATGAGCTCTAATATTCCATAATATTGTATGGAAACTTTTTTTTTTTTTTTTGACTGATTTTCAAATTGTTTTTGTAAATAAATAATCTCAGAGGAACTTAAGTGAGCAGAGTGTGATTTTCCTTGATGAAAAAGAAAGTTTGTTTTCATATACTCCTATTATAGATATTGTAGGTATTCCTATAAAACAACATTTTAAAAAAAACGATGCTTCTTAACACTATAGTGACAAAACAAACAGTATAATTATTAGTGCTGAATAGAAATAAAGGTGTGGTAGTTGGATAGTTGAAATGTCCTAAAATATGTTTGGAGTTGTTCAGGGCTGGACTAGATTTTGCAACCTCAAGACGTCATGTTCATTAAAAAAACAGTTGTTTAGCTCAACAAGATATTAACCCAATCCTGATGTGTTGGAATAACTATTTTAATTCATAACGTACATGACTGGGTTAGTGAAATCAAGCAGAGTTATATTTTTTTGGAAAAAAGTGGGTAATATATATTATTGTATATGAAACCTTTAGAATTTGAGAAAGATCTGTAAAATAATGAACATAAAAGATCATGACAATATAAAAATAGCACAAGTGTCGATATGTCGATATGTTGTCAAGTGTCGATAAATCGATATGTTATACCAAATACTACTGATAATGTTTTCAAGATCTGGCCAAGTAAAGGACATGTAAGATTTTGTTAAATGTATAATGAAATAAGGGATGAATACATCTGAAGATAAAGGTATAAATCCATAAAATATGGACATTCTAGTAAGCTATTTTACAGATGTCTGCAAACAAGAAGGGATTTCTTGTCCTGAGAGGAGGCTCAAATAGGCCCAAAATAAAATATTCATCCCCCTTTGACAAAGGTTAATAAAAAGTCAAGAAAATTTGAAAATTGACATTTATGAAAGATGAGTGGAAGAGAACTGGATTCTGGAGACTTGGACGCAGAATCCTAAAGTGGGCTATTCCTTAAACATTTTCCTATCTGGCAGGAATATATACTTTTGGAACAAGAGGTAACCTATTTTATAACACCACATCAGATTTTTTCATCCAAGCATAGCCAGACTACTTAAAGGTGTTGGAGAGAATTTGGTTAGATGTGTGCCAATCACAGACCAATAGTTTTTATTCATCTAAACAGTTAAAAGTAATTTGGCCTTGAGTTATAGGCTGCAGATATCCAGTAGTAACCAACTACAGGAATACGGTCCTTCAGTCTCCACAAACCCGTGGTTTATGCATAATAAAATTATTTCTCACAAAAGGCTAGGTAATAATAATAAACTTTATTTTCTATAGCGCCTTTAAAAAGTAGCATCTCAAAGCACGTCACAGAAAGAAAAAAAGAAAACATACAATTATACAAACAATACTTTAAAATAAGGTAAATTAGGTACATTTTTTTCCTTACGTACATTTTTTTTTTCAAACTTTTGGGCACATTTGGGGCCCTTAATATGCTCAAAAACTCTTGAAACTTTGCACACCTTTTTATATGGTTGTATTTGAGAAGCTCTGTAGCGCACCCTTTTTTACCTATAATAACCAAACTTCATTCATACACTTATAGATCTCATCGGGCAAAGCATCTTTCACACTCTAAGTCATATGCCAGCCCAACAGGAAGTCGGCTATTATGGGTTGTTTGAAAAATCCATGCTCTGGAATTTGATATACTCCTCCTAGGACAGGGGTGTCCAATCCTGCTCCTGGAGAGCCACTGTCCTGCAGAGTTTAGCTCCAACCCCAATTAAACACACCTGAACCATCTAATCAAGGTCTTACAAGGCATAATAAAACTTACAGGCAGGTGTATTGAGGCAAGTTGGAGCTAAACTCTGCAGGACAGTGGCCCTCCAGGACCGAGATTCACCCGATCACCACCAAGCTCAGACAACATGAAGCCAAGACAATGAAGATGCTAACCTGCGAGAGGATTTTTGATATCTTGAATAGTTTGGCAGTGGCGAGGCAACAAATCTATTGCAAAAAAAGGGAAACAGGAAGTGTATTATAACCTCTGCATGCATTGACTGATTTTGATGAAACCTCAGCTGTATTTTCACTCGATTTGCTTTAAACTTTGTCATAATAATGTCAAGACACCGCAAATGGACATCTGTGAAAGGATTCTTGATATCTTGAATACTGTTGTCATGGCAAGGCGTCAAGCTTTTGAGACTCTGAGCATGCTTCAAATTGCATGAAACTCAACACACACATCAGAGTTGTCGGCCAGTAGACATGGGTAAAGCCTTAGAAATGGACGTGTAGGAGGGACTCAGTAGCACCACCTTTTGACTAAAATTGGGAGTTGGGGGGGGGTAGTTTTACCTACAATCACCAAAATCCTGACATGTATAGCTCTCGTTGAGCCGGACAACTTCTAATTTACAGTCATTAGCTCCGATCAACAGGAAGTAAGCTATTTTTGTTTGAATGTGGATTTTTTTAATCTAGCTCTGAATTTTTAACTACTGCTCCAAAGGGCTTCACTGGCTGCAGTAAATGTGGCATATAAACAATTTTGACATAATTCTTTTATATTTACCCAATTTAAATGCACATTGCCCGCCATGCACAGTTGTCCTAAAGCCACCGGGGTGGCGGTGGTGCCGGGCTTGGGCCCGTCATTGCTGCTTGCAGCTATATCGATCGATTGTTTTGAGTTCGTTGTCGAAGGTGTGGAATGTGAAGAGATGAAACTTTGCCCTCTTCAGTCGAGGGCTGTCAGTACAAACAACTAAATGAGGCTATGAATTTTCCTGTTGACTCAAACTCACTGGATCATTAAATTTAATAAACAAACTATTTAGCCATTTAATCAATTTTTATCAACAGTAAATGCTTACAATCTGCTTTTACATTCAGTATTTCCTGAGGGGAAAGTTTGGATCACATTCACTCACAAGCAGGACAGCAGTTTGTCAGTTTTCACGGCCACGAGAGATCGCCTCAAATCTGATTTTGTTAATTGAGAGATAATGTTCATTTAAATGTCGTTTTACTTTGTTCCGTATGTTTGTTACCATGCAGAGTGCATTAGCAATACCAGGCAGCAACTGAATAACATTACAGACTGTGAAAGAACAAAAATTATTTAAATGATAAGTATTGCAGGTCTGGTATCGATGATTGTATTTTAAATTATTTTATTGTTTATTTTATAACACATGAACCTTGTTAATGTTTTAGATTTGTACAAAAAGGCAAAATGACTTTGATTGCTCTGCCTTTAAATGAATTGGAATGAAACAACCCACTATACAATCAAATGATTAGAACGTGTGATTATGCCTGCGTGAGAGAACTCAAAAGAAACAACTTTAGTAACATTGAGCCTCGGGGGAAATAATAACATGATATGAGCCCTTTAGCAATTCATAATTTAGTATTTGTTTATTCTGTTTTCCTGCAGGAGGGTTGAGGTCTCGAGTTGGAGCCTGGTGGGGCTTGAAGTGGAGCAATAAGTTGTCTTTTGTGGTGGATCTGTAGGCCTGAGTCACACACATTGATTAATTCAATATAATTCAATTGCCATCACAAATTGAGTCAGTTCTTTAGTACAGAGCTAATTTAATAGAAATGATCAGGTCAAACACATTCACGTAAAGCACAAAAATAACTCCCTGACAGCAACACTGTGCCGGCCCAGATCCGGCCCACATCTGGTCCGCATGTAATCCACATGTACCAGATGTGGGCCGGATCTGGGCCACACCATGTTGCTGTCTGGGCTGTAGCTGAATCAGACTGCATCTATCTACACCTTTTTAGCAAAAGGATGGAAGTAATGCATTTGTTTAACATAGCTTTTTTTCCATACATTTTATTTTCTGCCAGCTGAACATGCTCTTCATGCAATAAAAGAAAAATAATAGCACACTTCTCAACAACCTGCATGTCATGTGCCTTCACAGTTACGTGGTAAATCATAAGAATCCAGCAGAGTGTGGATTGCTAAAGTAAAGCATATTGGTGTAACAATAATGTTTCACTTTCAGATCTTTTATTATATAAAACCATCATCAAGATAAGATATAATCCCCTCCATACATTTTTATACAGTGTTAATTGTACAGTGTAACCTTTGATTTGTTCTATGATGTTGTTGTAATAAATATATAAGATTGGTTCTGATGTCTTTGAAGCAGCGATAAGGTAATATTTGATATTTTGATTGTAGTAACATGGCAGTGGTAACATGGGATAATAGATTTTTTTCTTATCTGATTCACTCAGCAGTGCAGTGTGTGAATTATTCATTGTCTTTACAGAAAATATATTTGAGTCTAGGGCTAATCTTTGTGAAAAAATAAAATACAAGTCTAAAATGCAACACTTAATGTTTTATAATATGTAATGGGTGTCCTTGCTAAATCTTTTTACCAAAGGGTTCATGGCCTGAAAAAGGGTGAAGACCCCTGATACTGGTAAGGTATAAACTAAGAAAACAATGTTTTCTTACAATGGTACAATGTTTAAATCTGTAGTTAATTGTTTTGAAGTACAGTAACTGTTGGTCTCACTCAGATTTGGGATGTTAGCTTTTATTGTTGAAGTGATCTGCAGTGAGAACCACTGAACTAGAATATATAAACTACTGAATGAGAAGGTGTGTACAAACTCAAAACAAGTTCAGTAACAAAATCTGGGTTCAAGTCATCTCAAATATCTTTAAACTTGTAACATCAACTTCTTTCCAGAAAATCCCTCCCACGTCACTCCTGTATTAGTGACCTCGATGAAGCACTTTTGATACCTGTTTATACCAGAGAACAGAACTGTTTATGGCATACAATAAAGAACAGCTCAGAGAGATTTTACAGGAATAGTCATTCTCTTCTCTGACAGACTTCATAATACAGGCTGCACTGACAGTGAATTATGTAAAAGATGGATTTATTCTCCGTTTTGTTTGTTTTAGCTTGTCTGCATGTCCATGGTGTATGGAGTAATATTGGTAAGTCACATTTATTCATAACTAGCTTAAGTTCAAATGTTTGAATGGGAGGCATAACTGGAACTTTGATGATATAACACTGTTGTTTATCAAAAAAAAAAAAAAAAATGCAATGTACATCAAGATTTTGAATATTTACCTGCCTACCTGTTGTTTAAAAACATGTTTTACGGGACAATGGTCTTGTTGATTTGTTTACATAAAGTTTAAATTTCATATTAAGTGTACACACTCTTCAGTAACTTCTCCATTCTCTGAATTGCTGCTTTGTCAACAAATAATTGATGTAATGAGAATATTTGAGAATGACAGTTGAGCCATGTCGTTAGCATTTCAGCAAAACTTCAGCATTTCAGAACAATTTTTAAACTAAATGCTTGTCTTGTTTTTCAATATATTGTGTGGTTTAATATAGTGTTTGCTACTGAAAGTAGTCTTTTATCTGTTTATTATCTCCTGAAAATAATGACTTGTTGTTTAAGGTATCTCACAGATAAACTGTACAACTGGAACTAGTAACTATGTAGGGAGTATCGTTGAGGAATATGAAGGTGAGAAATGTCCACAAGATTTAAACTATTACTAAAGTATTACTAGTCCACAATGTTAGATTCACATTTACAAGTAACAGTTTTTATCGGACTAATATAATGTTTTTATTATAATATTTAATATAAAAATATGTTTTTATTCTACAATTGTTAATATTTTGAAAAAGTACCTTTTCTGGTCATTTAAAACACCATTGCTTCTCAGAGAAGTATTAAAAGAGCAGTAATGCAAGATCAATACTGACATTATCTAGTATTTATGTTTTAGATTGTGTGTTAGAATATGTATTTAAAAGTGTATTTGATCTGACTTTCAGGAGATGTAGAGATTATCACAGATATCAGACCTGTTGATCGTCTGGTGCTGGAGGAATATTTCAATCCCATTGGTGTGACATTTCTGGAGCTGCATTACTTTAATGGAGACTCAACCGCTACTGTACAGACCAGAAAACCACTGGATGCAGATCAACTTAAAGAGGTTTGTTTCACTATTACATTTGTTAGATTAGTATTAAATAAATATAAAATGATAGAAAAGAAAGTGCCACATACTGTATTTCTCTTTCTTCCAGTCAGGAGGAATTTTGTCTTATTCAGTCACCTGCTCAAACACAGGGGTATGTTTATTTAAATAGCATAATCCAATCATTCAATAAGACATAAAGCATTATAGAAACAGAAATTAAGCAAATAAACCTTCACTATAAAGTCTTCATTGTGCATTTCAGAAAAAAAATACCCGGACAGTAGAAGTTCTGGATGTCAATGACAATCCTCCGATCTTCCAGAGTAAATCATACAGCGCCACAGTGTCAGAGGTGTGTGTAATGTCATCTTTATACAGCAGTAGTGTGTTTGGTCACTCAGAGACTCTTTGTAAACTGTATCTTTTGCTCCAGGCGACGGCTGTGGAGTCAGATGTGCTCAGGGTGACGGCTGAAGATGCAGATGTTTCTCCAGAAAACAACAGAATTACATATTCTATACTGGTGAGTCTAAACTGAGTCTCATGTATTTGATATATTACAAACACAACAGGCTTCTACAAAACTGATAGTAGACATGTTCCTGGAACTACATTTCTCTGAAAACTTGGACTATGATTTCCTACTTGCTATTGCTTATCAGTGGGAGGTAGTGTCAGGATGAACAAAATTCAAGAGAACATTTGACTGGAGAAAATGAGTGAGTGCACAATTAATCATTAATATTTTTGGTCCATTTTTCCAGAAAGAGAAAGACAAAATTTAAGACATTTCAAATTAAAAGTTTGTGTCTGCTAAACATTTACTTTTGTTTAGTACACTACCATATAGATACCTCAAAGGCAGTAGCATGAAAACCAACAATTTTTGATTTCATGGGGCATTAAAATTCTGCAGGGAACAACAGTTGTGTTTGTTGCATCCTACAGATAATTGGAAATCTTCCACTTGTACGTCACAATCATCTCTGACCTTGTTACCGTTTATCTAATCTCACTGTTTCGACACCGCTCCCTGTTAACCTAATAGGCTCTGGATGACATTTTTAAGTTTCTATGTTTTCAAAGTAAAAATTCTAATATGGCTGGTAATCAATTTTATTTTTTAATTTTGGCTAATTACAATAAATATTTTAGTTGTTAGTCAAATAAAATATATTTATTATATTGAATAAGCACATATATAATTTATATTTAACACATTATTAAATTCAGTTCTTTTTTAGGAGGAAGAAAAAAAATTTGAGTGTAATAATGTGTGAGCTCAGTTTGTGTTTTACAGATATTCTCATTTAAATCATATGTCCTGACAGCCTCCAGTACCAGATGAATTTGAAGTGAGAACTGACGGTATCATCAGGTTGAAACAACCTCTGAACTACGACAGTGCTCAACAGTACATCTTCACTGTGCAAGCTAAAGTGAAGACAAACTCTCTGACAGTCCCACATTCATTTTACTAAGTATTGTTTTACACTTAAAGGAATAGTTGCTCAAGAGTGAAAATTATGTCATCATTTACTTACCCACATGTTGTTCCAAACATGTACACTACACTCTCAGAAAAAAAGGCAGTACCCTTTTGAAAGGTACACCTTTGTGCCCTATTTACCTCTAAAGGGTGCATATTAGTACTTTAAATGTACATATTAATACCTTTTGAAAGGGTAGCACTCCAGTGCATTTTTTTCTGAGAGTGTAGGACTTTCTTTCTTCTGTGGAACACAAAAGCAGATGTTTAGTAGAATTGTTCAAACTGCTTTTTCCCATACATTGAAATTTTCATTTTTAGATGAAATATAATTTTGAGGTAGATAGTAATATAACACTATGTTTCTTTGCAGGATAAAGACGAATTCAGTGACACCACAATGGTTACAATTACAATTGAAGATTCTGACAATCTAAACCCTTATTTTGATCACAGTCTCTACAAGGCATCCATTGAGGAAAACCAGGTAAATGACATCATGATCAATACTTTAAACTCATGTCTGATCAAACAAATCAAACCCTCCATGTCTTTTCTGTCCATGTACAGGTAGGACAGTTTTCAGACATCACTCCTGAGGCCATACAAGCTCAAGATGGCGACACGGGCATCAACGAGCCTGTAGTTTACAGCATAACAGCAGGTGCTGATAACAGAAGATTTACAACACACTTATATGACACACTGTACATCTGATCTAAATAACCTCCTCCACCTGTTCCCAAAGAGAGTGAGTGAGATGTGCATGTGAATTACCTGCGTCTGTGCAGCATCTCTTTACTAGCAATGAAGCTGTGAGTTACATCAAAAAAATCAACGTTACAACCTTGCTGAAACAATTAGTCAAGCACAGTAATTGTAATAAAAGAAGTACTTTATACCCCAACACACTTCTTGAATAAATAATCTGTTGTACTCATGTGTGTGATTCTGATTTAAGTTTCTGATAATAACAAAACATGTATCCATATTTCTGTTTTAGTCTTTCCAAATGAATATCAAAGTAACTTTGAAATCGATCAAAACAGTGGAGTAATCTCTGTGACAACGGCACTAGACCGAGAGAAAATAGAGCAGATAACTGTTTACATACAGGTATCAGACATTTTTTAAGATATTCATTAAAATCATTAGGCTGATGTTATGAATCAGAAGAGTTTATATTTTTTTATCCATGATTTTCTTTTATAAATAGGCAACTCAGAAGGATGATGCCAGTAAGACGGCTAACGCTGTTGTGTCCGTCACCATTGAGGATGTGGATGACAACCCTCCGAAATTTGACCAGGATGAGTACACCGTGTCTATTCTGGAAAATTCACCACAGGATCAGTTGGTTCTTCAGACTAGAGTCACTGATCTAGACCTGGTACTGTTCCTGAAATGCTGACTAAAATCTGTCAAGAAATGTCTGGTTATTTACATTACATTTAATCATTTTGCAGATGTTTTTATCCAAAGTGCCTTACAAATGAGGAGAGCAATAGAAGCAATCAAACAATAGGGCAGCAATATGCAAGTGCTGTGACTAGTCCCATTTAGTCTAGCATAGTACACGTAACAAATTTTTTTTAATAGATATATAGAATATATATTCCACCAGCTTGGAACAGTCAAGGTAAAGGTCCGTGAAAATAATTTTGTGCCTCTTTGGCACTACAAGGCACCGTTCACTTGCAGAACGCAAGCTTCTGAAGGGCACATAGGTCTGAATTAGTGAGTTCAGGTATAGGGGTGCAGAGCCAGTGGTTGTTCTGTAGGCAAACATTAGAGCCTTGAATTTGATGCAAGCAGCAAATGGCAACCAGTGCAAGTTTATGAAGAGAGGTGTGACGTGTGGTCTCTTCAGCTTGTTAAAGAGCACTCTTGCTGTCGCATTCTGGATCAGTTGTAGAGGCTTGACAGTGCATGCTGGAAGGCCTGCCAAGACAGCATTACAATAGTCCAGTCTGGATAGAACAAGAGCTCGGACAAGGAGTTGTGATAGGCACTGCTCTGATAGGAAAGGCCTGATCTTCCTAATGTTGTATAAGGCAAATCTGCAGGACCATGCAGTTCTAGCAATGTGGTCTGTAAAGTTTAACTGATCATCGATCACAACTCCAAGGTTCCTGGCTGTCCTGGATGGAGTTATATTTGATGAGCCTAGCTGAATGCAGAAGTTGTGAGGAAGTGTTGGGTTGGCTGAGACCACAAGCAATTCTGTCTTTGCGAGGTTGAGTTGAAGGTGGTGGTCCTTCACCCAGCAAGAAAGGCAGGCCGAGATACAAGCAGCTGCCATCGGATTCATCTTGCTGGAATGAGAGGTAAAGTTGTGTGTCATCAGCATAGCAGAGATAGAAAAAATTATGTTTCTGAATGACAGATCTAGTGATGACATGTAGATGGAGAAGAGAAGTGGTCCAAGCACTGAGCCCTGAGTCAAGTCACCTTTATTTATATAGCGCTTTTTACAATGTAGATTGTGTCAAAGCAGCTTTACACTGATAACTGGTACATTATTTGGCTGCACAGCAGCTCTTAAAGAATAGTGTCAATGCAGGTAGATCAAAGCACTGTTGAATATCAGTGCCCTGAGGCACCTCAGTAGCTAGATGTTGTGACTTAAACACCTCACCCATCCGCAACACCCTAAAGAACTTACCTGAGAGGTAAGACTTGAATCATTGGAGTACAGTTCCTGACATGCCTTTCGTCATGAGGGTTGACAGGAGAATCTGGTGATTAACTGTGTCAAAAGCAGCAGACAGATCTAACAAGATGAGTACTGAGGATTTGGATATGTGATTTTAGCAGTAGAGACATTAGCAGAGAAGGAAGAGAGGAGTGACTGATACAAACGGTCAGTAGGATCTTTCGATTTGCGCCACTTCCTCTCTGCAGCTCTGAATTTAGAACGATGTTCACGGAGATCATCAGATAGCCAGGGGGCAAAGGGGGTGACACAGGCTGGCCTGGGTGAAAGGCCAAAGTTGTCTAAACAAGATGTTATAGTGGAGAAAAGAGCATCAGTAGCATTGTTAGTATCTAGTGATGATAGCTGATTAGGGGGAGGAAGTGTGGATGAGACCAAAGAGGATAGGCAGGAGGGTGAGAGTTAGCATTGGTTACGTCAAAAGGTGACCTGTGGAGGAGTGTGTGTTGTGTCATAAGCCAGGTTGAGAGTTAGGAGGAAGTGATTTGAGGTGTGCAGTGGAGTAACCAGCATATAATCAGTGGAGCAGTAGCCCATGTAAATCAGGTCCAGTTGGTTACCTGATTTGTGAGTAGCCACAGTAGACACTCGCGTGAGGTAAAACAAGTTTTGAAGTGTGGTTATATTTTACATTTTAATGATCCTAAATTTAGCAACACCCTAGCAACTACACATAACCAACTTAGAATACCTTAAGAAGTAATTCTCCAACTGCTAATACAAGGCATAACGCTTAAATCTCTCTTCTAACTACCCAAGTCTTCAACCTTAAAACTGTTGTGATCTTCCATGTAAGGTTTTGTCAAGTCAACATTCCTTGTTTGTTTTGATGTACTTACTTTTTCTAGTTTTCGTTCCAATTAGGGAGGATTCTCTAAAGGTCATTTTATCATGGATAGCGATACCTTCATTATCAACAGTCAAGGAGTCATATCACTCCGGAGCAACGCCACCTTGGATAGAGAAACTATAGACAATTACAATATACAGGTACAAAGCAATCACATTCATTTCTTAATTCCAACTATTTACAAAATGTTCAGGATGACTATTCATTCTGAATGGGATGCTTGTATTGTCTTTCTCAGGTAATAGCTGTAGACCAGCCTGTCGATGGTTTAAGCTCCACAGCTCAGGTCATCATCACTGTTCTGGACGTCAACGACAACAACCCACAATTCCTTCCTCTCCCAGAGCCCATTGAGATTCAGGAAGGTGTGTACACATCCTCATCACCTGGAGAGGTGTGCGAAATCTTAACCACAGATGCTGATATTGGAGACAACGGACGTGTCACCATCACTACATACTCACACAGTGAAATATTCAGATTCAGAGAGGTAAGGTGGGCTTACAAGAAAGGCAGCTGTCACTTTCCTACAGTACATTATATATTAGTAAAAAAAAAAAAAAAAAAAAAAAAAAAAATATTGCTTCTTTTATTCACTTATAGGATGGGACTCTACTAACTATTCAAGAACTGGATCGGGAGACACAGGATGTATATGATGTGGTCATTGTTGCCATGGACCATGCAATCCCACAGAGAAATGTACAGTTTTCATTTCTATTCATTTTTATTATTGCATGAAGAAAATATGTGTAGTTCAATACAATTTGGGATGGTATTGACTGGGACATTCCTCTGGCATTCTCGTAGACTGTTCACAGATTTACAAAAAAATCCAAAAGATTACAGAGCACATGCCATGTAAAAACAAAACAAACAACAACAAAAAAGACACAAACATGCGAAAAGACGCCGCAGATGTTCTAGATTTTATGAAGTTATTCAAAAGTCTGGCTACCTGATATTAGTTCAGTCCTTACAAGTAAATTACTGTTAATTCCATACATTAAGTTAGATACTAGACTTTGCAAATATGAACTTTTGGTCTACAAAAGGGTTGTTTGGGTTCATTTTCTGCAGAACATCACCACAGTGAGGGTCAGTATCACAGATGTCAATGACAACGCTCCAGTTTTCAGCTCTGACACCTACAGCAAAAGCATTCTGGTTAAAGACGCCAAGGTTGGAGATGTGCTGCTGACGCTCTCGGCCACAGATAAAGATGCTGGAAGCAACGCACTTATTAGCTACAGGTAAGCTTGTTTTCATTAAGTTTCATTTTCACAGTAAATTCAGTATTCAGATTCAGTATTATTCAGAATCAATTAGTCAAAAACCATGAACAAACTTTTTTTTTTTTTTTAATGAAACCTGATGCATGAATGTTGTCTTTCTGCAGTTTCTCTGAAGTCTCCTCAATGGTCGCACTGGATGCTGAAACAGGAGACATCACTTTGACCTCTGACCTTAGCAGGGTCACAGAAGACCTCCTGCTAAACCTTACTGCTATAGCAACAGATCATGGAACACCACCAGAATCTGATGAAGGTTTGGGCTTCATAACAACATTGTTGATCTTCCTTAGGAGCTCTCTTCAGTGTAGTGTGATCCCACCTAAATACTGTAAATATGTCCACAAAGAAGCAGAAAAATGCTGGTGCTAATGCAGTGCTAGTGTTAATGCAGTTAATGCCAACACAAACATAATTAGAGGGCCATTTCACATGATTCGAAATAACTTATTGAGCTACAATAGCCTCAAAATTAATGCATTTACAAAATATGATTCACAAAAGCGTAAGCCAATATATATTATATATTTACAAACTCGTAACCTAATTCATATTCACAAAATATGATTCGCAAATGTACAACCAAATTTACATTCACAAAATAAGAAAAACACAATTCATAAATACACAAGTATATCTGTACATTTCTGAATGTTTCCACGTATACAAATCGATTGCTGAATCTGCATTTGCAAATCGTGTATGTGTGGGTCACTGTGGATTTGTATGTGTTTTTTCTGAGACTTTCAAATATATAAACTTTTGTGAATGTGAATTATCCTATGGATTTGTAAATCATATTTTACAATTTAAAACATTTTGAGACTATTTCAGCTCTATAATAAACAGTTGTGGCACTTGAATTTATTCACTTTATTTATTCACTTTACTTTCCATTGCTTCCCAAGTTTTTGACTTATGTTTAGATTCTTAATCAATTTCAGCACAAATGCATTCTGTACTCTACTAAGACACTGCCTGCACAGTAATATAAAGCTAATGTGTGCATGTCGTGGTACATTTGTGACCCAAACGGTGCCCTTGGTATGCATATAAAAATGAATGGTCTGAGTGGAACTAACATGTCAAAACTAACATCTTTGTTTTCTCTGTAGCCGAAGTCTTGATCTATTTCAAAATTGCTCCTTTCACTGAGAGTGTGGCTTTTGAAAGCTCCTCCTACAACTTCACAATAAAGGAGAATGAACCTGAGGCCTCAATAGTGGGTAAGGTCAAGGCATTAACAGGTAATCCAGTGGTTACGGTCAGCTATAACATAAAGTCACATGAGGATGTCTTCTCTGTGGATGGTGAGGGAACCATAAAAGCTCTCAGACCGCTGGACAAGGAGGAAGAGGAGTGGTACATCCTCACAGTAGAGGCCATAGACTCCAGAACTCCTCCAAACACTGCAGAGACAACGGTACTATTCTTACTTCAAATTAAGGCCAGAAACAAACTCTATACAAGTATGCAAACACCAATGCTTGGCAAACAATTTGTTCTGTTGTGCATAGTTACTGTAACATACGTTCTTCAGTTACTGTAGTGGTAACAAATCAATAAATCAGATGTGTTATTATTTGGGTATGCTAGCTTTAATACACAAAGGCCTGGTTTCACAGACTAAGACTAAGCTAGGATTAGGCCTTAGTTCAATTAGGGTATTTAAGTAGCTTTTATAAACGTACCCTAGAAAAAAAAACTTTACTGGTGTGAATCTTGAGACAAAACAGTAACACTGGCATATTTTAAGATATGTCAGTGCAAGTTGCTTTCAGTTGAAACAGCTCAAACATGCATTTTAGTCTAGGACTAGCTTAAGCCTTGTCTGTGAAACTGGGGGAAAGACTTTAACATTGACAGTAGTTGACATTTTCAAGGCAACAGTTTATGTTAATGCCTACTGTATCCTCCATTAAAGCAACACTGGGAATGTAGCAGGTACTTGAGTTGTATTTGCATTCTAACACATTTCAGAATGCAATGACACAAGCTTTTGTAGCTAGAAGTGTTTGCATTCACATACTTACCTAGAGTAAGTTTCTGGCCTAAGTCTTACTCTTCAAACATGTCAAAGTGAAGGTTTCTCTTCTTAAAAGAAACCCAGCTAACAGAATTTTGTTATAAGAATGTTCTCTAAATATTCAGTGTTGGTTCTGGGAACGTAAAAAACGTCCAGTTTTCTTGACGTTAGAGGAACGTTTTTATAAGGTATGATGTTCCTCAAACATTCTTTCAACTTAATTTTGATTTAAAATTCAACATTCTAGGAACGTTGATTTGTAACATTCCAAGAACATGAAAATGTCCAGTTTCCTTAATGTTAGTAGAATGTTATTTAAAGGTTAGTATGATGTTCCTGAAACATTCTTTCAATCATTCAAACACCTGCTGTGAACAAGCACTGAAAGAAAGAGAAATAAGAGCACAAACTACAACTTTCTTCAGCCACAGCCTTATATGAACTGAAGATAAAATACATTAAATCTCTGAAGATCTGATTAAACAACTCCACAAACAGCATTACCAGCTTCACATATTACTAACCAGACTGACTTTATTTCTGTCACACGTCTACAGAAGTTCTTATTGAGAATTAACAGAGGTTTACATGTTGATGTCTTATAGAAAATGTTTCGTTTGAGGTCACCATCATGGAGATCAGCGTTTGCTTTATTTGAGTTGCTTCTTTATCAGCAATTGCAGGTGTTTTTAGAAAACATTTTTGTATTGATAAAGCAGATCAACATGTCTGTTTTAATAAAAGGCAAATGACTGCATTAAAGTGTTTTAAACAACTGTTTATTTCTGTCATTACTGACTTAAAAAACTGAAATGCTATTGAAAAGTTTGAAACTCAACCAAAGCGAAAAGACCGTAACACTGTTGTTCCGTTTCAGATGCTGAATGTGATGTCTGTGTGTATAAATAACAGTCATTGTTATTTCTATTTATTTATTTTTTTTTATTTAAACATTTCTACATTCACAGACATCAACATTTGGCATATGAAACACAACAATGGTGATATGCTTCATGCCAGCATACAAAACACATTCGTGGTTCCCAGCATGCATTGCAGCATGAATAAATTATGAAGCTGAATCTTTATTTATTTATTTATTTATTTATTTATTTTATTGTCACCATTGTTGAGGTTTGTATGATGAGTGCTGATGTCTAAGTGTGTTGGTTTTAGCTTTTAAGTAGTTTTGGACAATCTACACAAATCACTTCAGTGTTATAAATTATTTTTATCAGGTTTTTTGAGTGTATTATTTTCTTCTCATATAACATTTCAATTCCAAAAATAAACAAAATTACAGAAAAGGCAGCTATATAAACCCTTTTAATGCATGGGCATTTTTATGTTCTTGGAATGTTGAATTTTAAATCAAAATTAAGTTGAAAGAACGTTTGAGGAACATCATACCTTATAAAAAACGTTCCTCTAACGTCAAGAAAACTGGACATTTTTTATGTTTCCAGAACCAACACTGAACATTTAGAGAACGTTCTTATAACAAAATTCTGTTAGCTGGGAAGCTGTCACAGAGAATTTGACTTTCTTTCTCTCACAATCTTCAGGTCAGCGTTCAGGTTGAGAATGTGAATGAGGCTCCTGTGTTTGATGCTGAAATATATAAAGCAGAAATTTTCAGTATCTCTCCATACAAATTCCCTATAGTGAAGGTCCAGGTAAGTGTGGCTGGGCATAGACATCAGTTGTAAATGAAATGGATATACACAGATCTATTTTATAATTAGATGGTGTTCACTAAGGCAAACATCAATGTTACTGCTGCTATTGCTCATACATTTTGGCATGTAACTCATCTCATGCCATCTGTGCTACATACATGAACAGTTCCTCAAATCATATGTCTTGCTGAGGAGATGTTTGCTGGAATTTTTCAAAGTGATCAGACTTACTATTTTCTCCAGGCCAGTGTTGGGATAACACATTACATGTAATATGAGTTACATAATCAGATTACTTTTTTCCAAGTAACTAGTTAAGTAATGCCTTACTTTATTACAAAATATCTGTTACTTTTGCAAACAAGTAACGCAAGTTGCTTTGTTTTCCCATTTATGGTTATTGTAGTTCTAGACTAAATGTGAACATGCATTTACTCATCTCACTTGCACGAAAAACAGATTAAGTATTCCTCAAAATGAATAAAAACAGAAATGCAAACTCAGAATATTACACAAACCTGAAATAATTAAATATGTTAAATTATGCAAATATACATTATGTATTTAATCTAACTTTATTAACCAGTGTTTTGCTGCTGACCTTCGATGATCCAGTTCAACTAAATGTAGTTCCAAACATAGGTTCGGGAGGAGCCTAAACATTCAGTCCTGTCAATCATCATTACGAGCGTATATAAGCAGCAGTCACTGCGTCATCCCAGCGACAATTCTTCCAGCATCCCTCCTCCTCCTCCTCCTCCTCCTCCTCCTCCTCCTCCTCCTCCTCCTCCTCCTCCTCCTCCTCCTCCTCCTCCTCCTCCTCCTCCTCCTCCTCCTCCTCCTCCTCCTCCTCCTCTATCCCTCTGCGCAGTACTGTTATAGACGAGTTTAGCTCGGAGCTCTAGCCGAGCCTTGGGTTCGAGCCTCCTTCGAGGACAGCAAGCCAAGTTTGTTTACCATTAACCATTCAGACTGAATGGGCAGGCGTTTACGGTGACGGATGCGCGTAACTATGCAACAGATCGTCCGTTAAAGACGCAATTTAATGACATGATAGTATGTCCCAAAGCTTGTCTACTCTTCTGCTACATACTCAAAAGTATGTACTTTTTCTTCACAAAAAGAGTATATACTTTTAGGGCGTAGTGTGAGTGGGCAAATTGGGACACAGCAAGTGTGTTAAACTGTCTTCTCCTGCGTCCTATTCTTCTGCAATCCATAATGGCAGCACAGCTGAAAGGTCTGTTTGAGCTGCGCCCTCTACTGTACAGGTGTGAATTTGCATTTCCTTCAGCCTGAGGATTATTATTATTATTATTTTTTTTATTAAAAAAACAAACAAGCAAGATGGGAAAAAGTAACGGAAAAGTAATGCAACATTACTTTTCATAAAAAGTAACTAAATAAAACACTTTTTTAGGGAGTAACGCAATATTTTAATGCTTTACTTTTAAAAGTAACTTTCCCCAACACTGCTCCTGGCATATAAAAATTTGATGTCTGAAATGTTTTCCCAAAGCAGCTAAGCTGCTATCTGTCAAACTATTATGAAACAGTGAACATACCAACTGAAATTACATGAATAAATGTGGTTGAAATGTGGTTGTTTGTCCCTCAGGCATGGGACCCTGATGTGGGCGAGAGCTCAGAACTGCAGTATTCCCTGCAGGAGTCCACAGCTCTGCTGGATGTGGAGGCAAACACTGGTCAGATCTACGTACTGGATGCATTTAGCTTTGGGGACAATCTGTTCACCTTTCATGTTAGAGCCACTGATAAACATGGACTGTTCACGACGACAACAGTACAGGTGAGGAGAAACATAAACAATGCAATACTAAAAGAATTAAATACTGCTCAAAACAGTATGAAAGGAGCATGAATGGCATTTTGATTTAGAAAGGAGCAGGAACATTGACCAGTCATTGCAAATAAAGGTTCTTGTGTTTGCTACTTGCAGATCAAAGTAAAACAAAGTGTACATCGTGACAGCGTCACAGTCATTTCCCTAAACCAGCCCGTATACATAGTGGAGAAGAAGATACCAGACGTTGAAGAGTGAGTGATCTCCATTCATTATTGAAACGTGTTATTGAGACAGAAAAAGATCATTTCTGTTTGTGAAATGAAATGTTAATGTGTTTTGAGCTATAAGAGTAAGTGGAAACATGTTTAACTCTTGTGCTGTGTTGAAAATATGTACCTAATTTGGTGTTCCCAGTCAAAAATTACTGGCCTTTTAACTTGTTTTCTTTCAATTAGCATTGGTTTTGTATTTGCTTCAAGGAGCTGATTGATCTTCACTGATCTGAGCTTATGCACCTCAAAGCAAATACAAAACCGAAGCTAATTGAAAGAAAACAAGGTGATAAAAAGATTGAATCCAATATTTATCAATAACATAGCATAATTAAAGATTTATAAGCTATTTTTTGTAGGCCGGACATTTTTGACCAGGAACACCACAAATATAACAAGGTCTTCTCAAGTCACATAATTTACTTTGTCTGCAGAACACTGAAATTTACACCATTATTTACAGAAAAGCTTCCCCTCTAGTGTGCTGTTCAGTCAGGGTATTAAATTAAAGAACCGGATCGATCATGCGCAAAACATTGATTTAAGCCAGTTCTTATCAATTTTTTTTTCTTTTTTCTTTCAGTTTTACAAATTGTATTGAATGTTGCATTGGTACTTCTCGCAACCTCCTCTTAATGTTATGAGTTCTTCACACAATCTGATAGTGTGTTCTTTTCTCAGATCAATGGAGAAAGTTTTAGGCTGGACTGTGAAAGTCCTCAGTGTGAGAGCCGAGGATGGGAATGAGATGCGCACCATTCTCAGAGAATCTACAGACAAAACTTACGTCAGTTTCATCGCCATGGACTCCAGTGGTGCTGTCATCAAAGCCACAGAGGTCAAAGAGTAAGTTGAACTAATATCAGTTTATTTAGACTCTTCTAATGTGAAAGCTGATGTGGAAATGTGTAAGTAAATAGAAACATGGATGGAATGCTCTGACTGTAAATCAATAATATTTTTAATCAATTTTGAAATGTATCTACAGTACATTAATTTCCATTTTAACTCCGACTGTGCATGAGGTTATTGTTTTACCAACCATGTTTATGCACGGATACCAGTAAGGGATGTGAATTATGTCACAAGTGCAAGTGCTGCAAGTGCATGACCACACACAACATCACAATACCCAGAAATGTATCTCAAAAAGTAATCCCACCTCAAAATTATGATTTATACAGGTTTATAAATCAAAAATATATATTTATGAATACTTTATGTAAGTGCATTTACAAAAATACACTCTTCACATTTCCCTCTGGCCTGTATTATACTATATAATTAGGATGAGAGTGTTAGAGGACAGCATCTGAAATATGTTCACTCCCACAGGAAACTGAACACTGACCACAAAGATTTAACATCTGAATTGGAGAAGGTTTTTGGTCCTGGTTTGGAAATCAAAGTGGAGGACAGTTCTGGAAACACTGAAGGTCCCAGTCAAGCAGTCACAATCGTTCTAGGTGTTCTGCTGGCTATAAGCATTGTGACTTTAGCGTTGACAATTATGTATTTTAAGTAAGTTATTACTGGCCATGTAACTGTGGGTTTTTTCTCTGTCTATCTATTTTCTTTGCCTATCAAACATGTAGTCTGGCTGCTTTTTTTTTTTTTTTGGACACAGAATAAACTTAGTTCTGGTCAACTGGCCTAAAAAGAACTCCTAATTGAGAAATAAACTTAAAGTCTGATTTGATTATTGTTTTAGGTGACTGTTATACAACTTTCCTAAAATGCAGTAAAGTAATGCCAGTTATCTTCAATGTAATAAAATGATGTTTGACTTCGAACATTGCTCATGTTTTAGGGGTAATTTTGTTTCACAGTGAATAAAATTAAGATGTTTGGTGAAGTGGTTATAAAACATATTTTTGCTTCCTCAGGAAAAAGAAAAATAGCACAGATTCTGACAGACAGAGTTTAAATCCTAGCATTGATTTACCTGAAAGGAAATGGAGTATTGACCACTTTACTGACTTTGACACGTAAGTGCCAAATATTGTTAAAGATCTGATATAATCAGTTAAACTCATTTGTGAATTTTTTTTTTTTTCTCAAATACAAAATCTGCATCAGTTACCATGTTGCTATATGCGTTGGTTTGTTCTGAGATGTTTGACTAAACAAGTTTCTTCTCTTGTTAACAGAAACCCAGAATCCAGAGAGGTAAAGCACTTTGCTGTATAACGACAAACTTATGGAGTATAATTTTGTCATTAAACATGGAATCTAAATTCTAATTTATAATTTTGTCATATGTTTCCTGTGTGTTTCCCAGGTTGATTTTAGTAACAGATCATGACAGAGAATCTGAGAATGGAAGTGATATCAGTGGAAACAGCATCTGGCCTCTGAAAACACCCTGATGGATCAAAGCTCCTCACTTCTTCTCAGTAGTGCACAAGACTTCATGAAATCCTAATCCTAAACTTGAGATGCCTTTGTAGGCAGCATTTTAAGGGTTGAGTTCCCAACATGGAGGAAACAGCATAAGTATCAGGGCTTCTAAAGACAGAAATCAGGCTCTGGGCTACAGCATTACAGGATTGACATATTTGATCATGTGCACTCAGTTCCAGGATCAGCTGTCATGTGACTCACGATGACATACTCAAGTCACAACATACACAACACAGGATGAATTCCCTTCAAAGAGGCGAGCATCACTCTGCTCCACTCATTACGTATTACTGTCTCATAAGTGGCTGTATGAAACACCTGTGCTTGGTGCTTGAAATGCCACAGTCATTGGACTTATTCCCAAGGAATACAAGAACTGCCAAATTTGTAAATGTAAATAAATGTAGATTTTATTTTTCAAATATAGCCTCTGTGTCTTTAATTCACATTCACGCTCAGAAAAAATGTACAAACCCAGCTAACAGAATTTTGTTATAAGAACGTTCTCTAAATATTCAGTGTTGGTTCAGGGAATGTAAAAAATGTTTAATTACTAACCAGACTGACTTTATTTCTATCACACATCTACAGAAGTTCTTAATGAGAATTAACAGATTTAGATGTTGATTATGTTGATCAACAATTGCAGGTGTTTTCAGAAAACATTTCTGCATTGATAAAGTAGATCAACATGTCGGTTTTAATAACAAACAAATAGCAACATTAAAGTGGTTTAAATAACTACATTTGGAATTGAAACTTTATTTGAAAAAGTAAGATATGATAAAAATCATTTGTAACACTGAAGTGATTCATGTAAGACCACCCAAAAATAAACTAAAAGTCAGAAATGACACACTTAGACATCAGCACTCATCATACAAACCTCAACAATGGTGACAATAAAAAAATGATTCAGCTGCATAATTTATTCATGCTGCAATGCATGCTGGGAACCATGAATGTGTTTTGTATGCTAGCATGAAGCAGGTCACCATTGTTGGGTTTCATTTGCTGAATGTTGATGTCTGTGAGTGTATAATTGACACAAAACAGGTTTTAAAGAAAAAGTTAAGAATGGCAGTATTATTTTTCTACTCACATACATCAATATCTAAATGATATTTGTTTTTATTTATATTGACTGAGTTTTATACTTCTCAATAACGCTTCAATTTCATAAATCAGAAATTACAGAAAAAGCAGTTGCTTGCCTGTTATTAAAACATGTGTTGATCTGTTTTATTAATGCATGTTTCCTGAAAACACCTGCAATTGCTGATGAAGAAGGAACTCAACTAAAGCAAACACTGATATCCATGATGGTGATGTCAAACGAAACATTTTCACAGAGGTGGAAAGTCCAGGGGTCAGAAAGTAAAAGTCCTGCCATATTTTTATTTCACCCACTGAAGCAGTGTTAAAGTTAATGAGATATTTAAGTGATTAATTGAGTGATGATTGACCATTATTGAAGATGCCTGATGTTAACAAGCAGAATCACCAAAGGAGAAAATCACAATTTTTAAGTCACCATCATGGAGATCAGGGTTTGCTTTAGTTGAGCTCTTGACCCCTGGTTTTGTAATATTAGATTTTGTTTGGGCTGCTGTAACTGAGCTATAACAGCCAGACAAGCATAGAGAAAAGATGATCAGGTGGTGTTGGTTATGGTTTCACTTAATCATTATTTGACCTGAATCTCTGAGTTAGATTTACATGATTGATTACAGCAGCACTGTGATTCTACAGCAAAAGATAAGCTTTTTCAATATAAGCCAAAAGATTTCTTAAAAGTTGTTCTGATTAGGCACACACAGACATGAAGAATCAGCGTATGAATCTCAACAATGGTGACAAGCTTCATGCCGCAATGCATTCTGGGTGCCTCATACAAAACTCATCCATGGCTCCCAGAATGCACTGCAGCATGAAGCATGTCACCATTGTTGATATTCATATGCTGATTGTTGATGTCTTTGCATGAGAAAAGCTTGCAGGATTTTAAAAGTTTTTGGTGAACAATGTGTTTTAAAATAATCCAGGTTTTTTTTATTAAAACTGTGCTCTATCTTTTCTCGAATTACAACAAAATAAACAAAGTTAATTACGTTTTGCCCATATAAAGCTCAGTCACTAGATCGGTGAGTTAAGCCACTACATGACAACTATATTTCTATAAAACAGCTGACCAAAACAGCTTGTTTTCTTACCATAAAAAACAGCTATAGTAGACAAAGAAAAACAAGTATTAAAAAGGTCAAAAGTAAAACTGCCTAACTAAAGCAAGCACTGACCTCGATAATGGTGACATCAAACCAAACTATTATTTTCAACAAATCATCAACATCTAAACCTCTGGTAATTCTCAATAACAACTTTTGTAGATGAATGACAGAAATAAAGTCAATCTGGTTAAGTGAAGCTGTTAATGCTGTTTGTGGAGTTGTTTAATCAGATCTTCAGATGATTTCATCTAAGACTGTGGCTGAAGTCGCAGTTCTTGTTGTTCCTCTGTCCTTCGGTGATTCTGCTCGTTATCACCTAATTATCTCATTAACTCCAGCATGTTTCTGTGTTACATTTAACAGCCTGTAGTGTTCACACTGAGTAGTGTTCATTTCATCTGGGCTAACCCATGTGGGGCCTACATGGAAACTGCGGACAAAACTGGCTGGGCCCCAGTTAGACAGCCCAGGTGACACCCATCTGGACCCCACATGGCTGTGCAGGCTGGGTCAGTGACTACTTCGCTCAGAGAAGCTGTCAAAGACATGTTTGAGCGCCGCGCCTTGCCTGAAATGTAGGCGAGAGTATGTGGCTGCAGTGAGGGGAGGAGTGAAAAAAGTCCAGGCATGACAGTATGACAGTTCTCTCTTCTCGTAGTGGATCAGACACCTACGAGATCAAAGGCGGATATTGCGGGATTCTCACTTGTGTTTTGTTGCTAATAAACTGAATGTAATTTAAATTCTGTTGCTTTTATATGAAAATAAATATGATGAACAAGGCACCCAAAGTACTTGTTATTTTATTCAATTCGAACAACGTGTTTATCAATCATTTTGACAGATGTTTTTATGTATTTTTTTACAAATATGACAACAATCACATAACCCATAGAGTTTACCCAGAGACTTTGGGAATATTCACACATAATTTATACACATAAAACGTCTCAGGTTACACATGTAACCATGGTTCCCTGAGAACAGGGAACGAGACACTGGATGACTTGTTAGATGACTTGTAGTCACATGAACTCGCACAATAAATTTGAGCACAAAACCTGTAATCAAATAGCAGATATTCATCTGTTGAATTATTAAATGTATGAAAAAGCACTAAGGAATATTTTTTCAAATCTTCATGTGGTAAATCATAAGAGTCTATTTGTGTGGATTGCTAAGGTAAAGCATATTGGTGTAACATTAATGTTTCACTTTCAAATCTTTTATTATATAAAACCGTCAAGATAAGATATAATCCCCATTATACATTTCTGTACAGTGTTTACAGTGTAACCTGATTTGTTTTATGATGTTGGTGTAATAAATATATAAGGTTGGTTCTAATCATTTTCAAGCAGCGATAAGATAATATTTGATATTTTAATTGTGTTGGCAGTAGTAACACGGGATAATAGATTTTATTTTCTCAGCAGTGCAGAGTGTGAATTATTCATTGTTGTCATGTATCTTTACAGAAGCCATATTTGAGTCTAGGGCTAATATTTGTGAGGGGGGAAAAAGTATAGAATGCAACACTCAATGTTATACAATTCGTAATGGGAGTGAGAACCACTGAATTAATATTGCATGAGAAGGTGTGGTACAAACTCAAAATAAGTTCAGTAACAAAATCTGGGTTCAAGTCATCTCAAATATCCTTAAATAAACTTGTAACATCAACTTCTTTCCAGAAAATCCCTCCCACATCACTGTATTATTGGCCTCTATGAAGCACCTTTGATACCTGTTTACCAGAGAACAGAATTGTTTATGACATACAATAAAGAACAGACCAGAAGAAGATTTTACAGGGATAGTTATTCTCTTCACTGCCAGTCTTCATAATTCAGGCTGCACTGACAGTGAATTATGGAAAAGATGGATTTGTTCTCAATTTTATTTATTTTAGCTTGTCTGCATGTCCACAGTGTTAGGAGTATTTTTGGTAAGTCAAATTTATTTAATGTTTGGATGCTTTGCTGACATGACGCTGTTGTTTATAAAAATAAAACTATTGAACAATCTATCTATATATCTATCTAAAAACATGTTTTAATGGACAAAAGTCTTCTAATAAAAATAAAATACAAATGCAGTAAAGGATGCCAAAATAAATTATTGTGGCTGCAAGCTGGATATTCTCTCTCTGCATCTTTTTAAAGATGTTTTTAGATGAGTTTCAGTGAGTACACAACAAAAACTCCAGTGTTAAATTAACTCTCCTGGGAGTATATGTGAGACCATACTCAAGAGTGTCAAAGTTAATGATTATGTGAAAACATAACCAACACCACCTGATAATCTTTTGTCTTTACCCATGTAACAAAATCTAATATTAAAAAGTCAAGGGTCAAGAGCCCAACTAAAGCAAACCCTGATCTCCATGATGGTGACTCATTTGGTGATTCTGCTTGTTATCATCAGGTGTCTTCAATAATGGTCAATCATCACTCAATTAATCACTTAATTATCTCATTAACTTTAATTTAACAGTTAATTTATTTTAACACTTTAACACTCTTGAGTATGGTCTCACATATACTCCCAGGAGAGTTAATTTAACACTGGAGTTTTTGCTGTGTTTCTTCAGAGTTTTTAAAAGCAAAATGGATCAACCTGATGCAGAAACACACTTTTTCAGATTGCCAAATCTGGATTACCAGTGCTCTAAACAGGACTATTGTTCATTTCATAATGTAGGCTGTTAGCTATATATAAAGAACAACATAAGAGAAGAGCATTTCAGAACATTTTTTTAAACTGCTTTTTTTGTCTTGTTTTTCAATAGATTGTGTGGTTTCATATGTGTGCTGTTGAATTTAGCTTTTTATCTGTTTAAGTCCTGAAACCAATTACTTGTTTTTTAAGGTACCTCAGAGATAAACTGTGCATTTCAATTACCTCCTGTCTTTACCACACCTATACTGGAGGAATATGAAGGTGAGTCCACAAGATCTAACCAACTGAGTATAACTAGTCCACAATATTAATTCCACATTTGCAAGTAACAGTTTTATTGGATTAATGTGATGATGTTTTTTTTTTGTTTTTTTTTTTTAAATAATATTTATATATATGTATTTGTATTACAATTGTTAATATTTTGATAAAAACCCTCTGTGGTAATTTGAAACTATTCTTTCTGGGAGGATTATTAGAAGAGTAGTAATGCAAGATCAATACTGGCATTATCCAGTGTGCTTAGAAAGTGTATTAAGAGTATTTAAATATGTATTCAATCTGGCCTTCAGGAAATGTAGAGATTTTCACTAATATCAGATCTGATGATCGTCTGGTGCTGGAGGGATTTTTCGATTCCATTGGTGTGACATTTCTGGAGCTGCATTACACTAACGGAGACTCAACCGCTACTGTACGAACCATCAAACCACTGGACGCAGAAAAACTTAAGGAGGTTTGTTTCACTATTTTCTTTGTTAGATCAAGTAAATAAATATAAAATGAACATAGCCATACTTACATATTCATACAGACAAATATATTACTTTCATAAAGAAAATAAGTGCCACATACTGTATGTTTCTTTGTGTTTTTTACTTCTTCCAGACAGGAGGAGTTTTGTCTTATTCAGTCACCTGCTCAAATACAAGGGTATGTTTATTTAAACAATAGCACTATCAAAACATTCAATAAGAATTATGAAAACAATTATCAGCACATAAATCTTCATTACAAATATTTCATTGCACATTGCAGGTTAAACATCAACGGTGGGTACATATTCAGGATGTCAATGACAATCCTCCGATCTTCCAGAGTAAATCATACAACGCCACAGTGTCAGAGGTGTGTATATTGTCACATCTTTATACAGCAGTAGTGTGTTTGGTCACTCATATTTGGTCACTGTGTTTGACTCACATCTCTTTTTAAACTGTGTATTTTGCTCCAGTCGACAGCTGTGGGTTCAGATGTGCTCAGGGTGATAGCTGAAGATGCAGATGTTTCTCCAGAAAACAGCAATATTACATATTCTATACTGGTGAGTCTAAACCCTAGTGGAAAAAAACTATACCGAAATATATTTAAAATATATTTATTTCATACTAAGTACACTACAAATCCATTAACATATTTACTGACATATCACTTGAGACTTACTGATATAAACATTACAATTAATCTTTATTGGAGTACTTCTTTATTGCACAATGCACATTTCTTAATATTAAGCCTAAAATGTGTTTAATATCACTATTAGTAATGATAACAGGGCTCTCAAGTTTTAGCAAAAGTTTGGAGTGAGATTACATCTGTTAGGGGAGGAGCCACTCAAATATTTGGCCCCACCCAATTCTCTCAAGTTTTTGCGAGTTCAATTTTACCTATTGTTCATAATTGACCAGCACAAATAGAAATGATAACAATTGTTAAATCTGATAAAAGACAGACAAATTCATCCAAATAAAATAAATTGTTTTATATATATAAAAAATACAAAATAAAAGAAATTTGGCCCCAAACAAGCTAATTGAATAGCAGTGCTCAATGTACATACTGTACGCATACAGCAGGATTGCAGAACTTGCCCTGAGCATGTATGTCAAGCTGTGTGTGTATGTGTGTGTATGCGCACTGGTTTGACCTACATTATGAAGACCTTATAAAGTCCTTATATTGTGGTGTGTATTCAGAGTGTACACATTTTAGCTTATGAATGGTGTTTTATGTTGTGTTTGTTGCACATTTTGATGCCTTGATGACAGAGGTAGGGGGCTCCCACTTAAAGCACTGTAGTATCCTGGAGTAACCACTAGGTTATGTTTTTGTATTACAAGTGTTATGTTCTTACCTGGAAAGTTAGTTAAAGAAGATGCCCCATGTGTGAGGCATGGAGTGTTTATGTCTGTTGCTGTAACTGCTACAAACAGAAAGTAAAGTGTTAACAGAGAATGTACAGAGATTTAAATTTGATTCGAGAATAAGGAAGTTGACAGAGATTGTGACAGTATGTAGCAGAGTTGCGTCGCTTAGCGCAAGACTGTAATTACAGAGCAACTTTAGACCCAATGCTGAGGGATCGACTTGTTTGTGGCATAGATGATGATCAGATTCAGACATGTTTGCTTTCAGAAACAAATCTGACATTTGAGACTGCTTTTAAATTTGCAGTAGCCACTGAAGCCGCATGCAAAAATGTGTGATTGACTTGCAAAATAAATCCAGTGTACAGGCATGTAACAGTGTCATGTTTAAAGCAAGCAAAATCCTGTGTTAAATTAACACTGCTGGTGTTTAAGTCCACACTCAGAGTGTGAAAAGGTAACACTGAATCAGTGTTGAAGTTAATTAGATAATTAAGTGATTAATTAAATGATGATTGAGCATTAGTGATGAACACCTGCTTTTAACAAGCAGAATCACTGAAGGACAGAGGAACAACAAGAACAGAAAAGAGGAACACAAGAACTACAACTGATTTCCAGCCACAGTCTTAAATGAAATCAACTGAAGATAAAAGACATTAAATCTCTGAAGATCTGATTAAACAACTCCACAAACAGCATTACCAGCTTCACTTATTACTAACCAGATTGACTTTATTTCTGTCATTTCTGTTTTAATGAAAATAATAGTTTCATTTAAAGTCATGATGGAAATCAGCGGTGGCTTTAGTTGGGCTCTTGACTCTTCCCTTTTTAACATTAGGTTTTCTCAGACTGCTGCAACTTTGTGTTTATAAAGCACATTTGTTATGGCAAGGACAGTGAAGAGAAAATGACAATCATCAAGTAACAACCTGATTCACTGATCTCGTTCAGAGAATAATGCTCTGGTTATATAGATAATGTATTATTAATTTTGTCTTATTTATAACAGTAGCTATGTGATTCTTAAATAAAAGGTCCAAGATCAAAAAAGGTATTCAAGACTTAAAAATATAACGCACATGAAGTTTTCATCTACAGCATTACTTAAACTCACACAGACATCAAGAATCAGCATATGAATCTCAACAATGGTGACAATCAATGAAACGCTTCATGCTGCAGTGCATGCTGGGTACCACCAATCAAAACTCACCCATGGCTCCCAGCATGCATTGCGTCCTATATAAATTATGCAGCTGAATTGTAACTAATTTTCTTTGATTCTTACTGTTTGCTTTTATTTTTGCTGTTTTTGTTGACTTTTTCGTGCCTTGTTTTATGTTCAGAATTTACTTGTTTATCAGAATTAGTTTTTTTTTATTGTCACCATTATTGAGATTCATATGCTGATTCTTGATGTCTGTGTGAGTCAAAGAAAAGCTGTAGAGAAAAACCCTTTGTGCACTGAATGGGTTTTTTTTTATATATATATATATATATATATATATATAAATTTTGCATATTATTTGCTAACCACAGCCCTGCTGGATCTCATGCTGTAAAATTATATGGCTGCTATGAAGAATAATACAAAATTAATAACACATTATCTATATAACCAAAGCATTAAACTCCAAATTTAACTCCAGATCATATTTTCTTTAGCTTTCTTTGCGCTAACAAATGTGTTTGATAAACATTATAGCAGCCAAAGAAAACCTAATGTTTAAAAAGGCAAGAGCCCAACTAAAGTCACCGCACATCTCCATCATGATGACTTCAAATGAAACTATTATTTTCATTAAAACAGAAATGACAGAAATAAAGTTTTTAAATAAAGCAATCTCATTGTTTTCATATCACTCTGTTAACCAATCAGGCACTGGATGACATTTTTAAGGTTCTACAAATTCTAAGTAAAATTTCTAATATGGCTGTTAATCAATTTATTTTTTAAATTTGACTAATTAAAATAAATATTTTAGTTGTCAGTCAATATATTTAGATCATATTTAACACATTAATGCATTCAGTTCCTTTTTAGAAAAAACAAAACAAAACAAACAAACACAATTTGAGTGTAATAATGTGAGCTCAGTTTGTGTTTGATATTCTCATTTAAATCATTTCCCCTGACAGCCTCCAGCACCAGATGAACTTGAAGTGAGAGATGACGGAAACATCAGGCTGATACAACCTCTGAACTACGACAGTGCTCAACAGTACATCTTCACTGTGCAAGCTAAAGTAAAGACAAACTCTATGACATCCTAGTCCCGCATCCATTTTACTATTGCTTTACATTTAAAGGAATAATTTGCCCAAGAGTGAAAATTCTGTCACCATTTACTCATCCAAACCTGTACACTATCAGAAAAAAAGCTGTCACTGGGACAGTACCCTTTCAAAAGGTACATCTTTGTGTCTAATTTACCCCTAAAGGGTGCTTCTCCACTACAAATTTTACGTTCCCAGAACATTCTCAGAATGTCCCCACTGGTGTTAGGGATGTTGCCTAGTAACGGTCCCAGTATGTTCAGAGACTGTCACGACGTGGAGTTCTTTTAAGGTTGGGGGACGTTATTTGGTGGACCTTCACAGAAGATTCAGGACGTTCTCTGAATGTTTGGGTAACCATAAATTATTTGTGGGGGGGCCGTTATTTGGTGGACCTTCACAGAACATTCAGGATGTTCTCTGAACATTTAGGTAACCATATTTTATTTGGAAATGTGATGTTCCCAGAATGTTCCTACTGCCCTTGTCAAAAATTGAATTGAAAATTAGAACTAAATTGACTAACAAAAGCAGCTATTCAAACCAAAACTATCAAATTAAGGTAAAAAGATTTCTAATTTTTCTTTAATGTCTCACAAAAAAGCACTTTACAGGTGTTTCCTGGATTATTATGAAACCTTTTCTACAAAATGCAAATCTCTTGCAGTTAACCATCCACAGCAAAATCCCCAGTGTTAAATTAACACCCAAAGTGTACACATGAGTCCATCTTGCCGGGTGTTAAAAAGTAACACTGAAGCAGTTTTAAAGTTAATGAGATAATTGATTGATGATTGAGTGATGATTGACAATCAGTGGTGACACCTGATGTTAATAAGCAGAATCACTGAAGAAACAACAAGAGAAAGAGAGAGAGACAGACAACTACAACTGACTTCCAGCCATTAAACCAGTGGTCTCAAACTCAATTCCTGGAGGTCCACAGCTCTGCACAGTTTTGCTCCAACCCTAATCAAACACACCTGATCCAGTTAATCAAGGTCTTCAGGATTACTAGAAACGTCCAAGCAGGTGTGAGTTGGAGCTGGTTGGAGCTAAACTGTGCAGAGCTGTGGCCCTCCAGGAATTGAGTTTGAGACCACTGCATTAAACATTATTACACTTATTATTAACCAGTTTGATTTTATTTCTGTAATACATCAACAAAAGTTCTTATTGAGAATTAACAGATGTTTAGATGTTAATGTTTTAATGAAAGTTTAGTTTGAAGTCACCATGATGGTGAAAAGCATTTCCTTTAGTTGGGCTCTTGACTCTTTATTTAATAACATTAATTTTTCTCTGGCTGCTCCAACTTTGTGTTTGTAGAGCACATTAGTTATGGCCAGAGAAGCTTTGATCTGGGCTGCATTTCCCAAAAGTGTTGTAAGCCGAAGTTGATTAATTTATATTTACAGTGCTTTAGGAAGCACAGTCATAATGGTTGTGTTTTGATGATGATGTTCTCATTGTGAAATGGCCAGATTCATTGGTGATATCCAGCATTGTCATAAAGATGTTATATTACTTCTTTATAGTAAATCTCTGATTCCGCTTGAGATACAGCAGAGCTTTTTTTTTTTTTTTTTTGAAACACACACAGACATCAAGAATCAGCATATGACCCTCAACAATGGTGACAATCAAAGTGCTTCATGTTGCAGTGCATGATGGGAGCCACCAATCAAAACTCATCCATGGCTCCCATCATGCATTGCTGCATGAATAAATTATGCAGCTGAATTGTCCTGTAATTTTCGTAGATTGTTCATGTTTGCTTTTATTTTGCTGTTGTTTTGTTGTGACAGTAGCTTGTTTTGTGATGTTCAGAGTTGATCTGTTTGTCAGTATTTTGTATTTATTTATTGTCACCGTTCTTGAGAATCATATGCTGATTCTTGATGTCTGTGTATGTCTAAACACAGAAGATTCTGTGCATACATTTTGGGTGTTAATTTAACACTGCGGATTTTGCTGTGTCAGCACATGCAACTACAGTTACAACTACTGTACACAGGTATTGCCAGAGGTGGAAAGTCCAAGAGTTCAGAAAGTAAAAGTCCTGCCATATTTTTATTCTACCCACTGAAGCAGTGTTAAAGTTAATGAGATATTTAAGTGATTAATTGAGTGATGATTGACACACCTGATGTTAACAAGCAGAATCACCAAAGGAGAAAATCACAATTTTTAAGTCACCATCATGGAGATCAGGGTCTGCTTTAGTTGAGCTCTTGACCCTTGACTTTTATAATTTTAGATCTTGTTTGGGCTGTTGTAACTGAATTATATAAACCAGACAGACAAAGAAAGAAGATGATCAGGTGGTGTTGGTTATGTTTTCACGTAATTTGACCTGAATCCCTGAACTCATTTAGAGCCCAATCTCTTAATTAGATTTACATTGATTACAGCAGCACTGTGATTTTACAACAAAAGATCAGCTTATTCAATATAATCAATCAAAAGATTTCTCAAAAGTTGCTCTGATTTAAAAAAAAAAAAAAATCTCTTTCATTTACACATACATCAAGAATCAGTGTATGAATCTCAACAATGGTGAGAATAATAAAGCATGTTGCAGTGCATTCTGGGTGCTACCAATCAAAATTCATCCATGGCTCCCATCATGCATTGCTGCATGAATAAATTATGAGCTGAATTGTCTCAGTAATTTCCTTTATTCTCACCATTTTATTTTTTTCTGTTGTTATGAGACTTTTTAGTAGTTTTTTTTCTAATGTTCAAAGTTGATCTGTTTATCAGAATATGTTGCTTGTCACCGTTGTTGAGATTCATACGTTGAATCTTCATGTCTGTGTGTGCCTAAAAGAATTTTATTTATTTATTTGGTAAGAACAGCTTTTGAGAATTTCTTTTTATTATATTGAAAAAGTTGATCGTTTGCTGAGTGAGTTTGTTTTGAATTTTCGTTTTTGGATGAACTATAATTTGAAGGTAGATAGTAATAAAACACTATGATTCTTTGCAGGATAAAGAAGAACTCAGTGACACCACAACAGTTACAATAACAGTTGAAGATTTCGACAGTCTAAACCCTTATTTTGATCACAGTCTCTACAAGGCATCCATTGAGGAAAACCAGGTAAATGACATCATGATCAATACTTTAAACTCATGTCTGATCAAACAAATCAAACCCTCCATGTCTTTTCTGTCCATGTACAGGTAGGACAGTTTTCAGACGTCACTCCTGAGGCCATACAAGCTCAAGATGGCGACACGGGCATCAACGAGCCTGTAGTTTACAGCATAACAGCAGGTGCTGATAACAGAAGATTTACAACACACATGACACACTGTACATCTGATCTAAATAACCTCCTCCACCTGTTCCCAAATAAAGTTTCTCTGTAGATGTGCGAGAGCTGGAGGTGAAGCACTTATTTTAAATCTGATAAAATACAAAATTCCACCAAACAATAGTCAAGCACAGTAATTGTAATAAAACAAGTTCTTTACACTGCTAATACACTTCTATTTGAATAAATAATTGTACTCATATTCTGTAGTAAGTTTCTGATAACACAGCATATATCCACATTTCTGTTTCAGTCTTTCCAAATGAATATCAGAGCAATTTTGAAATCGATGAAAACAGTGGAGTCATCTCTGTGACAACGGCACTAGACCGAGAGAAAATAGACCAGATAAATGTTAACATACAGGTATCAGACCTTTCCTAAAAAATTCATGGAAATACATTCAGTATTGTGTTTGCTTATATTTTTTCTTCATGATTTTCTTTTATATAAGGCAACTCAGAAAAATGATGCCAGTAAAACAGCTAATGCTGTTGTGTCCATCACCATTGAGGATGTGGATGACAGCCCTCCGAAATTTGACCAGGATGAGTACACCACATCCATTCTGGAAAATTCATTACAAGATCAGTTGGTTCTTCAGACTAGAGTCACCGATCTAGATCTGGTACTAAGACCTAAGAACATCAATGTCTGACATCAAGAATCAGCATATGAATCTCAACAATGGTGACAATCAAAAGCGCCATGCTGCAATGCATGTTGGGTACCAGCGTAGTACAAAACACCCAGCATCCATTGCGGCATGGCACTTTTGATTGTCACCATTGTTGAGATTCATATGCTGATTCTTGTCTGTGTGTGTCATAGATTAACTTTTAGTGTGCATGTCTGTTAAAATTTTCAACTGATTGCTGTACTATTAATACTACCCATGCTGTATTAATGCAGAATTTATAACGTAATTGTATTAATAGCACAACACAATTATTGTGACATCAGGAAATTTTTAAAACTGCAAAACACACTGTCACAGCAACCAGAAAAGACAAAAGTATAGTAAGAGTTAAGAGGCCAACTAATGGAACAACTAATCACTGCTATGGTGACTTCAAATGAAAGAGTTAATTCTCAATAACAACTTTTGTAGATGTTTAACATTAAAGTCAATCTGGTTAGTAATAAGTGAAGCTGGTAATGCTGTTTGTGGAGTTGTTTAATCATCCTCTGCTGAGATCTTGAGAGATTTAATGTCTTTCATCTTCAGTTGATTTCATCTAAGGCTGTGGCTGAAGTCAGTTGTAGTTCTTGTGTTTCTGCTCGTCTCTTTTTCTGTTCTCTTCTTTCCTTCAGTGATTCTGCTTGTTAACAGGTTTATTAAGGCTGAGATGACTCTATATTTAATATACACAGATTTTGTGGCTCAGATAAGGTCCAGTTTAGGTTTATTTCTTTGCTCTTGGCTGATATGTGGCATTGCTGTGGTCTGCTTGTGGCCCAGATCTGGCAAACAGAAGCGGCCCACACAAGGACCGTAATTCATTGCAGCATGTGGGCCAGATCATCATGCCAAGTGTGCCAGATGTGGGCCGGATATGGGCCGACAAAATGTTGCTATCTGGGATGTAGGTCACGTGACATAGCTTACCTATCCCTTCTCCTCCATCCAGTTCAACAAGGTTTTGAAAAGCGTTTTAAAGCTTTCAAACACTCACAAATGAGGAAATATAGGGGAATTCAGAAAAGCAAATTTTGCATGGGAAACAAAGCACACTAGCAAATTTAACTCAAGAAAGAGAAACAACAACAAAAAAGGAAAACAAAACACAAAGGAAAAAAAAAATAGCTCAAGTTCACACAAAGGCGATCTTTGAAAAACACGCCAAGAAAACTGGACATTTTTTTACATTAACAGAACCAACACTAAACATTTGGAGAATGTTCTTATAACAAAAGTTGCTGGGCAGCAACTGTTTAACAAAACCCTAGCAACCACCCATAAACAAATTAGAACACCTTAACAAGTAATTCCCCAACTGCTCAGAGCACTTTAGCAATGATTTAGAAATGCAAGTATACAAGGCACTTAATTAAATTAAATTAATTAAAACACTTAAATCTCTTCTAACTACCCAAGTCTTCAAACTTAAAGCTGTTGTAAACTTCCATGTAAGGTTTTGCCAAGCCAGCATTCCAAGTTTGTTTTGGTGTTCAGGTACTTACCTTTTTTAGTTTTCTTTCCGATCAGGGAGGGTTCTCTAAAGGTCATTTTATCATGGATAGCGATACCTTCATTATCAACAGTCAAGGAGTCATATCACTCCGGAGCAACGCCACCTTGGACAGAGAAACAGTAGACAATTACAATATACAGGTACAAAGCAATCACATTAATTTCTTAAATCCAACTATTTACAAAATGTTCAGGATGACTATTCATTCTGAATGGCATGTTTGTATTGTCTTTCTCAGGTAATAGCTGTAGACCAGCCTGTCGATGGTTTAAGCTCCACAGCTCAGGTCATCATCACTGTTCTGGACGTCAACGACAACAACCCACAATTCCTTCCTTTCCCAGAGCCCATTGAGATTCAGGAAGGTGCGTACACACCCTCATCACCTGGAGAGGTGTGCGAAATCTTAACCACAGATGCTGACATTGGAGACAATGGACGTGTCACCATCACTACTTCCTCGCACATTGAAATATTCAGATTCAGAGAGGTGAGGGGGATTTAACATGTACATGATACATACATTTTATGATATTATATTTTTATAAACATGACATTGTAACGTTCAGATCTTATAAAAACATGTTTAGGATGGGACTCTACTAGCTATCAAGGAGCTTGATCGAGAGATACAGGATGTATATGAAGTGCTCATTGTTGCCATTGATCATGGGATGCCACAGGGAAATGTACAGTATTCATTTCTATTTATGTATATTGAATGATGCAAATCTGTGTAGTTCAATACAAATTGCATTTGTATTGATTGGAACATTTGGTAGCAGACTGTTCACAGATTGCCTGATGCGCTTATATTATATATATATATATATATATATATATAATTTGAATTTGGGACTTATCCATCCCTAAATGACACAGAAACATTTTTTTCACATTTTTATTTACACTTATGCAGATATTCAAAAGTCTGGCTACCTGATATTAGTTCAGACCTTACAAGTAAATTATTCTTAATTCCATACATTAAGTTAGATTCTACACATTGAAAACATGAACTTTTGGTCTGAACTACAAAAGGTTGCTTGGGTTCATTTTCTGCAGAACATCACCACAGTGAGGGTCAGTATCACAGATGTCAATGACAACGCTCCAGTTTTCAGCTCTGACATCTACAGCAAAAGCATTCTGGTTAAAGATGCCAAGGTTGGAGATGTGCTGCTGACGCTCTCGGCCACAGATAAAGATGCTGGAAGCAACGCACTTATTAGCTACAGGTAAGCTCAAGACTAAACTTCCATTTCTTTAGGATCAATAATATGAAGGCAAAACCATGAACCCATTTACCTACATGACACCTTTAAAGGAACACTCCACTTTTTTTGAAAATAGGCTCATTTTCCAACTCCCCTAGAGTTAAACAGTTGAGTTTTACCGTTTTTGAATCCATTCAGCCGATTTCCGGGTCTGGCGGTACCACTTTTAGCATAGCTTAGCATAGTTCATTGAATCTGATTAGACCGTTAGCATCTCGTTCAAAAATGACCAAACAGTTTCGATATTTTTCCTATTTAAAACTTTACTCTTCTGTAGTTACATCGTGTACTAAGACTGACGGAAAATGAAAAGTTGCGATTTTCTAAGCCGATATGGCTAGGAACTATACTCTCATTCCGGCGTAATAATCAAGGAACTTTGCTGCCGTACCATGGGTGCAGCAGGCGCAATGATATTACGCAGCGTCTCTCACAAATGTCTCCATGGTTGCAAGGCACGCTCCCTGTGTAAACGGGGTCACAGCCACTGCGTAATATCATTGCGCCTGCTGCACCCATGGCACAGCAGCAAAGTTCCTTGATTATTATGCCGGATGAGAGTATAGTTCCTAGCCATATCGGCCTAGAAAATCGCAACCTGTCATTTTCCGTCGGTCTTAGTACACGATGTAACTACAGAAGAGTCAAGTTTTAAATAGGAAAAATATAAAAACTCTTTGGTCATTTTTTTGCAAGATGCTAACGGTCTAATCAGATTCAATGAACTATGCTAAGCTATGCTAAAAGTGGTACCGCCAGATCAGGCGATTGGCTGAATGGTTTCGAAAATGGTAAAACTCAACTGTTTAACTCTAGGGGAGTTGGAAAATGAGCCTATTTTCAAAAAAAGTGGAGCGTTCCTTTAAGCCTTTTGTAACTTTTGTAGGTTTGGCATTGACAAAGGTCACATGTGACCGAAACATTCACTCTCTTTTTTTCAGTAAAGTTTGTTTTTTTTCTTGCATTTGATGTTTTTTTTTTTTTTTTTTTTTTTTTCCTTCTATGGTGGAGTGTGCAGACTCTTTTGAAATGATTCACCTTTAAGACCGATGCATGAATGTTGTCTTTCTGTAGTTTCGCTGAAGTCTCCTCAATGGTTACACTGGATGCTGAAACAGGAGACATCACTTTGACCTCTGACCTTAGCGGGGTCACAGAAGACAAGCTGCTAAACCTTACTGCTATAGCGACCGATCATGGAACACCACCAGAATCTGATGAAGGTTTGGGCTTGGTTTGCATAATTTCTTTAGTGAATATTGTGTTAAAATAATGCAGATAATAGGTTGTTTGCAATCACGTGGTTCTGTTGACGCGCGAAATTAATGTGGAGGGCAAGCAGTGAAAATTAGAATGGAAGAGATGGGGAAAAGTTCGTACTGTGCTGGTTTAGAAAGGTATAAACAGAAAATCACAACATATTTTGGACGTGAACCTTATGTTATGAAGAGGAGCGATTTTTCTACTGAATTGAAAGACTTGACTACCATCGAGGAGGTAGTTATAAAGAAAGTGAAGCTGCCGTTATGCCATGTTCAGGTCTGGGTTTGTTTATATCGCGCCGCCTTTCTACTAATGACGTTAAGGACAGTTTTTTTGACTTTCTGTTGTGATTGTTAAAAATGTCGCCATTGTAGATGCTGAATTGCGACAGAAGCTCACAACATCGTTCAGGGAAAAAACTGGACGGTGTAATACGATTTTTGCCTTTTCTACGTGTAAAAACACACCAAGGGAAGCTGGTCGAGGAGGTGACGGGGAGAAGCCGTATATCAAATCTAATAATGTCACTGACTGAACCCACTCCCTATCACTCAATAAAATAATCACAAAGCTGAGTGTTTTTGAAAGTGTTGTATTTTGTTTGGTTTAATAATTAACATTACATTTGCGAGTATGACTCTCACTCGGCTTGTGAATGAGTATAACTTGCACGCAGCCACTTCAAAACTGTTCACAAGCTTCTATGGGTTTGATTTTGGTTGTCATTTGTTGGAAAAAAAAAAAAAAATACAGTGTGTCGGTGTCTGTTATAGACTGTAAAAAAGGGTGTCTGTCCGCTGAATGCCCATCCGATTCTTCTCCGTGGTCATATGGGAAAGTGAATATTTACAAAGAAAACATTAAAACTACAGTTACATTTACACCCTTCCAACAAAGAAATTGATCGACTTCTGTCAGCTTGTTGAACAATTTTTTATTTGGACATTTTCTACCATATGATGGCTGAAGCAGCAGCACGTGCCCAGCGCGTGACACTGTTTTCACGGTAACCAGATCAACGTGGTGAATGGAATTCTACAAAACTGAAGTGAAAACACCAAATGATCATGCAATGGGATAAAATAGCTTCTCTTCCCTGCAAACGATACCATGAAGAATGTGGATATTTAACCAAGTCAAAAACAAATAAGGTAAGCAGGTATCCATATTCATTTCAGTATCAGCAGACGCAAAACGCTATAAAAGGTGACAACTTTTAAAGTTAAAAAACGATATAAGTTACGTAAACGATAAAAGCTCATTGTGGTTTCTCGGTTTCATAGATTTGAGCAACCATAAACGACGCAAAACATAGGAATTTTGAGTTTGTGATAGGATTCCTATATAGAAAAATCACTCCTTGCCCTCCAGCCGCATTTCGCGTGCAGCAATGACGTCATGTACAAACAACCTATGTGTGCAAATAAACATTTCTTATTGGGAGCAGTTAATTCCCCCTTCAGTATTCAAATCTGATCTGATAAACATGTCAAGATGAACATCTTTCTTCTCTCTGTAGCTGAAGTCTTGATCTACTTCAAAATTGCTCCTTTCACTGAGAGTGTGGCTTTTGAAAGCTCCTCCTACAAATTCACAATAAAGGAGAATGAACCTGAGGCCTCAATAGTGGGCAAGGTCAAGGCATTAACAGGTAGTCCAGTGGTTACGGTCAGCTATAACATAAAGTCACATGAGGATGTCTTCTCTGTGGATGGTGAGGGAACCATAAAAGCTCTCAGACCGCTGGACAAGGAGGAAGAGGAGTGGTACATCCTCACAGTAGAGGCCATAGACTCCAGAACTCCTCCAAACACTGCAGAAACAATGGTACTATTCTTACTTCAAATTGAGACCAGAAACAAACTTTATGTTAATGCATAATGTATATTTCAGAATACAATGACACATGAAGCTTGTGTAGCTGGAAGTGTTTGCAGTTTTACTCATCAAGCATGTCAATGCCAATGTTTTTCTTCTCTCACTATCCTCAGGTCAGCGTTCAGGTTGAGAATGTGAATGAGGCTCCTGTGTTTGACAAAATATATGAAGCAGAAATTTTCAATATCTCTCCATACAAATTCCCTATAGTGAAGGTCCAGGTAAGTGTGGCTTGATGTAGACATCAGATATAAATGCAGTGGATGTATACTCTTATCTTACTCTTATTTTGTAATTAGTGATGTTCACAAAGGCAAACATCACTGTAACTGTTGCTATTGCTCATACTAAAGGGCTAGTGATTTGTTCAAACCCTTAACGCTAAAAATTAATTCATTTAAACTAAATCCATAAAATGATCCCCTGGTGGGAACTCTTAAATGGTTCTATATATAAAGTGCCTGACATTTTTTTTACAATTGATTTCATGATTTTTTTCTTTGTAGTAAAAGTGGTTGAAATGTGGTTGTTTGTCCCTCAGGCATGGGACCCTGATGTGGGCGAGAGCTCAGAACTGCAGTATTCCCTGCAGGAGTCCACAACTCTGCTGGATGTGGAGGCAAACACTGGTCAGATCTACGTACTGGATGCATCTAGCTTTGGGGACAATCTGTTCACCTTTCATGTTAAAGCCATTGATAAACATGGACTGTTCACGACTACAACAGTACAGGTGAGAGAGAAAATAAGAGAAAGCTTTTGGAAGACTGTTTCAAATAACCAATGGCATTTTGATTGAGAACAGAACAATAAAACAGAGCAGTCAATGCAAAGATTGAGTTCTTGTGTTTGCCACCTACAGATCAAAGTAAAACAAAGTGTACATCGTGACAGCGTCTCAGTAATCTCTCTAAACCAGCCTGTATACATAGTGGAGAAGAAGATACTAGAGATGGAAGAGTGAGTAATCTCCGTTCATTATTGAAACATGTTATTGAGACAGAAAAAGAGCATTTCCATTTATGAAGTGAAGTGTTAATATGTTTTGAGCTAAGAGTGTAAGTGGAAACATGTTTAAGGAATAATTAACCCAAAAATAAATGTAAAAAATAATTATTTTACTCACCCTCATATCATTCCTAACCTTTGTGTTCTGCTGTGTTTTTACTGAAACACAAAAGAAAATGTTCATACAGTTCTTTTCCACACAATGTCATACAGTAGTGACCATAGCTTCTTCAAATAAGACCAATAAGAGGGGCTTGAGCCCCTGCCCATTTAATTGCTAATAGTAAAGAGCCCTTTTGGTTGCATCCATCTGATAATGTGTTCTTTTCTCAGATCCATGGAGAAAGTTTTAGGCTGGACTGTGAAAATCCTCAATGTGAGAGCCGAGGATGGGATTGAGATGCGCACCATTCTCAGAGAATCTACAGACAAAACTTACGTCAGTTTCATCGCCATGGACTCCAGTGGTGCTGTCATCAAAGCCACAGAGGTCAAAGAGTAAGTTGAACTAATATCAGTTTATTTAGACTCTTCTAATGTGAAAGCTGATGTGGAAATGTGTAAGTAAATAGAAAACATGTTTACAGTAAATACAGTTATAATGGTTGGAGCTGATAGCCTTGTGGTTAGTGCTCTGACTGTAAATCAACTATAAATTTGATTGGTTATAAAGCTGATCTGAGATCTGAATACATTCATTTTCATTTTAACTTTGACTGCCCACTGCTCCTATCACACCCTAAACATTTACTAATGTTTTTGAGTATTTTATGATTGCAAAAGACATGCCACTGAATAAAAAAAATACTGTATATGAACTGTTCCTGTCCTATATATATATATATATATATATAACAGAGATTTTAGGGTGCATTTTTATTATTTAAAATGAAAAACCTTCAATATCAGGTTGACTGACCTAGCAGTATGTGAAAAAACAACCCAGCAAATAGATTAATGTATAAAACCCAACAAGCTGGGTCAAAATAACCCAGCATGTGTTCTGTTCATATTAATGCTGGGTTGACAAATAACCCAGAAATGATTATTTTTAACCCAGCATTTTTTAGAGTGTGGTTTACCAACCGTGTTTGTGTAAGGATACCACCCACATAGCAACATTGTGTCGGCCCAGATCTGGCCCACATCTGGTACATGTGGCATGGTGATCTGGCCCACATGCTACAATGAATTACGGTCCTTGTGTGGGCTGCTTCTGTTTGCCATAAGCAGGCCACAGCAATGCCACATATCAGCCAAGAGCAAAGAAATAAACCTAAACTGGACCTTATCTGAGCCACAAAATCTTTGTATATTAAGTATAGAGTCACTTGAGCCTTAATAAGCCTGTTAACAAGCAGAATCACTGAAGGAAAGAAGAGAACAGAAAAAGAGATGAGCAGAAACACAAGAACTACAACTGACTTCAGCCACAGCCTTAGATGAAATCAACTGAAGATGAAAGACATTAAATCTCTCAAGATCTCAACACAGGATGATTAAACAACTCCACAAACAGCATTACCAGCTTCACTTATTACTAACCAGATTGACTTTATTTATGTTAGACATCTACAAAAGTTGTTTTTGAGAATTAACAGGGATTTGACTGTTTCATTTGAAGTCACCATAATGGTGATTAGTGGTTCCATTATTTGGGCTTTTAACTCTTATTATATATTTGTCTTTTCCGGCTGCTGTGACAGTGTGTTTGTTAAACATTTTGCAGTAGCAAAGGAAGCTCAAACAAAATAACATCAGGTGATGATGGTTGTCTGTTGGTTGTTTTGTGGTAATCATGAAATTGTGAACTGTGTTGTGCTATTAATACATTTACATTATAAACCCTGCAGTATTACAGTTTCTGCAGCAATCACTAAGTTACTAAAAGTTAATCTATGATGACTAACACAGACATCAAGAATCAGCATATGAATCTCAACAATGGTGACAATCAAAAGTGCAATGCATGCTGGGTACCAGCATAGTACAAAACACCCAGCATGCATTGCAGCATGGCACTTTTGATTGTCACCATTGTTGAGATTCATATGCTGATTCTTGATGTCTGTGTGTGTCATCATATATTAACTTTTAAAATTTTCTAACTGATTGCTGCAGGAACACAGGGTTTATAGTGTAAATGTATTAATAGCACAACAAAATTGTTAGATTCAAATGACATTAGGCTATTTCATGATGATTTGCTTTAGCTTTCTTTGCTACTGCAAATGTGTTTCACAAACACACTATCACAGCAGCCAGAAAAAACAAATGTACAATAAGAGTTAAGAGCCCAACTAATGGAAACACTAATCACCATTATGGTGACTTCAAATGTAACAGAGTTAAATCCCTGTTAATTCTCAAAAACAACTTTTGTAGATGTCTAACATAAATAAAGTCAATCTGGTTAGTAATAAGTGAAGCTGGTAATGCTGTTTGTGGAGTTGTTTAATCATCCTCTGTTGAGATCTTGAGAGATTTAATGTCTTTCATCTTCAGTTGATTTCATCTAAGGCTGTGGCTGAAGTCAGTTGTAGTTCTTGTGTTTCTGCTCATCTCTTTTTCTGTTCTCTTCTTTCCTTCAGTGATTCTGCTTGTTAACAGGCTTATTAAGGCTGAGATGACTCTATATTTAATATACACAGATTTTGTGGCTCAGATAAGGTCCAGTTTAGGTTTATTTCTTTGCTCTTGGCTGACATGTGGCATTGCTGTGGCCTGCTTGTGGCCCAGATCTGGCAAACAGAAACGGCCCACACAAGCACCGTAATTCATTGCAGCATGTGGGCCAGATCATCATGCCACATGTGCCAGATGTGGGCCAGATCTGGGCCGACACATTGTTGCTATCTGGGCAGTAAGGGATGTGAATTATGTGACAAGTGTGAGTGCTGCAATTGCTTGATCGCAAATAACGTCACGATACGCAGAAATGTATCCACCTTGAAAACTGTTCCCCCTCAAAATTAGGATTTATAAAGGTTTTCAAATCATAAAAAAAATATCTTATATAAGTGCATTAACAAAAATATAAGCTATATATATATATATATATATATGAAAAATTACTGTATGTGCATTAACAAAAAATATAGTCTTCACATTTCCCTCTAGCCTGCTTGCCTGAATTACAACTATTTTATATAATAAGAATGTTATGGGCAGCATCTGAAATATGTTCACTCCCACAGGAAACTGAACACTGAGCTCAAAGTTTTAACGTCTGAACTGGAGAAGGTTTTTGGTCCTGGTTTGGAAATCAAAGTGGAGGACAGTTCTGGAAACACTGAAGATCCCAGTCAAGCAGTTACAAACACTCTCATCGCTGTCAGTGTTGTGCTGGCTATAATTAGTTTGACTTTAGCGTCAACGATTATCCATCTTGTCAAGTAAGTTATTACTGGCCATGTAACTGCAGTTTTTTCTATCTGTCTGTCTGTGACTATCTATCTATCTGTCTATATCTGCTATCAAATATGCAGTCTGACTTTTTTGTGTGTCTGTATGTGTGTGTGTGTGTGTGTTACGGAATAAACTTTGTTGTGGTCAACTGATCTGAAAAGAATTCATAATTGAAAAATAAACTTAAAGTCAACTTGAAATCAGAATTTTTTTTTTTTTTTTTTTTTGATTGATTGATTGATTTATTGATTAAATTGTCTGTTCTGTTTCACCTAGATTGCCAGTAGTACTACAGCTTTCCTAAAATGCAGTAATGTAATGCCACACTCTTAGAAAGGATGTGTTAAAACTGACTCAAACTGTGTTAAATTCTTACACATCAGTGTGTGAGTTTAAGGACAACACTTGTGTTAATTCTGACACATTCATTGAGTCAATGATTTTAACACAGTAAATGTGTCAGGAAGGTTAACCAGAGGTGTAGTCAAGACCAGACCCTCCAAGACCGAGACCAAGACCATTCAAGAGAGAAGTTAATGAGATAATCAAGCACTAGTGATGAACACCTGCTGTTAACAGGCAGAATCATTGAAGGAAAGAGGAAAACAACAACAAAATAAAACACCTGTGCTACTTCTGAACATGAAGATCAAATTTGCAATGATCTCTTTGTCAAGTCCAGTCAAAAAAAATTCTTACACATCAGTGCTTGTGTTTTGGGACAACACTTGTGTTAATTTTGACACATTCATTGTGTTATGATTTTAACACAGTAAATATGTCAGGAAGGTGATCTGTTAACAAGTAGAATCACCAAAGGAGAAAATCACAGTTTTTACAATAATAACCAACTTTTTTAAGCCACCATCACGGAGATCAGGGTTTGCTTTATTTGGGCTCTTGTCCTTGACTTTTTAATATTAGATTTTGTTTGGACTGTTGTAACTGAGTTATAACAGCCAGACTAACAAAGAAAAAAGATGATCAGGTGGTGTTGGTTATGTTTTCACATAATCATTATTTGACCTGAATCACTGAACTCATTTAAAACCCAATCTCTGAGTTAGATTTACATTATTGATTACAGCAGCACTGTGATTTTACAGCAGAAGATCAGCTTTTTCAATATAATCCAAAGAATTTCTTAAAAGTTGTTCTGATAAAAAAAAAAAAAGAATATCTTTCACAGGCTGATTCTTGATGTCTGTGTCTCTAAATGAATCTCAACAGTGGTAACCATCAAAACGCATGTTGCAGTGCATTCTGTGTGCCACCAATCAAAATTCATCTATGGCTCCCATCATGCATTGCTGCATGAATAAATTATGAGCTGAATTGTCTTAGTAATTTCCTTTATTCTCACTATTTTATTTTTTGCTGTTGTTATGTGACTTTTTAGTAGTTTGTTTTCTAATGTTCAGAGTTGATCTGTTTATCAGAATATGTTGCTTGTCACCGTTGTTGAGATTCATACGCTCATTCTTGATGCCTGTGTGTGCCTAAAAGAAAGATTTTTTTTTTGATCAGAACAACTTTTGAAAAATCCTTTGGATTATATTGAAAAAGCTGATCTACTGCTGTATAATCACAGTGCTGCTGTAATCAATAAAGTAAATCTAACTCAGAGATTGGGCTCACTGATGCCGGTCAAATAATGATTATGTGAAAACATAACCAACACCACCTGATCATCTTTTTTCTTTGCTTGTCTGGTTGTTACAACAACCCAAACAAAATGTAATATTAAAAAGTCAAGGGTCAAGAGCCCAACTAAAGCAAACCCCGATCTCCATGATGGTGACTTAAAAATTGTGATTTTAGCAGCAGGTGTTCGTCACTAATGTTCAATAGTCACACAATTAATTAATTATCTTGATTGAATGGTCTTGTTTTGGTCTCGACCACACCTCTGGTCTTGAATGGTCTTGGATTTGGAGGTCTGGTCTTCACTTCTGAAATTAACACAAAGTTGTGTAAATGTGTAATATGTGTAATATTAACACATTACAGGTGTTCTTGGCTGCACAGATTGTGTTGATGCTGTGAACAAATACACAGGTTTTGTTAATTTTAAAACTACACATAATATGTGTAAAACAATTGAATTCTTCCAACACGTTTATGCAATATTGACACAAAATGTGTAAACTAGAATGTTACACATAATATGTGTAATTTTTCTACACATTTCTTCTTAGAGTGCAGTAATCTTTATAGTGATAAAATGATGTTGACTTTGAACATTACTCATGTTTTAGGTGTAATTTTTTTCACAGTGAAGAAAGTTAATATGTTTGGTGAAGTAGTTATAATACATATTTTTGCTGCCCCAGGAAAATGAAAGATTCTAACAGACAGAGTTTAAATACTGACATTGATTTACCTGAAAGGAAATGGAGTATTGACCACCTTGCTGACTTTAACACGTAAGTGCCAAAATATTGTTAAAGATCTGATACAATCAGTTAAACTCATTTGTGAAAAGATTGTTCTCAAATACAAAATATGCATTAGTTACCATGTATTTATATGCATTGGTTTGTTCTGAGATGTTTGACTAAACATGTTTCTTCTTTTGTTAACAGAAACCCAGAATCCAAAGAGAAAAAGCACCTTGCTTTAACAACAATCTCATAGAGTATAATTCATCCAGTACATATTTTTTTTTATAAAACATGGACAGCAAAAACTCCAGTGATAAATTAACTCTTCTTGGAGTATATGTGAAACCATACTCAAGAGTGTTAAAGTATTAAAATAAGAGTGTTAAATAAACACTGAAAAGTGTTAAAGTTAATGAGATAATTAAGTGATTAATTGAGTGATGATTGACCATTATTGAAGATATCTGATGATAAGCAGAATCACCAAAGGAGAAAATCACAATTTTTAATTGTGATTTTTACCCTCTTGAGTATGGTCTCGCATAAGGCTTGTTCGAGATGCATCGGCGCTGTGCAGACCGATCGGCGTATGACATCAAAGTACTGCAAGAGCGTTTGGAGAGCATACGACTCCTTAATGCTTTTGGATCGCTCTCGCACTTTGATGTCATACGCCGATCAGTCTGCGCAGCACCGATGCACCTTAACCCAGGAGAGTTAATTTGACACTGGAGTTTTTGCTGTGTGGTATTTATATTCTTATTTATGATCTTGTCATATGTGTTTTGTTTGTTTCTTAGGTTGATGTTAGTAACGGATCATGACAGAGAATCTGTGAATGGTGGAAACAGCATCTACCCTCTGAAAACACCCTGATGGATCAAAGCTCCTCACTTCTTCTCAGTAGTGCACAAGACTTCATGAATTTATGTCTTGATTATGACACATTTACAGCCCTAATCCTAAACTTGAGATGCCTTTGTAGGCATCATTTTAAGGGTTGAGTTCCCAACATGGAGGAAACAGCATAAGTATCAGGGCTTCTAAAGACAGAAACCAGGCTCTGGGCTACAGCATTACAGGATTAACATCTTTGATCATGTGCACTCAGTTCCAGGATCAGCTGTCATGTGACTCACGATGACATACTCAAGTCACAACATACACAACACAGGGTGAATTCCCTCCAAAGAGGCGAGCATCACTCTGCTCCACTCATTACGTATTACTGTCTCATAAGTGACTGTATGGATCACCAGACATGAAGCCAGACGTCACTGCCACTTTAGAAGCAGGAATGTTATTTAAAAGCAGAATTCATATTGAATAATACAGCTGTTAAGACAGATGTAGCTGTCCTGTAGCACAAACAGGAGAGCATGGTGCTTGCAACGCTACAGTCACTGGATTGATTCCCAAGAAATACAAGAACTGACAAATGTGTAAATGTAAATAAATGTATATATATATATATTTAAAAAAATAAATAAATAATATAGCCTCTGTGTCTTTATTTCAAATTTGGCATTTGGTAAAAACTAACAAACATTAAAATGTGTTATGTTAAAGATATTTAGTTACATTTCCAGGTAACTTGTTAAATAACTTCTAAAAAATTCTAAAATTACTTCCTTGAAGTGATTATCTCATTTACCTTTCAGTAGCGGTCTCATAAAAGGGCCCTTAATGAAGGAATTTGGTCACTTACTTTGGTTTAGAATTTTACATCCGTCTCATAACATACTGTATATTCAACAAATTGTCTAATTGTTATTTTTGCTTATGTAGTAAGGCCTATTCAATTTATATGTATTCTGCAAAATGGTGGAGAAAAAGTTTGCAACATTTGTTTTATGAAGATTACACAGTCCCTTTGGGAAGATTTCTTATTTGTCTCATTTAATAAACTGTGAGTTAAGTATGTCTATACAAGATACAAGATGATAAGATGACAATAAAGTATATGCATTGCGTCTATACAGACCACAACTGCTGTGATTGGTCAGGATGAAATCTGCGGTAGCTTTAATTTTAGCTTCAGAATGAATATAATAGAGCCTGATCACTGGAAGCTTTTAATGAAAGCAGTGAGGCTGACAAACACAAACACTTTGCAAAGACCACAACAATATCTTGATTAGGCTTGGGTAGAAGATACCCACATCTCTATGTAGAACTAAAGGTAGTTTAGTGCACAGTGCAAAGGCATATAGACTATAACTCATGCAGTAGCACCCTCTTCAGTTCATTCGGAGCAGAGTGCGTCAACCACCTGTGTTCATGTACATGGTCAAATGGAGTATACGCCTGCACAAATATGCTAGACTAGAGCTTGTGTAAAAACTGAAGTATTGTTTGGGCTCAGCAAGCCATTCTCACATAATGTGTTCTTGCGTTAAAAGATGCAAGACGCAGCAAAGTAAAATGGGGGAAAACGTGACATTTTCAAAAGTAAAAAATTCAAAGACATTTATCTAGAGTATCTGTATATAGGAAAAAAATTAAAAAGCAGTGCAGGAGAATGCAAAACGTGCTCTGTGTAAACTGGCCCTAAGAAGGACGTTCCCTATGGGCGTAGCTGCAGTAAGGCAGCTCACTAGATTTTTTAACAGAGCAAATACCTCCAATCACATGCGTCAAGTGCAACTAATCTGAGTATGTGATCGCTAAATCTATACTAAAGGTCAAAAGACTTGCTCCCTTTTTCCATCAGAAAACGCAGATGGACACCGATTACGGCTTTCTAAGATTTGAAATAAGTGTGTGTGTGTGTGTGTGTGTGTGTGTGTGTGTATGTGTGTGTGACGTCCAGCTCCACCTCTCTGGACTTCTAATTGGGTGGAGGGATAGAGTTGTGGGTAAGGTTAGGGTGTGGTTGGATATTCTAACTCCACCCATTAGGCCCAAATTACATTCGCTCCTCCTCACTGGACGTCTAGCGAAGGGGAAGCTAGACGTAGGCTGCACCCATTTGCTCTGCAGTGAGCAGCCTCTCTTTATTTTTGAAATTCTGCAAGATGCCACTAGTGTAGTAGAAACTACATACTTCACCAGCATCATATTCATGTGGTATGGGGCTTTATTAATGTCCATACCCCTACCCTTAAAACAATGAAAAGTTGGATGCACGATCTGATAGTTAGCATTATCTGCCAAAACACCTGTTCTAATTGCACAGCCGCCATCCGAAAAAAATGAAAATAAAAACAAAGCAGCAAAGAGAGAGATCCTGTAACGCGTTGCACATGTAGGAATACACACGACGAAGAAGATAGATTCAAATGTAAGACTTTACTAGACAATCCAATGGAAGATACAGGAACAGGAGTTTACACAACACAACACAGGACATACGAGACCGGACACAGAGGTGAGGAAGGTGACTGCTTATGAAGGGAGTGCTGATGAGTGATAATGATGGTGAAGGTCTTCAGGTGCGGGTGATGATGATTGCATGCAGGTGCTGAACAGAAGGGATGCTGGGAAACGTAGTGCCGGTGCTGGTGACTGTGACAGTACATCCCCCTCCGGCAAGGCGCGTCCTCGCGCCGTAATGGAATATCCAAAAAGGGAGGGCCAGAGAGGGTTCAGGAGGTGGATGGAGTGGTGAAATGGAGGATGATGCTGGAGGTGGCTCAGGAGGAGGACGGTTGAGCTGGAGGATGAGCCGGGTGGTGACCCAGTCCCCAGCCAGGATGGTGGACATCGGCGGTGGCGCTGGAGGGAGGAGCCATGGTGGTGATGGCCTCAGCGCCACCTTGGGGACGAACAAGGGCGACGGCGATGACGGATGAGGAACCCACGGCACAGATGGAGGGCAGATGGAGCGGGTCGATGCTGACGACCCAGGCGACCGCGACGGAGCCGCAGCGACGACCCTCCGAGATGGATGCAGGGATCCGGAGGGCTGAGGTGTAGCTGGAGCGACCGAGGGCACAGGCGGAGCCTGAGGGAGGGCGGAGCTAGCCGGAGCAGTAGGGGTGGAGGGCCAGAGAGCAACGGACAGCCCGCAAGTCCGTTGCGCAGGTGACGCAACGTCCAACCTGGGTGAAGCCGAAGGTCCGAGGAAGCTCCATGTAGCCGATGGCTCGAAGGTCCCAGCAGATGTCGAGGGAGGGAGGAGCGCAGGTGAAGGAGTCAGGGTGACGGGTCGAGGAGGAGAGACGAGGACAGAAGCCAGAGGCGGAGCCACGGGATCCTTACGCCCAGAAGGAGGGGGCTCACAGTAGGCCCACGATGTTACCATGTCACTGCGAGGAGATGACGGTGGTGCAGCGGGACTGATGGGGGACAGCTCGGGCAGGACAGCAGACGTGGTTGGGGTCAGGGAAGAAGGCTGGGATGATGAGTTGACCAAGACATCTAGGAGAGGATGTGGGAGAGGGAGGCTGGGAGGGACCAGTGAGTTCAGTGTAGAGTGGTTAGGCAGCTGGGGAGTTGAGTTGCAGTTGAAAAACTCACTCTCAGTGACGGGCGGGTGGGCGGGGCTTCTGACCTGCCCTTCGTCTCCAACACCTACTCCCTCGACGCTGGATGGGACCGCCGACTCGAACCTCTCCTCAGATGGGAACCCCTCAGGCTCAGGGGTGATGTCATACTCGGCTGCTCCTCCTGGCGCGGGGTCTGACGTCACGGCGGAGTCGTCTACTCCATCTGCGGTGGGTCTCTGACTGGGAACTGGGCTCGGCAGGGTTCCGGATCGGGGCCGTTTGCACTCCAAACACTTCAACAGGGCTTCCTTCCAGTTCAAGCCGGTGGTATCTGGGAGATTGCTGGGGCCGTGGAAGTTCGCCCCGATCCAGAAAAGGGTCTTCAAGGTTTCATCCTCCAGCTGGCTGGTGACGGCAAGGTGAAAAAACAAGGATGAAAACGACAGGAGATCGTGGCTCTCCTGAGCCACGTGGATGAATCTTTCCCATTCATCCATTTTGGGAGGTCCGGTCTTCTATAATGCGTTGCTCGTGTAGGAATACACACGACGAAGAAGATAGATTCAAATGTAAGACTTTACTAGACAATCTAATGGAAGATACAGGAACAGGAGTTTACACAACACAACACAGGACATACGAGACCGGACACAGAGGTGAGGAAAGTGACTGCTTATGAAGGGAGTGCTGATGAGTGATAATGACGGTGAAGGTCTTCAGGTGCAGGTGATGATGATTGCGTGCAGGTGCTGAACAGAAGGGATGCTGGGAAACGTAGTGCCAGTGCTGGTGACTGTGACAGATCCAACCCGAGTCCTGATAATAACAACTATGAAGAGAAATCACAATGTCTGAGTCCTGTATCGATAACCTGCCATTGCTGAAGTACATGTGGCTGATGTATATTTCAGAAAAACCCTTGCTCATAAATATTAAATGCAATATCTTGTATGGATGATGTCTGTTCTAAACAAGTCAGAGTCGGCTGGGTTTTGAATTTAAGATGTTGATGATATCTTCGTAATTTGAATTATCTGTTAGTTCTCTTTCAAAAAACAAAAGTGTCAAGTTTAAGGTGTCCTACTAGCCATCTTTGTTTAGATGTTTTTCTTTCTTTAATATGTCATAGATAGCAGTTTAGCCAATTTTGTAATAAAATAAAAAGTGCGCTACATGGCAAAAGCTGCTATTGTAAAATATATAAGTATTGCAGGTATGGATTATTGTATTTTAAACTGTTATTTTACTGTTTATTTTACCATGTTAAATTTTAGATTTGTTCAAAAAGACAAAATTTCTTTAATTGTTCTGCCTTTAAATGAATTGGAATGAAACAACCCGCTATACATTCAAATGATTAGAACAAGATTACGCCTGAGAGAACTCAAAACAAACAACTTTTGCAACATTATAAATAAACCTCAGGGGAAAATAATAGGCTAACATGATACAAGCCCTTTCGCAATTCATAATTTAGTTAATTCTCTTTTTCTGCAGGTGGGATGAGGTCTGAGATTGAGGTTGGTCTCAGGTTGGAGTTTTTGGTGGGGCTTGAAGTGGAGCAATCATTTGTGTTTTGTGGTGGATTTGTAGGCCTGAGACACACACACTGAACACCAGCAGAACTAGAGCAACATCTTCACTGAGAGAGCACTCTTTATCTCCCTCTGCTGATCTCTGCAGATAAAACACAGGAAAGTGAAAGCACGGATAAATGGGAACATGGTCTCATCAAGCATATTTGTACAATTGCAGTTCATGTAGATATAGACAGATTTATTACTAATCCTGCCATCCGATTGAGTCAGTTCTTTGGTTTAGTACAGAGCTCATTTATTAGAAACTATCAGGTAAAACACACATTCACATAAAGCCTAAAAATAACTAACTGAATCAGACTGTAGCCTGACTATAGCAAAATGATGGAAATAATGCATTTGTTAAACATCACAAGTTTGAGCACAAAACCTGCAATCAAATAGCAGACATTCATCTGCTGAATTGTTATGCATGAAAAAACACTTTTTTTTTTTCTAAATTTAGTTTTTAAAATTTAAAAAAATACTTTTTATTTTTCATCTGTTGAACATGCTATAGCCTACATGAACTAAAAGAAAAATAATCTTTACAAAAGCCATATTTGAGTCTAGGGCTAATCTTGTGAAAAATTAAAATATGCATTACAAATACCAGTTTAAAATGCAACACTTAGTGTTAGCTATACAACATGTAATGGGGTTCCTTGCTAAATCTTTCTACCAAAGGGTCCATGGCCTGAAAATATTGGTTATACTTCAAAACAATTAACTATACTTTTAAATATATATTACAAATTTTTCTTTGTTTATCCATCTTATTTTTCAACACGGAAGTAAGGTGTTTTCTGTGAATGTGTGAGACTTCCAGTTTATTAGCCGCTATAGAGAAATAACGAGAAGAATATCAAAGTGCAGTAAATACTGTACTGTATACAGTAATTGTTGGTTTCACTCAGATTTGGGATGGTAGATTTTATTGTTGAAGTGATCTGCAGTGAGAACCACTGAATATATTAACTACTGCATGAGAAGGTGTGGTACAAACTCAAACTGGTACAAACTCAAAACAAGTCAAATATTCTGAAATAAACTTGTAACATCAACATTTTTCCAGAAAATCCCTCCCATGTCACTCCTGTATTATTGGCCTATATGAAGCACCTTTGATACCTGTTTATACCAGAGAACATAACTGTTTATGACATACAATAAAGAACAGCTCAGAGGGAGAAATTACAGGAGGAATAGTCATTCTCTTCCCTCACAGGATTCATACTACAGGCGGCATTGTTGATAATGAATTATGGAAAAGATGGATTTATTCTATATTTTATTTATTTTAGCTTGTCTGCATGTCAACAGTGTAAGGAGTGCTATTGGTAAGTCAAATTTATTCAGTGTTTGGATGGGAGGCATAACTGGAACTTTGTTTACATGCTGTAGTTTACCAAAAAATAAATGTGACAATGTACATCAGGATCATCTACCTACCTCACTGTAAAAAAAAAAAAAAAAATATTCTCTGTAAAATAACGGTAAAATACTGGCAGCAATCTACTGTGGGCTATTTCTATGGTATTAATACTGTGAAATTGCTTTACAGCGTTTTACCGTAAAAACGAAATACAGTATTTTCCAGTATTTGTTTTATTTTACAGTAAAATACTGGCAGTGTCAGGATTATGTTTTGTTTAGTTATCTTTTCTTTCCTGTGTTTGTTTCTTGTGCTTCAGTTCAGTTTAGCTTTGATTATTTCCTAGTTAGTCTCCTTAGGTACTGATTACATTTATCTATTGGTCATCTATTGTAAAAGTTATCTCCCTGTTTTGTTCTGTTCCTTGTCAGTAATTGTTGTTGCGTAAGTGTGGTAAATGTGTTTATTCTTCTGAGATTCCCCTGTGTTATCCTGTTAATGGATTAAAGTTGAGTGAATTCCTTACTCCTTCTTGCTGGATTCTACCAGACAACCATGACAGGCAGCAGAGACGCCAACAATATACTGTAATTCTATGGTATTAATACTGTGAAATTGCTTTACTGCATTTTACCGTAAAAACGAAATACAGTATTTTTTTATTTTACAGTAAAATACTGACAACAGAGATGCCAGCAATATACTGTAATTCTACGGTATTAATACTTTGAAAATATTTTACAGCCATTTACTATAACAAATACATGCAGTACATTTCTGTGATTAATGAATTCAATTTACAATACACTCTAAAAATGGTGAGGTAAAAACAACCCATTTGGGGTCATTTTGGCAACACAGCTCTGGGTCAAAATGGAACCGCAAAATAGGATGAAATTTAAAATCACACAGGAAATTACTACAGTAAAAACACAATCAACAAGCAATAGGCTAATAAAAAGGTGAACATTTATTTATAATCGAGAACATCCAAAATGGTCAAAAATATGCAAGAGTAAAAGCAACCCCAGCCAGCACAGCCATGTGGGGCATAGATGGGTGTCACCTGGGCTGCCTAACTGAGTCCCAGCCAGTTTTGTCCTCAGTTTCAGGCCCCACATGGGTTAGCCCAGATGAAATGAACATTGCTCAGTGTGCACACTACAAGCTGTTAAATGGTGTTGGAGTTAATGAGATAATTAAGTGATTGAGTGATGACTGAGCCAGACTGACTTTATTTCAGTCATTTGCCTACAAAACTTCATGTGAAAATTAACAGAGGCTTAGATGTTGAAGATTTATTGAAAATAATTGTTTGGTTTGATGTTACCATTATCGAGATCAGTGTTGGACACTTTGACTCTTGACTTTTTAATGTTAGTTTTCTTTTTTTCTTTTTCTTTTTTTTTTTTTTTTGCTGTTGTAACTGTTTGTAATGGCAAGAAAAGCAAGACAAAATGTGATCAGATGTTGTCACCTTTTGATGATATGAATATAATCATCATGTAGTGGTTTAATTCACTGATATGACTGAGTTTTATGAGAATTATGTTATTTACTTTGTTTTATTGTTGTGAATCTTGAAGAAAATCTGAATGAGCTTAAAAACACATTGTACACTAAACACATTTAAACTCCTCTGAGATTTACTCACACACAGACATCAAGAATCAGCGTATGAATCTCAACAATAGTGACATGCTGTATGCCGCAATGCATTCTGGGAGCCATGGATGAGTTTATATGATGCACCCAGAATGCACTGCGGCATGAAGCATGTCACCGTTATTGAGATTCATACGCTGATTCTTGATGTCTGTGTGTGTCTGAAACTGACGGAAATTTAAAAGTGTTTAGTGAAAAGTGTTTTTAAACAGAAGCACAAAACTTTTGTACACATTTTAAAAGTTATTCAGTTTGTCTTCTTTAAACACTGTTGGAAGTTAATGAGATAATTAAGTCATTAATCAAGCACTAGTGATGAACACCTGCTGTTAACAGGCAGAATCATTGAAGGAAAGAGGAAAACAACAACAACAAAACACCTGTGCTACTTCTGAACATGAAGATCAAATTTGCAATGATCTCTTTGTCAAGTCCAGTCAAAAAACATCACTTACACATCAGTGCTTGTGTTTTGGGACAACACTTGTGTTAATTTTGACACATTCACTGTCAAACACAAACATTCAGAATGTCTCAAAAAGCATTTGTTAAAAACCGATCAAAATGGCTAAATTCTTACACATCAGTGTGTGAGTTTAGGGACAACACTTGTTGTGTTAATTTTGACACATTCATTGTGTTATGATTTTAACACAGTAAATGTGTCAGGAAGGTGATCTGTTAACAAGCAGAATCACCAAAGAAGAAAATTACAATTTTAAGTCACCATCATGGAGATCAGGGTTTGCTTTAGTTGGGCTCTTGTCCCTTGATTTTTTAATATTAGATTTTGTTTGGGCTGTTGTAACTGAGTTGTTAGATTCATAAGCTGACAGTCTGTGTGTGTCTAAATGAAAGTTGTTTTGTTTTTATCAGAACAGCTTTTAAGAAATCCTTTGGATTATATCGAAAAAGCTGATCTTCTGCTGTAATCAATAATGTAACTCTAACTCAGAGATTGGGCTCTAAATGAGTTCAGTGATTCAGGTCAAATAATGATTATGTGAAAACATAACCAACACCACCTGATCAACTTTTCTCTTTGCTTGTCTGGCTGTTATAACTCAGTTACAGCAGCCCAAACAAAATCTAATATTAAAAAGTCAAGGGTTAAGAGCTCAACTAAAGCAAACCCTGATCTCCATGATGGTGACTTAAAAATTGTGATTTTCTCCTTTGATTTTCTTGTTATCATCAGGTGTCTTCAATAATGGTCAATCAACACTCAGTTAATCACTTAATTATCTCATTAACTTTAACACTGCTTCAGTGTTCATTTAACACTCTTATTTTAACACTTTAACACTCTTGAGTATGGTCTCACATAAACTCCCAAGAGAGTTAATTTATCACTGGAGTTTTTGCTGTATGGTAAGTCAAATTTATTCATAACCAGCTGAAGTATCAATTTTAAATTCAAACATTTGGATGTGAGGCCTAAATTACTGTTATTAGTTTTATCTAGTTCTATCTGTGTAGGTATATTTATTGACTATTAATAAAAATCATGTGTTTTACAGGACAAAGTTCTTCTAATGAAGTAAAATACTTGTCAGGATTTAATAGGAAACAACTTTATTCAATAATATAAGTGAAGTGATTTAAGATTAAATGACATGAGTTGGAGTAATATTACAACATTAGAGTAATATTAATTATCCAATCAGAAATCCACTATCCATGTCACCAGTATATCAGTAAAAAAATAATGAACATTAAAATGCATTTTAAAATGGTATGCCCGTGTTTAAATTGTTAGTCATCTATTTTTTTTTTTTTTTTTTTTTTTTTTTTACTGTATTGTGTGACTTAGTGTATTTTGTGCTACCAAGTTTAAGCTGTTTGTTAAGTCCTCAAACCAGTGACTCATTTCTGTTTAAGGTACCTCACAGATAAACTGTGCAGCTGGAACTAATATCGAAGTAGGGAGTATTCAGGAGGGATATGAAGGTGAGATATGTCCACAATATTAGATGTTTCTTTTCACATTTGCAAGCAAAAAAAAAAAAAAAAAAAAAATCAGGAGCAAATATTTAGATTATTTTATTTTAATATAAACAATATGATTTGCATTGAAACAGCTCATATAAAATAATTGATGTATGAAAAAAAACCTCTGTGGTCATTTAAAATGCCTTTGCTTGTGAATAGTAGTAATGCAAGAACAATAGTGGCATTGTCTAGTATTTATATTTTAGATATCATGTGTTAGAATGTGTATTTAAATGTGTATTTGATCTGGCCTTCAGGAGATGTAGAGATTATCACAGATATCGGACCTGATGATCATCTGGTGCTGGAGGGATTTCTCTTTCCCACTGGTGTGACATTTCTGGAGCTGGTTTACACTAATGGAGACTCGACCGCTACTGTACGAACCATCAAACCACTGGATGCTGATGTACTAAAGGAGGTTTGTCCCTCACTGAACCATTTTAATCAATATTTCTGATATAATTTATCAATTTATCAACTACAAACCGAAAATATCCCCTGCTGATTGACCGTTTAGTTTAGGCTAAATCTGCAACCGTTACCCATTCTGGCACAGTTGGTAGTATTACATTTTATTATTTATTTTTTTAATTTCATAAAGAAATTAAGTGCCACCTATGACTCTGTGTGTGTATGTGTGTGTGTGTGTGTGTTTTTTAAATTTTTTTTATTATTCCAGTCAGGAGGGATTTTGTATTATTCACTCACTTGCCCAAACCCATCGGTAAGTTTAAAATATAACATTATCAAATCATTCAATATGACAAAGTATTATAGAAATAAAGATTCAGCACATAAACCTTCCATATAGTCTTCATTGTGCATTTCAGCTGAAAAACACCAGGACATTAAGAGTTCAGGATGTCAATGACAATCCTCCGATCTTCCAGAGTAAATCATACAGCACCACAGTGTCAGAGGTGTGTGTAACGTCATCTTTATACAGCAGTAGTGTGTTTGGTCACTCAGAGACTCACATCTCTTTGTAAACTGTGTCTTTTGCTCCAGACGACGGCTGTGGAGTCAGATGTGCTCAGGGTGACGGCTAAAGATGCAGATGTTTCTACAGAAAACAGCAGAATTACATATTCTATACTAGTAAATGTGAACAATTCTCATATATTTGATATAATGCTAACACAGGCACTAGATGTAAGTAATTTAATTGTAAGTTAAATTTCAAATATGGCTGTCAATCAATTAAAATATTTAATTATGCCCAATTTCAGTTTTTTTTTTTAGTTACAGATTGATGCATGCAGATCCTTCTAAAGCAAAGAGAACTAAGAGAACTAAATAATATATAATTATTCAGTAAGCACAACTTGTGTTCATGAATTTCATTTTAATTAATCACTTCCTCTCTATTAACAGCCTCCAGCACCGGATGGATTTGAAATGAGAGGTGACGGTAACATCCGGTTGAAACAACGTCTGAACTACAACAATGTTCAACAGTACACCTTCACCGTGGAAGCTAAAGTAAAGACAAACTCTCCGACATCCTACCAGTCCCACATCCATTTACTTTGATCACTAAACATCAAACTTGCTTTAGTAGTCTATTCTTTAAGAGAATGGTTTACACAAAAGTGAAATTTTGTGCAACACAAGAGATGTTTAGCAGAATGTCCAAGCTATTTTTAACATAAAATTGTGGATAGGGACCAAGAACAAACTACAAAATTTTCATTTTTGGATGAACTATAATTTGAAGGTAAATAGTTATAAAACTCTATGTTTCTTTGCAGGATGTAGGAGAACTCAGTGACACCACAACAGTTACAATAACAGTTGAAGATTTTGACAATCTAAACCCTTATTTTGATCACAGTCTCTACAAGGCATCCATTGAGGAAAACCAGGTAAATGACGTCATGATCAATACTTTAAACTCATGTCTGATCAAACAAATCAAACGCTCCTTGTCTTTTCTGTCCATGTACAGGTAGGACAGTTTTCAGACGTCACTCCTGAGGCCATAAAAGCTCAAGATGGCGACACGGGCATCAACGAGCCTGTAGTTTACAGCATAACAGCAGGTGCTGATAACAAAAGATTTACAACACACTTACATGACACACTGTACATCTGATCTAAATAACCTCCTCCACCTGTTCCCAAATAAAGTTTCTCTGTAGATGTGCGAGAGCTGGAGGTGAAACACTGATTTTAAATTTGATAAAATAGAAAATTCCACCAAATAGTCAAGCACAGTAATTGTAATAAAACAAGTACTTTACACTGCTAATACACTTCTATTTGAATAAATAATTGTACTCATATTCTGTAGTAAGTTTCTGATAATAACAAAGCATATATCCACATTTCTGTTCCAGTCTTTCCAAATGAATATCAGAGCAACTTTGTAATCGATGAAACCAGTGGAGTCATCTCTGTGACAACGGCACTAGACCGAGAGGAAATAAACCAGATAACTGTTTACATACAGGTATCAGACGTTTATTAAAACATTCATGAATCTGAAGAGGTTTCAGTATTGTGTTTGTTTATATTTTTTATTCACGATTTCCTTATAAACAGGCAACTCAGAAGGATGATGCCAGTAAGACGGCTAACACTGTTGTGTCCGTCACCATTGAGGATGTGAATGACAACCCTCCGAAATTTGACCAGGATGAGTACACCGTGTCTATTCTGGAAAATTCATTACAAGATCAGTTGGTTCTTCAGACTAGAGTCACCGATCTAGACCTGGTACTGTTCCTCAAAACATCACTGTCTGATTGTAAAGTAATATAATTATTGTGAGATTCAGCTAAAAAAAAAAAAAGTTACTAAATAAAAACTTACTAAGTGACGATTTCTCTAGGGAGGATGAGGTGGGAGAAGATAAGCACACATTAAATTGTTATTCGTTATTTAACTTCAACATTTCCAAATGTAACTTATAGTATTCAAGCAAAATCCACCAAAGTCTGTCTGTGTAGTAACTACCGAAAAAAAAAAAATGCCTTAAAAAATAAACTTAAATACACCCCGCCTAGCAGTTGCAAAAGTGTTCTAGGTTGTTGCAATGTCATTACCAAGCATTGGGTGCCTCATCACTCTTGCAGATGCACGGTAACCACATGGCTACCTCTAGCAACAACTTAAAACTTAGTAACATCTTAGCTACCCTAGCAATAAATCAGTAGAATTCCCTACTAACTACTCAGAACAGTTTAGCAACAGCGTAGTCATGCAAATATACAAGGCATATGTAACATACCAATCTCTCTTCTAACTGCTCAAATACGTAAACTACACAAGACCTAAACGACCTTCAAATTAACCATGTAATCTTCCATGTAAGGATTTATCAAGCCAACATTCAAAGTATGTTTTGATGTACTTACCTTTTCTAGTTTTCTTTCCGATCAGGGAGGATTCTCTAAAGGTCATTTTATCATGGATAGCGATACCTTCATTATCAACAGTCAAGGAGTCATATCACTCCGGAGCGACGCCACCTTGGATAGAGAAACTATAGACAATTACAATATACAGGTACAAAGCAATCACATTCATTTCTTAAATCCAACTATTTAAGAAATGTTCAGGATGACTTTTCATTCTTAATGGGATGCTTGCATTGTCTTTCTCAGGTAATAGCTGTAGACCAGCCTGTCAATGGTTCAAGCTCCACAACTCAGGTCAACATCACTGTTCTGGACGTCAACGACAACAACCCACAATTCCTTCCTCTCCCAGAGCCCATTGAGATTCAGGAAGGTGCGTACACACCCTCATCACCTAGAGAGGTATGCAAAATCTTTGCCACGGATGCTGACTTTGGAGACAATGGACGTGTCACCATCACTACTTCCTCGCACATTGAAATATTCAGATTCAGAGAGGTGACGACCTTGACCTATAAACATGACAATGTATTGTCAGATGTTCAGATCTTATTTAAATAAAAAAAATGTTTATTTTCTTCTGCTCTTTAGGATGGGACTCTACTAGCTATCAATGAGCTGGATCGAGAGACACAGGAAATGTATGATGTGGTCATTGTTGCTGTGGATCATGGGATGCTACAGGGAAACGTAATTTCCTCTTCTTTTTTTTTTTTCTTTTTTTTTTTTACAATTTCCATGATGTGACTGTGTACTTCAATAAAGTTTTCAGTTTTTTTTCATGGACCACAAGAGCATATTGCAAATGTAGGAAAAATTGCAAGAACTCGAAATGCAATCTCCAATCTGATCATCAGGCTTTACGTAATATACAGAAGTCAGAGTGTAAATATCTGCTCTATACAAACCTGTCACCTGAGTTTGCAAGCTCCATGGAATCAGTCCTTTGTTTTGCCAGCTAATGGCCTACTGTAGGAAAATAAAGGGCCAAAACACAGGCAAAACACTTAGTGTCTTTTATTCTCAACTGTGACCAAAGGGGCACATCGTTAAAAGTAGCTCTTTTGGGGTTGAAGATGTGTTAGGTTACAAAACAGGCAAAAATGTTTAGAAGTAAAAATAAAATAAGAATCGGTTTCCACTCTCCAAGTTATAAACGTACAAAATAAAGAAATAAGAAATAAAATAAATAACACAAGAAAATAAAACAAAGTGGCATTTATAGACAACAAAAAGACAGAAGGACAACAGTAGTGGCCTTTACACCCCCCTGAATTTGAAACATACACAGTTGCACATGTAAGGCCTCATTCATCATTCAAACTATTAGACTTGAATTTGAAACCCAAATAATTCAACACAAATCCAAGTTACACAAGTTTCAAAATACTTGCATAAAATGTACAAGATACATATTTATACTTCAATAATAAAAAACAAACACACTAATCACCCTGGATTAATGACCACATTCCGGATCTCACAGAGGACCGACTCAGTGCTATATCTCCCCTCTGTTTTTAACAAGAAAAGCATTACTGAACTATTACACGACATACAGTTTTTTTTCTCACTGTATGCACAATATAATTTTCATAGCATATATTATGAAATAGGCAAATACAACACTTACACTCTATGATTCACTTGAGACACGTGAGCTTGCAATCAATCCTCATCAATCTATTTGGATTAGTATGCACCCCAGCTGTTGACCTCTGTGTCCTTCGTGGCTCAGGACATGGTACATTTAACTGGGTACTACTTCCCTTTTTTGCTTCTAGGGACAGGTACAGACTTCAGCACTGGCACTTCGACAGGCAAGTCAATATCTTCTGACTCTGATCCAACAGATTCTGCTTCCAGAACCTCATCAGTTTCCTCCCTCTGATCTCCAATACTATTTTCTGATTCAACAGCAGGTGGTTGTTGTCTTTCCAGGTTAGCATTAAGGACTGGTACTTTCCTTGGACATTGGACCTCCTCTACCAACACACACTCGACATCCAGTGATGGCACCTCCTTTTCCAACACTGAGGTAGGTTTTTCCTTAACAGTTGTTTTCCGAATCCTTGGTGCTGGCACCAGACCCTTATTCACACAAGGCCTGAGGTTGGATCTGTGCACCCTTTTAATCTGTCCTCCTTCTACTGGCTCTACCACATATGTCGACCCCTGGACCTCTACCACTTTATACATGGTGGACAACCATGCGTCTTGGATTTTGTTCCTCCCTGGGGGTCGATAACGGAGGTACACATACTGTCCAACCTCAACTGCTGGACAATACACCTTCTCTTCTTGCTGTGCCACTCTGTCAGCAGCTTTTCTCTCAGCATACTCTTTTGCCCGTAGATGTGCATCCTGGAGTCTTTCCTTGTGCGCGTTCAGCCAGTCTTGTCCCTGGTAAGCATCTGGATCTTGACCCAACAAGGCATCATTTGGAAGATGGAGCTGAATGCCAAACAGCAAATGGTATGGGGAATAGCCTGTGGAGGAGTGTGGAGTCACATTGTAAGCATAGACAAGCTCTGCTAGGTGTTCTGGCCATCTGTGTTTTTTCTCTGGTGGGAGCGTTCGTAGGAGGTCATGGAGAGTTCTATTGAACCTCTCACATTGGGGATTTCCTTGAGGGTGATGCGGTGTGGTTTTCTTTACTCCGTAGAGCTTGCAAAGCTCAGCAATGACAGCACTTTCGAAATTTCTACCCTGGTCAGAATGCAGGCACTCCATATTTCAAAAATCATTCCTTTAGCAGGATCTTTGCTGTCGTCTCCGCCTTTTGGTCACGGGTTGCAAATGCCTGACTAAATTTGGTGAAAATGTCTGTCACCACAGGAACATTATCACGCCCATCCATAGCTGGCTCTAGGGTAGTAAAATCCACTGCAATAACTTCCAGTGGTCGTGAAGTTGAGAATGGTGTCCAGGGTGCTTGGATTTTGGGCTGTGGCACCTTCGCCAACACACATTTTTTCACCCAATTTTCAATATCCTTGTACATACCCCCCAGAAACACCTCTGTTTTAACAAACTAAGAGTTTGTTCTATGCCCTGGTGCCCTCATTGATCATGGACACTTTTCAGAACTTGCTCGGTTAAGCATGCAGGTAACAGCATCTGGTGGCATTCTCCAGTGTGAACATCTTCAAATACATGATACAGGAGTCCTTCTTTCTCTCTGATTTTCATCCACTGTTTCAATAGGGACAGCACTGGCTTGGACAGCTCTACCCTCTCTTGGTGAGTTGGCTTTTTCTTCCTGCTCCAGAACTTCCTAAACACGCTGAGAGTTGGATCGGTCTCCTGGAACTGACAGAGTTCGGAGTTCACCTTCAAGCTCATCCTCATCCAATTCTGGCCTCATAGAGAGTGCATCTGCCACCGTATTACATCGCCCGGGACGGTATTTCACGTCGAAATCAAAAACAGCAAGCTGAGCTGCCCATCTTTGCTCAATCGCCTCTAACTTGGCAGTTGTATGGTGGAAGAGGGGGTTATTGTCAGTGATGATGGTGAACTTTGACCCCAACAAGTAACTCCAAAATTTTTCTGTCACCGCCCACTTCATGGCCACAAGCTCTAACTTTCTACTAAATTGTTTTGTTCTGCCCCGCGCAACCTTCTACTCACATTGCCAATCACAACATTACTTCCTTCCTGATATTGGTATAAGATGGCACCTAAACCAAGGTTGCTGGCATCTGTCTCCATAACAAACGGAAAGACAAAATTTGGGTACCCAAATTTTGGAGTGCTAGTCAGCTTTTCTTTAAGTTGCTCAAAGGCAGATTGACACAGAGGAGACCAAGAGTGCTTAAACAACTGTTCTACCCTGATCGGACCATTTCCTCTGAGACAGGCATTAACTATGTCATGCAGCGGACCCGCAATTTGAGAAAAACCTTCAATAAACCTTTGATAATAGCTGCAGAAACAATGACCTGAGCTCCTTTAGGGTTCTGGGTATTGGCCACTGCTTAACCGTTCTTACTTTGTCAGCTTGAGCTGAGACTCGATGTTCAAGAAACCTGACCTCCGACTACAGAAAATGACATTTCTCCACCTTAATTTTCAGCCAGGTATCTCTCAGCCTTTTGAACACTGTTTCCAGTCTCACCAGGTGATCTGAGAAGGTAGCTGAGTACACTAACAAATCATCTAGGTAAATAAGGGCAATGTGAAACACCAGGTCACTCATAATAGACTGCATAAGGTGCTGAAACGTTGCGGGTGCATTGCAAAGCCCAAAGGGCATACAGTGTTATTCATATAGCCCGATCGGGTGATAAACGCAGTCTTGTGGCGGTCTTTCTCATGTATGGACGCTTCCCCCAACACATCCAGGCTCTCGTCTATGCATGGCAATGGGAAAGCATCATGTTTGGTCTTAGCATTTAGTTTCCTATAAGTCTGAGACTCCCATCAGCCTTATGCACCAGCACAATCGGGGGGGCATAGGAACTCATATTATTCTCTCATGCAGTTACAGATGCAGCGTTTTGACTGAATCACTTCTACTTCTGCTGCACAAGAGATGAGAACACATTTTTAAAATTTTCTGGGTCTTGAAAGAGTCTGCGTTTGCGAAATATTTCCTTCTTCCTTTCCTTCAAAACGCTCGCTCTGTCTGGATGCCTTTAAATCTGCACTAAGGATGCGTTTCTGTCACGTATCACACATGCACACTTCAATAAGCCGACAGAAAGCAGGTTAACACATTTACATGCCATGCAAAATCGGGGTAAGGGCCAAAAAACTACCTGTTCCAACCGGTTTATGCTTAAGCCGTTTATGACCTTACTCCAAAAAAAGAAAACGGGTTACCGCGTTCACATGACCACGTTCGTTGTTGGCTTATTAAGCATAATCGGCTTAAGAATGTGCATGTAAACGTCAACACTCATTCCTTCCTGGTTAGCAGACATGCAGTGAAACCTCACTTCACAGGGGTTACTTTCCACGCATTGACAATGGGCAAGCACACCCACCCGAGTCTTAGAAGGTAACCAAACATTCTCTGATAAAAAAAAATAACCACCTGGACAGGAAACACTTTATTATGAGGTGGCACTAAGGTTGGGACAGAGACCAACCTCCAAAGGTTACATTTGATAGACTTTTTAGGGTTTTGTTTGAGGCACAAAGTAGCACATAATTTAGATGACATAGAACCGGGGTAGCCAACTCTGTCCATGGAGAGCTACCTTCCACAAGAGTTGAGCTCCAACTTAATAAATCCAAATCAAACTCTCCTGAACCAGCTATTCAGGGTTTTCAGGATTACTTAAAAATTACAGGCAGGTGTGTTGGAGCAGGGTTGGAACTGAACTCTCCTGAAAGGTTGCTCTCCGGGATCAGGGTTGGCTAACCCTTCTCTAAAGCAGGGGTGTCCAAAACTGCTCATGGAGAGCCAATGTTCTTCAGAGAGAAAAAGATTCTACCTGCCCCAACATACTTGACTAATTTCTAGTAATCCTGAATACACTGATTAGCTGGTTCAGGGGTATTTGGTTAGGGTTGGAGCATGATGGTAGCTCTCCAGGATCAGGGTTGTCTACCAGTGTTCCAAAGCAGGGGTTCTCAACTCTCCTCCTTAAGGTCCACTTTCCTGCAGGATTACTAGAAAGTTATAGACCGGTAATTTTGATAAAGGCTGAAGCTAAACTCTGCAGGAAAGTGGATCTTGAGGCCAGAGTTGAGAACCCCTGCTATAAATGTTACATCTCTAAATGACACATATAGCAAACCCCAGGCAGATGTTTTTGTTATTATTATTATTATTATTATTATTATTATTATTTTGCGCAGATGATCTAAGTGGGCTGCTCTTGACAAAGATGTTACACTGTGGATTCAACTCTGTCAATATTCAAATCTCTGGATATCTGATACTAGTGCACTCCTTAGACATTGCAACTATGAACTTTTGGTCTGTACTACAAAATTGTTGCTTGGGTTCATTTTCTGCAGAACATCACCACACTGAGGGTCAATATCACAGATGTCAATGACAACGCTCCAGTTTTCAGCTCTGACACCTACAGCAAAAGCATTCTGGTTAAAGACGCCAAGGTTGGAGATGTGCTGCTGACGCTCTCGGCCACAGATAAAGATGCTGGAAGCAACGCACTTATTAGCTACAGGTAAGCTTAAGACTAAACTTTTAGGATCAATAATATGAAGGCAAAACCATGAACACACTTCCCTACATGACACCTTTAAGACAAATGCCTGAATGTTATGTTTCTGTAGTTTCTCTGAAGTCTCCTCAATGGTTGCACTGGATGCTGAAACAGGAGACATCACTTTGACCTCTGACCTCAGCGGGGTCACAGAAGACACGCTGCTAAACCTTACTGCTAAAGCGACAGATCATGGAACACCACCAGAATCTGATGAAGGTTTGGGCTTGCTTTGCATAATTCCTTTAGTGAATATTGTGTTAAAACAATGCAGATAATGTGTGCAAATAAACATTTCTTATTGGGAACCGTTAATTTCCCCTTTATTATTCAAACCTGATCAGATAAACATGCCAAGATTAACATATGTCTTCTTTCTGTAGCGGAAGTGTTGATCTATTTCAAAATTGACTCTTTCACTGAGAGTGTGGCTTTTGAAAGCTCCTCCTACAAATTCACAATAAAGGAGAATGAACCTGAGACGTCAGAAGTGGGCAAGGTCAAGGCATTAACAGGTAGTCCACTGGTTACGGTCAGCTATAACATAAAGTCACACGAGGATGTCTTCTCTGTGGATGGTGAGGGAATCATAAAAGCTCTCAGACCGCTGGACAAGGAGGAAGTGGAGTGGTACATCCTCAGAGTAGAGGCCATAGACTCCAGAACTCCTCCAAAAAGTGCAGAGACAACGGTATTATTCTTACTTCAAAATTAAGGCCAGAAAAAAACTATACACAAGTACGCAGTTTATGTTAATGCATAATGTATTTTGTTACAAGTATAAAATTTACGTTAATGCTTGCTGTGTCCCCCATTAAAGCAACACTGGGATTGCAATTTGCATTGCATTTGCATTCTGGCACATTTCAAAATGCAATGACACAAGCTTGTGCAGCTAGAAGTGTTTGGTCCACATACTTACCAAGAGTATATTTCTGCCCTAAGTCTTACTCTTCAAGCATGTCAAAGGCAAATTTTCTCTTCTTAAAAGAAAGCTGGCACAGATAATTTGATTTTCTTTCTCTCACAATCTTCAGGTCAACATTCATGTTGAGAATGTGAATGAGGCTCCTGTGTTTGGCGATGAAATATATGAAGCAGAAATTTTCAGTATCTCTCCATACAAATTCCCTATAGTGAAGGTCCAGGTAAGTGTGGCTGGGCATAGACATCAGTTATAAATGCAATGGATGTACTCAGATCTAACATTACTGTTATTGTTGCTATTGCTCATACTAAAGGGCCAGTGATGTGTTTAAACCAGGGGTTCTCAAACATACTCCTGGAGCCTCCCCAACACCGCACATTTTGCATGTATCCTTTGTCTGATACACCCATTTCAGGTCTTGGAGTCTTGACTAATGAGTTGAAGATCTGATTCAGGTGTGTTTGATTAAGAAGACATGGAAAACATGCAGTGTTGGGGGAGGCTCCAGGAATGTGTTTGGGAACCCCTGGTTTAAACCCTTAACCCTAAGTGCTACATTTCAGTATCCTTTGTAACTCATCCCATGCCATCTGTGCTACGGACATGAATGATTCCTCAAATCATGAGTCTTGTTGAGGAGATGTGTGCTGGTATTTTTCAAAGTGATCAGACTTACTTTTTTTTCCCCTGGCATATAAAAATTTGATGTCTGAAATGTTTCTCCCCCAAAGCAGATGAGCCACTTAAAAAAAAAAAAAAAAAAAAAGGTTTTATATAGAACCCTAGGATTCTTGACACAATTTTAAAGAATTTTATGCCAAAAGGGTTTTTCATAAGGAGAAATGTCTTAAATGACTGAACAATGCTTTCATGTTTAATGGGTTATTTCACATTTTTCTAGTGATAAAGTATGTTTACAAACTGTTTAATTCATAAATTAAAAATTAATTAAAACTAAATCCATAAAATGATCCCATGATGGGAACCCCTAAAAAGTGCCTGACAGAACCTTTTAAGGTTCTATATAGAACATTTTCTTCTAAGAGTGCTATCTGTCAAATAGTTTTTCTATCTGTCTGTAAAATACTACTAAGCAGTGAACCTGAAAATACATGACAAACCTCAGAACTGTATAATTCAGGGATATCAACAGACTAGATTTATTAATCACAATAGATTTTGGAGTAAAAGTGGTTGAAATGTGGTAATGTGTCCCTCAGGCATCGGACCCTGATGTGGGCGAGAGCTCAGAACTGCAGTATTCCCTGCAGGAGTCCACAACTCTGCTGGATGTGGAGGCAAACACTGGTCAGATCTACGTATTGGATGCATCTAGCTTTAGAGACTATCTGTTCACCTTTCATGTTAGAGCCACTGATAAACATGGACTGTTCACAACTACAACAGTACAGGTGAGGAGAAACAGAGAAAATAAGAGAATGATTTTGGATGACTGTTTTAAATGACCAATGGCATTTTGATTGAGAACAGAGCAGTCAATGCAAAGATTGAATTCTTGTGTTTGCCACTTACAGATCGAAGTGAAAGAAAGTGTACGTGACAGCATAATCTCCCTAAACCAGCCTGTATACATAGTGGAGAAGAAGATACCAGAGATGGAAGAGTGAGTAATCTCTGTTCATTATTGAAACATATTATTGAGATTGAACAGGAGCATTTCTGTTTGTGAAGTGTTAATGTGTGTTTGAGCTATGTGTGTTGAGCTAAGAGTGTAAGTGGAAACGTTTAAGGAACAATTAACCCAAAAATACATTTAAAAATGAATTATTCTACTCACCCTCATGGCATTCCTGACCTTTGTGTTTTCACTGAAAAACAAAAGAAACTGTTCATACAGTTCTTTTTTCACACAAAAAAGTAGTCCATATGACTTATGGGCTGCATTTCCAAGTTTTTTTAAGTCATTTTGTGTGCAGAACAGACTGAAATTTATACCATTATTTATTGAAAAGCTTCCCCTCTAGTGAGCTGTTCAGTCAGGATATCGCATTAAAGAACCGGATCGATCAACAAAACATTGTTTTAAGCCAATTCAATTTTTTTTTTTCTGTTTTACAAACTGGACTGAATTGGTACTTCTTGTTACCTCTTCTTATTTTTATTTTAATTTTTTTGTTCTATACACCATCTGATGGTATGTTTTTTTTTTTCTCAGATCCATGGAGAAAGTTTTAGGCTGGGCTGTGAAAATCCTCAGTGTGAGAGCCGAGAATGGGAATGAGATGCGCACCATTCTCAGAGAATCTACAGACAAAACTTACGTCAGTTTCATCGCCATGGACTCCAGTGGAGCTGCCATCCAAGCCACAGAGGTCAAAGAGTAAGTTGAACTAATATCTGTTTATTTAGACTATTCTAATGTGAAAGCTGATGTGAAAATGTGTAAGTGGCATGTTTACAATAAATACATTTATAATGGTTTGTGCTGATAGCCTTGTGGTCAGTGCTCTGACAACGTTCCAGTTTTTAAATCAGTTCTGTCATGACAATTCTGGGTAAATTGGTATGGTAATAGAGATTGGCATGGTAATGGATATGGCAATGGTATACATGTGATACTGAGTGACAAAAGAAGCTGCTGCATCGGCAGATGTGCATATATCTGCACAATGATGACACAGACAGGAGACAGGAAAAGATAGGAAAAAATAACCCCCCAAAACAGCAGATCTATTGCCAAGACATATGTACAGTTTCTCAACGACAGTGTCTAATCAGGAACTATTGTGTTTTCAAAGTTACGAGCAACTACAACATCCACACTTTTGGTGTGTAGATTTGTAGAGCCACTACCACCACCAGATGTTTTGACCATTTGTTTTTGAGTCTTGCTACAAACAATGAGTAAAACGACTTGTTTCCCTGAGTGTGTTGTGCGTGCTGTTCTTAGCATGAAAGCTAGTTTTGTATTGTTCCTTCACTTGATATTCTGACAATGTTTACATTGTATTTTTGCTGAAATACTATCACCTTTCTGGTTATAAAGACAGTGATGTGGTTTATTTTGTGCTCAATGCTGCTAGTTTTTCATCAGTTGCCACGTTAGAAATGTAAACATATCCATTTGCTGCATCCAATTTATTTTTAAAAAGTTGTTTACGTTCTTTATTGTAGTACTGTGCTATAAAGTTTCCTCACCAGTGAATGACACATGATGTAATCCGATAATGTCGTCTCGCTTTTGGTTTGTGCACGTTCATGTATTTTGGAGGAGGCATGGCTTTGGACAGCGATTTGCAGTTAGGGTGGGAATGTACGCTTTCAATGCTAGCAGGCTTAAGTTAGCATTTTCCAAGAACACCTACTGCACCTTTAAGCATAGCTAAAGAAAACATTACCCTTGAAATAAAAGAACGTGTCATTTTTTTCTTTTTCTTTTACTTTAACCTTCTCATCCATAGCTTAAACAGAGTATACTCACAGTCCCAGAGATAAAAACAGACCATTTGCTGCTGCATAGACACAACTGCATAACGCTCCAACTTATGCATAGTAAATCACTCCACAAGACTATAAACAGACGCGTAGTTTAACTGTATTGATTGTTCTTTAAGCGTGACTCAGACACAAGCATCTGAATCAACCACACACATTAAAGTTATACCGCTAAATATGTGAACACAGTTTAAACTGTTTTCATATCTGTGGTAACAGCATATAAATCAGCAATGACATACAATAGACTGCTGCTGCTGCATGCAGTAAACACTGCTGCTATATGCTTCAGTGATTCACTCATGCAACTGTTGACTTGACGCTAGTTTAAAACATTTCTAACATAAAGCTAGTTTAAAACTTGTAAAGATTGCTCCATTTAGAAAATTAATAACCGGACCATGTGGAATGTAACATCAATCACTTATCTTAGAACAGCAACACTACCGGTATTTGATTGAATGTTGAGCCACAGCTCATTGGCCGCTGATGCAACAACAACCAATCAGCTGTGCTATGTAGATAATGATGTGATCACTACCAAATGAGTTAGACCTATCAGCCTGCGCCATCTAGAGTTTCATGCCAGAACTAGGTAATTAAATTTTGATCAGTTATAAAGTTCATCAGAGATCTGAATACATTCATTTATATTTTAACTCTGACTGCCCACAAGACTATTGGTTTGCCAACCATGTTCGTGTAAGGATACCAGTAAGTGATTCGAATTATGTGACAAGTGCGAGTGCTACAATTGCATGATCGCACATACATGTAACATCACAATATGCAGAAATGTATCCACCTTGAAAAGTATTCCTCATCAAAATTATGATTTATAAAGGTTTACAAATCAAAAATATACTGTACTGTGCAAAATACTGTATAGCAGTACTGTATACAGTATAATTGAATACTTGAATACTTTTGTTAAGTGCATTAACAAAAATATATAGTGGGGAAAATAATTATTTGATCCCCTGCTGATTTTGTAAGTTTGCCCACTTACAAAGAAACGAGGAGTCTATAATTTTTATGGTAGGTTTATTTTAATGGATAGAGACAGAATATCAACCAAAAAATCCAGAAAAAAACACATTATGTAAAGGTTATTTCACTTGATCAAATGTTAATCAATTTATAAGTATTTGATCCTCTACCAACCAGCAAGAATTCTGCCTCCTACTGTTTATGTGCCCATGTCAAACACAGATGTCCAAAGAACACCTGTCCAAAGAATCTGTATCTTCCATTCAAACCTCTCCACCACCATGGGCAAGATAAAAGAGCTGTCAAAGGACATCAGGGACAAGATTGTAGACCTGCACAAGGCTGGAATGGGCTACAAGACCATCAGCAAGAAGCTTGGTGAGAAGGAGACAGCTGTTGGTGTGATTATTCGGAAATGGAAGAAATACAAAATAACCATCAATCGCCCTCGGTCTGGAGCTCCATGCAAGATCTCGCCTCATGGGGTAAGGATGATGATGAGAAAGGTGAGGGATCAGCCCAGAACTACACGGGAGGAGCTTGTAAATGATCTCAAGGCAGTTGGGACCACAGTGACCAAGAAAACCATTGGTAACGCACTACGTCGCAATGGATTGAAATCCTGCAGTGCCCACAAGGTCCCTCTGCTCAAAAAGGCACATCTACAGGCCCGTCTGAAGTTTGCCAATGAACATCTAAATGATTCAGAAAAGGCTTGGGAGAAAGTGCTGTGGCCAGATGAGACTAAAATTTAGCTCTTTGGCATCAACTCAACTCGCCATGTTTGGAGGGAGAGAAATGCTGACTATGACCCCAAGAACACCATCCCTACAGTCAAGCATGGAGGTGGAAACATTATGCTTTGGGGCTGTTTCTCTGCTAAGGGTACAGGACGACTTCACCGCATTGAGGGGCCGATGAACGGGGCCATGTACCGTAAAATCTTGAACGAGAACCTCCTTCTTTCAGCCAGAACACTGAAGATGGGTTGTGGATGGGTCTTCCAGCATGACAATGACCCAAAACTTTCCGCCAAGGCAACAAAGGAGTGGCTCAAAAAGAAGCACATTAAGATCATGGAGTGGCCTAGCAAGTCTCCAGACCTTAATCCTATAGAAAATCTGTGGAGGAAGCTGAAATTACGAGTTGCCAAGCGACAGCCAAGAAACCTTAAGGATTTAGAGAGGATCTGTAAAGAGGAGTGGACCAAAATCCCTCCTGAGATGTGTGCAAACCTGGTGACCAACTACAAGAAACGTCTTACCTCTGTGCTTGCCAACAAATACTAAGTCATGTTTTGCTTGGGGATCACATACTTATTTCACTCACTGAAATGCAAATCAATTTATAACCTTTATATAATGTGTTTTTTTCTGGCTTTTTTTGTTTGATATTCTGTCTCTATCCATTAAAATAAACCTACCATAAAAATATAGACCCCTCATTTCTTTATAAGTGGGCAAACTAACAAAATCAGCAGGGGATCAAATAATTATTTTCCCCACTGTAAGCTCTGTATATGAAAAATTATTGTATGTGCATTAACAAAATATAGTTACATTTCCCCCTGGTTTGCTAGCCTGAATTACATCTATTGTAAATAATTAGGATGAGAGTTTTATGGGCAGCATCTGAATTATGTTCACTCCCACAGGAAACTGAACACTGAGCTCAAAGTTTTAACATCTGAACTGGAGAAGGTTTTTGGTCTTGGTTTGGAAATCAAAGTGGAGGACAGTTCTGGAAACACTGAAGATCCCAGTCAAGCAGTTACAATCACTCTAGGTGTTCTGCTAGCTATAAGCATTGTGACTTTATTGCCGACAATTATCCATCTTGTCAAGTAAGTTATTACTAGCGATGTAATTTCATTTCTATCTATCTATCTATCTATCTATCTATCTATCTATCTATCTATCTATCTATCTATCTATCTGTCTATCTGTCTGTCTGTCTGTCTATTTATCTATCTATCGACGAATTAGGATCTCGCTAGAGATGCCAATCTACTTCGAGTGTAAACTAAACAAGCCAATGCACATTGGCATGCAATAATTGAATTCAGCTGCTCTGCCTTGCACATGTCAGCTTTTCGCTTCGGAGCCGAGCTGTTCTTATTTTTGACTGCTCTGCATCTACAAAGAATGTTTATTCTTCGAGCCAGTTCTGTGGGAGAAACCTCTTTTCTGGCGGTTGCCGTGTTCTCCAGCTGACTACAACAAACAGCTGTTTTCACAGCTATTGAATGAACGCCTTCAATGAGTTGCTGTTCATTCAGCTGTGAGTGAGAGCACACTATCAGGCTGCACTATTCCCTGTCAGTGTTGTGTTGGCCGGTTCCCCTGTGTGCTTCAGCACTGAAAAAAGAGCGTTTATTCCTAAAAGAGCTTACACGGGTATGAGTTTGTGTCTTTTTAAAGATGACATTCCACCTGTGTGTTTCTGGAAGCGGTCATTACCTGGCGCTGACGGATGGTAACGATCGCTGTCCCACATGGCGTTAAGCAGGCTGAGATGGCGCTCGAGGATGAGTCATGTTCCCACTGCAGGACCATGGCCATCTCAGAGTTGTGGTCACGGCTCCAATACCTCAAAAGAGGTGGGGTTCCCGTGCCTCTGCCTCGATCTAGTTCTTGTTCTGGTGGAAACCAGGCGAGGGCTACTTCAGGCAGTCGCATGGATGACCTGAGGATTACAGTGAGGAACAAACCAAAGGTTCCTCCCCCAACTTGCACTCCGCAGCCAGTGGAGCTGCCGATGGAGCGTGCTGGACCATCTGCACGATGTGTACCAGCCGTATACTTTGCCGCTCCCCCGATGACCAGATCGTTGTATCGGAGGGGGAGCCAGATCTCTCGTGGATGATGATTCTGGATAGTGATGACTGAATAATGATGATGACTGGATAGTGGACGCCATCGCCTTGGCTTACCAAGGCGTTGCCCTCTCAGGTTTTGAGCTCACTCTACTCGAAGTGTGGCATCCTCCTGGGTGCTGGCACGTGGCACCTCGCTGACGGGCGACACCTAACACGTTCGCTAGATTCTATAGCTTTCGTGTTGAGCCGGTATCCTCCTGTGTTCTCACCTCAAACGGGTAGTGGCACTGAGAGGCCCTGGCCTAGTGTCGGCTTGCTGCGCCTTAATGCGCTTATATTACTCCAGAGGGCAAACCCTGTTGAGCTCCTCCATAACCCTCTGCAGCTGGACGTGGCAGAGCGTCCAGCACCAGGCCTTTCATCTGCTGTATCCTTGAGAACCGGTGTTAGGCTGGGTGCCCATATGCAGTGACCCTGAGGAGATCCCATATGTGTATTTCCAAGGTTCAGCTCCTAATCGGAAGCTCATGTCTTTCCCTTGGCAGAGCCCGCTCTGCCGTCTCTGCCTGGTAGTAGCCTCCTCCCATTGGGTGAGAGCCACCTCAGAGACTTCCATATGTAGTACGGCCCTACGGGGTTAGTCCATGTGTGTATTTTCCACTTAGATCCTCCTGTGGAGGATGTGGCCTCCGCAGTGTTCAGTTTCCTATGGAAAGGGCACCTCCCAGCTGTCCCACCTCGCAGAGGTACGAAGGGATTATGAGGCTCATGCAGGGCACTGGAAGGGCAGCATCTATGGCGTTTTGGTTGGGATCCCAATTCGTCTGTCTATCTCCGAAGGGTGTCCGGGTCACCTGCTCGGCTCCTCAGCGAAAACCTGACATGCGCTTGCACCTGCTGCTCGTTTATACCCACGCTGTGAGGCAGAGCAGCTGAATACAATTATCATATGCCAATGTGCATTGGCTCATTTACTTTACACTCGAAGTAGATTGGCCTCTCTAGCGAGATCACAATTCATCGGTCTATTTCTGACGAAACGTCTCTGTTCCCTCCTTCAAGGAATGAGGGTTACATACGCAACTGAGACGTTCACATGCAGTGATGTAATACCAGTTATCTTTATAGTGATAAGATGACATTTCATGTTGACTGTACATTGCTCATGTTTTAGGGGTAATTTTTTCACAGTGAAAAAAAAAATATGTTTGGTGAAGTATAATACATATTTTTGTTGCCTCAGGAAAAAGAAAAAAAGGAGAAGCAGTATTGACAACCTTGCTAACTTTCACACGTAAGTGCCAAAATATTGTTAAAGAACTAGGGCTGTATTCACAAAACGTTTTTTATCTTACCACTAAGAGTTCTCCTAAATAGCAGTAAAATTTCTTAGGTAAGACTTTACCAACTTTTACTAAGGAATAGAGAGAAGTCTTAAGCTAAGAGAAAGGACGGGGTTGACCTCGTTGCTATGGATGATGTCAACACACTTACTAACTATGCACACAGTGATTGGCTGAAGGAGGATGGGTCTTTGTCAGTTATTTAATAATAGAAATATTGTAGAAGGAGGTATCGTGTTGCCATATTCAAATAAAGATTTTAAAATAAAAATGTTCCCATATTCAAATAAATATTTTAAAATGTAGGCTAAGTGTCATTAAACAAGTGTATGTTCAGCTAATTTTCAGCCTCTTACATATCTGCATCTCGAGAGATTGCAGAATTCAAGTTACAAATTATGTTTTATAAACCAATTTCGGGAAGAGCAAATAGTTCAAATGGTCTAATCATAGGATGACTAGATTTCTCATGGTGGAATACGGGATGGGATGGACAGACACCCCACTCGCAACCCCATTTCACATATTTCATTGATATGAGAAATTTTATTTTCATGATAATGATATATATCATTAAGCTATTTTAATTTTTTATATAAAAAATAACAAAGAATCAAATTACAAACAAATACGACAGAGTTCCAAATTAAATAAATTACGTTTTTCAGGTAGGCTACAGTAGGTTTAACATGTATACATTTATTTAACATCTTTTGTTGTTTGATTAACATTAATGACACAGATAGGTATTTTAGGCTGCTGTCCCTTTAAAACCAAATGCTAGAATTTACTGACACATATCCAGTTTTCACCAAGCTGTATACGTTCACTTAAGACATAACATCTTAAGCCATAATCAACTGTATTTACGTGAGATTTACTCCACACATTTTTACAACTGTGTCTGTATTTGACCATGTAGGCGGCAAAGAGAACTGAACTGGGATTGCATGCTGTCTGAGAGTGCGCATCTGGTGTGTCATTCAGCTCGATACCAAATTGAGTTCTTTTTTTTCACAACTTACTGTGCCTAATATCTTGATAAACTATTTTTGAAGTTTCTCGTTTAATGTATATGTACGCTTCTTTGACATCTTTCAAGGAAACCGTCTTCTGTGACCCTATAGTAAGCGCTGTAGTGGCGTTAGGGTTAGGGCAAGGACTATAGATGCAGAAAAACGGTTAACTCCTATTAGTTATGAATGGGAGAAACTGCAATGCGCAATATGGTGGAAAACGTCCCATTCTCTTAGTAAAAGAGCCAATCGCTGATTGATTGATAAAGTCATTGTGTCACTGCAGCTGCCGTTAAAGCTCCAGTTCCCACAGAAACCTGAGACTTGTGTTTAGGACTGCACATGTGCATTGGCTTGTCGTGCCTGAAATGCTATTTGAGCATAAGAAACAACATTTACGGGACAGTTCATGTCAGATTTTATTGAAATATGTTATTTAATTGTGAGTTCGCCACGTAGTTTTTGAGATTTCAGGATTCCTCCATTCAAATAGATTGGACTTGGTCTTGAATGCCTGAAATTGCTGCCCGGTGGCGTTGCAAATATGGCCGCCGAGTGAACAGACTTTCCTTGAAAGGGACTTTGGGTTAGGGTTAGAATTAGAATTGGGATTAGGAGTAGGTTGGATTAGCTCAATACAGCGCCTACTAGGGTCACATAATTCAGTGGGTCACAAAATTTTGCACAACACCGGAACTCAAACTCAAATCACACAAGCTGCCTATCATCGCAGACGATAGGACATTATTTTCAAATTGATCGCAATGTTTTATTCTCCATCATTCAATGCATTTGCCTATACATAAATAAACCATAAATGTCATTGCAGAATAAAATCTATAAATCAAAATATTTTTATATTTATTATTCATTATTTATGAAGAAAAAGCTTTATCGCCTATTGCCTCAATTGTGTACAGTGTCTTTGGGTGGATTGCTGATGCAGATTGCCAGCAACAGCCATTTTAAGATTGTTTGTGATTTGGTTTCAGTGAATTAGGAGTCCTCTTGACTACCCCTAACTTTTCACAGATTTAGGAGCTGGTAATACTCTTAGAGCAAAAATTTAGGAGTCCTAAAATTAGGACTGACACGCCCATTATTTTTTAGAGTTTCTCCTAATTTGGCAAGTTAGGAGCTACTTTTAGATGTTTTGTGAATACAGCCCCTGATTATCAGTTAAACTCATTTGTGAAAAGATTGTTCTCAAATACAAAATATGCATCAGTTACCATGTTTTTATATACATTGGTTTGTTCTGAGATGTTTGACTAAACATGTTTCTTCTTTTGTTAACAGAAACCCAGAATCCATAGAGGTAAAGCACCTTGCTGTAACGACAAACTCATAATTCATTAAGTACAATTTTCATTAAACATGGAATCTAAATTCTTATTTATAATTTTGTCCTATGTGTCCAGTGTGTTTCCCAGGTTGAGGTTAGTGATAGATGACAATGACATTATTATCTGAGAATGAAACATCATCTCTGCCCTCTGAAAACACCCTGATGGATCAAAGCTCCTCACTTCTTCTCAGTAGTGCACAAGACTTCATGAACTTATGTCTTGATTATGACACATTTACAGCCCTAATCCTAAACTTGAGATGCCTTTGTAGGCATCATTTTAAGGGTTGAGTTCCCAACATGGAGGAAAAGTATCAGGACTACTTAAGACAGAAACAGGCTCTGGGCTACAGCATTACAGGATTGACATCTTTGATCATGTGCACTCAGTTCCAGGATCAGCTGTCATGTGACTCACGATGACATACTCAAGTCACAACATACACAACACAGGATGAATTCCCTTCAAAGAGGCGAGCATCACTCTGCTCCACTCATTACGTATTACTGTCTCATAAGTGACTGTATGGATCACCAGACATGAAGCCAGACGTCACTGCCACTTTATTCTGAATTGGAGTGTTTCTTTTTTAAAGCAGAATTCATACTGGAAAATACTGTTAAGACAGATGTATCAGTCCTGTAGTGCAAAAAGGAGAGCATGTGCTTGCAACGCCACAGTCAGTGGATTGATTCCCAAGAAATACAAGAACCAAATGTGTAAATGTAAATAAATGTTTGTTTGTTTTTTTCCAAATATAGCCTCTGTGTCTTTAATTCACATTTGGCATTTGGTAAACAAACATTAAAATGTGTTATGTTAGGGATATAAATTAGTTAAATTTTCAGGTATCTTGTCAAATAAACTCTAAAATTACTTCCTTGAACTGATCATCGCATTTACCTTCAATAACGGTCCCTTAATGAAGGAATGTGGTTTGTTAATGTTGATTAGCCTTGGGTAGGAGTTTTCTTATCTTAAAAGTTTTCTTTTTTTTTTATGTACACAGTACAAAGACACTTTTATTGACCATAAGTCCTAGAGGGAAACAGCACATGCAATAGCACCCTCTACATGGTCAAATGGAGTATACTTTGAGTATACGTACAGAGTTTACACCTGTACAAATACGTTAGACTATGCTTGTGTAAAAACTGAAGTATTGTTTGGGTTTGACAAGCCATTCTCACATAATGTGTTCTTGCGTTAAAAGATGCAAGACGCAGCAAAGTGAAATGAAAAAAATGAGACATGTTTTTAAAAGTAAAAAAGCAAAGACATTTATCTAGAGCATTTGTATGTTGGAAAACAATTAAAAAGCAGTGCAGGAGGATGCAAAACGTGCTCTGTGTAAACTGGCCCGAAGAAGTCAGTTCCCTATGGGCAGCTTGCTAGATTTTGGAACAGAGCAAATACTCCCAATCACTTGTGTTGAGTGCAGCTAATCTGAGCTGCGTTTCCCAAAAGCATTGTGAGCCCAAGTTGATCGTGGAGACCAATTGCCAGCTCACAGCTCTGAGTGTATGTGATTGCTAACCCCATATTAAAAGTCTTGCTCCCTTTTTCCATCAGAAAACAAAGGACACAGATTATAATCAGCTCCCTAGCTCCGGTCGTGAATCAGTTTGTCATGTACATGAATTCGAGCACTGGTAAGGACCATGACTCACTACACATTGGGACGACATGGCAACATCCTCAATGTACAACATCACTACTGTTATTTAAGAACAACAGCAGCACATATATCCACAGGCGTGAGATTTAAATATAGAAAATGAAATTATGGAAAAAATGTAATGAAACTAAAACTGCCAGTAGGTGGCGGCAAATCATTGTCTTAACAAGTGAGTAATTCAATAATTCAGTCAAACGATTCGTTCAAAACATTCAGTTGCTGGGAGATGCAGAATGGCTCTACTGTGGATTTTGTTACGAAACAGAGCAAAAACCAAAACAAATAACAAAACAAGGTTCTAAGTCTAAAATGAAAATCACCTAACAATAACTTCTTGTTTATTGAACTGTTGTATCACATTTGCAATCGTGCTGATATTCAGGAAAAGAGGACTTCCTGTTATACATATTAAAAAGAAGAACTCATAGAGGGAAATTTTTGCCCCATATATCTTGATTTGCATTTTTATTCATTTTGGTTGCATTTTTACGAGCGTTGGAGATTGATATTTTGTAAATAAAGTGGTAATTTTTTTTTTTTTGTGCAAACAAAGCACTCTTCGCATCGCTCCACAAATGGAGTCACATGGAGTATTTTTATGATGTCTTTACCTTTCTGGTCCTTGAAAGTGGTAGTTGCGTAAACTGTCAATGGAGGGACAGAAAGCTTTCCGATTTCATCAAAAAGATCTTCATTTGTGTTCCGAAGATGAACAAAAGTCTTACGGGTGTGGAACGATATGAGGGTGAGTAAATGATGACAGAATTTCATCTTTTGGGTGAACTAACCCTTTAATTTCCATAATGGCGGGAGCCGGGGCTCTTTTTGAGCGCAAACGGACGGAGGTAATAATAATATCATGATATGAGTCCTTTAGCAAGCAATTAGTATTTTGGTATTTTATTTTCCTGCAGGTAGGATGAGGTCTTGAGATGGAGTTTGTGGTGGGGCTTGAAGTGGAGCAATAAGTTGTGTTTTGTGGTGGATTTGTAAGCCTCTCACACTGAACACCAGCAGAAACAGAGCAACATCTTCATCTCTCTCTGCTCTGATCTCTGCAGATAAAACACAGGAAAGTGAAAGCACGGATAAATGGGAACTTTGGTCTCATCAAGCATATCTAGTTGCAGTTCGCTAGTTTATGTAGATTACTATTATAATCCAATTGCCATCCAAGATTGAGTTCTTTGGTTTAGTACAGAGCTCATTTATTAGAAACTATCAGGTAAAACACACATTCACATAAAATAACTCGCTGATTCAGACTGTAGTCTTTCTATCTATACCTTTTTAGCAAAAGGATGAAAATAATGAATTTGTTAAAATCATATTTTTTATTTTACATAGCACATTAATTTTGAGCTCAAAACCTGCAATCAAATAGCAGAAATTCATCTGCCGAATGATTAAATGTATTGAAAAAACATATTTTTGTATGAGATTTAAAATCAATGAGTTTTTTTCATATTCTATTTTCTGGCACATTGAACATACTTTATATAAAAGAAAAATAATAGCACACTTCTCAACAAGCTGCATGTCATGTGCCTCCGTAGTCTATTTGTGTGGATTGCTAAAGTAAAGCATATTGGTGTAACATTAAAGTTTCACTTCCAAATCTTTTGTTATATAAAATATATTAAGATAAGATAAGATATAATCCTTTGCTGTTTATTGTCCAAAGGTTTCTAGTGTTCCAGTAAACTGCTGTGCAGCAGTAATAAGACAGACTCCAGATAATGCCTTATAATATGCTTTAATCACGGCAGGGAGGATCTCATATTAATCACAGAGAATCCCCCTGGCAAAAAGAATACAACCGTTTATACAGGATAGGTACAAGGCAAGGGTAACATGACTAATTACATCATTTTCTCTAATATGATATGGTTCTTCATATGTATAATTCAGCAAACCCTTCTCTGTTACTAGGTAAAAGCAAAGCTGGATTTCTTGATTACTTCAGCTTGTTACTCAATCATGAGGTTATATATTTAGACAGCCATTTAGTCTTGTCCGTCTGTGGAGACTAAAATTTTATTGTTTAATGTTATTTTCAGTATTATTATTCTTTATTAGTATTCATAATATGTTCCACTGATGCAAAGATTTTCCAATGATGTATACTGTACATCGACTGTAGTATAGTATATATAAGGAATAAGAAGAAATGAGGGTTGTGCAAGCATGACATTCTATTTTAAACATAAACAACATGTTTCTCTATCTTGTAAGGAAATTGTAAGTTCCTTTGGTCAGTAGTATATAACGTCCAAATTTAGTGTACTGCCCAGAGAGGGCAGAGAAGAGCTGGGCAAGAGACAATCTCCCTGTAAATTGACATTATGTCTTTTGACGTTATGTCTTGACATAACGATAAATAAGAGAGCTCTTGGCAAAATGACTGGTGTTGCTTCTGTGATTCAACCATAATGGGGAAAACTTTGGCCCGAGTGCTGGAGACATTTAGTCTTCAAATATAAATGTTAATCCTGAAAGAAAAAGGAATGTTTGTTATGATTAATTGAAAATGTCCTTCACATAGTTTATACTCAAAACAAGTTCAGTAACAAGTTCAAGTTATCTCAAACATTCTTTCCAGAAAATCCCTCCCACATCACTGTATTACTGGCCTCTATGAAGCACCTTTGATACCTGTTTACCAGAGAACAGAACTGTTTATGGCATACAATAAAGAACAGCTCAGAGAGATTTTACAGGAATAGTCATTCTCTTCCTTCACAGACTTCACTGACAGTGAATTATGGAAAAATGGATATATCCTATATTTTATTTATTCTTGCTTGTCTGCATGTCCAAAGTGTGAGGAGTGCTATTGGTAAGTCAAATTTAAAGATAAATTTTAGATAAGAGGCTTTGCTATACCTTGACGAGCGAAGTTGTTCTAAGTAGTTTTAAACATACGATCCTTCATCCCTTATTGAAAAAACTTTCACAACCAAACAGTACATAACATACCAGTTGTTCAAAAATTTTAATCCGGATCAGAACAATCTAAATTTGGAAATCCCATTATTTGCTATCCAGGATCAGGCAATCCATTTTGATTTTGGCCCGGTCTTAAAAAGCAAAATAGGATTGGATCACCCTGATCCAGATACACACTTTTCAGATTACAAAATCTGGATTACCAGTGCTCTAAATAGGACTACTGTACATTTCATAATGTAGGCTGCTAGCTATGTAAAGAACAACATAAGAGAAGAGCATTTCAGAACATTTTTTAAACTGCTTAATTTGTCTTGTTTTTCAATATATTGTGTGACATTGTGTGTGCTGTTTAATTTACTGAAACCAATGACTTGTTGTTGTTTAAGGTGACTCAAAGATAAACTGTACTACTGGAACTAATACCTATGTAGCGAGTATCCTGGAGGGATATGAAGGTGAGAAATGTTCACAAGACTTAACAAACTGAGTACAAATAGTCCACAATATTAGATTCAGATTTACAAGTAAAAATTTTTGGTCCCACTTTATATTAAGTGGCCTTAACTACTATGTACTTACATTTAAATTAATCATTTGATACAATGCACTTATTGTGTACATACATGTTTTTACATTGTACTTATATTTTAAAAACATCTGCATGTAATTACATCTGTAAATAATTTCTGTAATTACATTTATAATTACACTGTTGACCCATCCCTTACACCTTACCCCTACCCTTAAACCTACCCATACCACCAAAGCTTTCCCTAACCTTACCCGTATCCCACCTCAATAGCACATTGTACTTATAGTACATTGTACTTATTTTTTGATGTAAGTACATAGTAGTTAAGGCCACTTAATATAAAGTGGGACCAAATTTTTATTAGATTAATATAATAATATAATGTTTTTTTTAAATAATATATTTTATTTTTATTACAATTGTTACAGTTTTTTTTTCAATCACTTTGGCACATTTTTCAAAAATCTTAACTTAAAAAAAAAAACATTCTCTAAACTGTAAGTTTTCTACACTACACAAGAATGTAAGTTTTGTCTAGCTGAATGCTCTTGTGTATCACACTGAGCTTTTTAGATACAGATTTCAACAGTAGGTAAACAATTACTAGGAAAAGTCTGTACTCATTGTGTTCATATTGAATTGCAAAACACTTGTGCTTCTATTAAGGTGGGATACTGGTAAGGTTAGGGACAAGTTTAGTGGTATGGGTAGGTTTAAGGGTGGGTTAAGGTGTAAGGCACCTAACCCCCAATCACTCTCCAGGCACTGCAGCAAATGGCTACCCACTGCTGTGTGTGTCCACGGTTTGCAGTTTGTGTTCAATACTCACTACTCCTAATGTGTGTGCAACTTCAGTGAATTCGTTAAATGCAGAAATTCTGAGCATGGGTTACCATACTTGGCCTTCACGTAACTTTCACTTTTTACTTTCACTTATAGATTTAATTACAGTTGTAATTACATGCAGGTATTTTTTAAAATTAGCACAATGCAAAGCACAATGTAAAAACAGGTATGTACACAATAAGTGCATTGTATCAAATGATTAATTTAAATGTTAGTACGTAGTTAAAGACACCTTACATAAAGTGGGACCGGTTTTATTTATGTTACATGTAAACTGAAAATTCACAGTTGCTTGTTCATTTTTACACACTTGTGTTTTCTGCTTAACACCATGCACCACCACCACCACACATTCTTACGTATCTTCCTATTGTTCTTCCAAAACAAGCAACTGTGACTTTTCAGTTTACATGTAACACATTTTTACAAAAATAAACATCTGTTGTTGTTTAGGGTTGTGACGTTCCTCCATGTTCAAAAATGGTTATGATTGTGCTGGGCAAACTCCATATAGCCTACTGTATGCTTCCAAACTTGACTGGTTGATTGATAAGATTGTGATTCCTATTTCATTACAATGGCAGGTCATTTGTCAATTTAGCAGACATTACAAACATTCCATGTCATAGGTGTAAAGAGTACCTGAAAACCATACTTGAGTAAAAGTACAGATACCTTACAGCGAAATTACTCCATTACAAGTCCATTACAAGCCCTTAGATGTTGATAACACTTCTTTATAGCAGAAACAAACGGCTGCAGAAAAAGTTAGGTGCCATGCAAAATGTAATGTGTAATTGCATTACTTATCACAATGGAATAAAAAGTACATTTACTTGTTCAAAACTGTAGTCAAGTAGAGAGTAAAAGTTGCTAATATCTTTGATACTCAGTACAACTACAAAGTAGCCAAAAAGATACTTAAGTACAGTATTACATTTACTCAAATACTTTACTCCACTGGTCATAGGTATTTATGGAATATGTCTGAAAGATTTTGATAACTGAATGGATCATTTTGCATGCAATGGCTCACATGATGAAAGAAAGTTTAGAAGATGTGAAGAGTTTGACAGTTTCACTGAGAATCAACTCATTAGTTTTGATCAACAAGTCATGTGCGTTTGTCATTGTGCAAATGGTACACAATTGTACTTTCTCTTTTGCACACGTGCCAAAACAAATGTAATTTGTTAAAATCAATAAGAAATTCAAATCTGTGTTCAGAGATCTGATCTTACTGTTTTTAGGGGGGGGGGGGGGGGGAGGCTCTTTTGAGAATTGAGCCAAAGCGATTGAGAAAAACTAATATTTGATAAAAGACCTCTGTGGTCATTTAAAACATCTTTGCTTCTGGGAGCAGTATTACAAGAGTAGTAATTCAAGACAAATACTGGCATTGTCTAGTATTTATGTTTTAGACAGTGTATTAACAGTATTTAAATATATATATATATATATATACAATCTGGCGTACAGGAGATGTAGAGATTATCACCGATATCAGACCTGATGATCGTCTGGAGCTGCAGCCACATGATGATCCCACTGGTGTGACATTTCTGGAGCTGGTTCACACAAATGGAGACTCAACCGCTACTGTACGAACCATCAAACCACTGGATGCTGATGTACTAAAGGTTTGTTTCACTATTAGATTTGTTAGATAAAGTAAATAAATATAAAATGAACATAATTCTTAGATACACATATATATATATATATATATATATATATATATATATATATAACTTTTATGTGCCATATACTGTATGTCCCTTTGTGTGTTTTATTTCTTCCAGTTAGGAGGGAGTTTGTCTTATTCAGTCACCTGCTCAAATACAGGGGTATGTTTATTTAAACAATATTATAATCCAATCATTCAATAAGGCATAAAGCATTATAGAAAATAAAATGAAGCAAATAAACCTTCATTATAAAGTCTTCATTGTGCATTTCAGAAAACAAATATCAGGACATTAAATCTTCAGGATGTCAATGACAATCCTCCGATCTTCCAGAGTAAATCATACAGCACCACAGTGTCAGAGGTGTGTGTAACGTCATCTTTATACAGCAGTAGTGTGTTTGGTCACTCAGAGACTCACATCTCTTTGTAAACTGTGTCTTTTGCTCCAGGCGACGGCTGTGGGTTCAGATGTGCTCAGGGTGATAGCTGAAGATGCAGATGTTTATCCAGTAAACAACAATATTATATATTCTATACTGGTGAGTCTAAACTGAGTCTCATGTATTTGATATATTACAAACACAACAGGCTTCTACAAATCCCATTGTTTCCACACCTCAACCTGTTAACCAATCTAAAAATTTCTAAAAAATAATTCTTAAAAAAATTCATTTCTAAAAATTCTAAAATAAAAGTTACATTTCCAGTACGGCTCTCAAGTTATTTTTATAAATATTTTAATGGCCAATCAATTTAAATATAATATATATTTTTCATAATCTCTTATATAGTTCATTTTTAATATTATTGATTTAAGTTCTTTTTGAGGAAAAAAAACTAAGTAGGGAAGAGCGGGGTCTCAGATAGCAATCAATGATCGAAACAATGTTAAATCAATGTTAATGTGTCAACGTTACTTGCATTGAATCAATATCACTTTTGCACCCGCAATTAATGTTGAAAAAATGTTGAGCAAAAAATCAATGGAAATGCCACTGAATCAATGTTACAATGTGATGTTGATTCACCATCATGCTTGCACTCTCAGAAAATGAAACAACTACAACTGACTTAAAGCCACACAGCCTGAAATCAACTGAAGATAAAAGAAGACAATAAATCTCTCAAGATCTCAGCAGAAGTTCTTTTTGAGAATTAACAGAGGTTTACATGTTGATGTTTTATTGAAACTGATCACTCGTTTGGTGATCAGTGTTCCTTTAGTTGGGCAGTTTGACTCTCGGCTTTTTGTAATAGTGTTTACTAAAACACATAAGAAAACCAGAAACAAAATGATCAGATATGATATAGTTTCCTGCCTTACAAAGCAGAGTAGTTTATTAATCTTGTTCCTGATTAAAACTGTTTATTTGTTATTGAAATATTATATTCACCAGTAATACTTTCTTGTCACAGATCATTTTCAGATTTTTTAAAAAATGCATAATAGGAAAAAAAATACACACAGACATCAAGAATCAGCATATGAATCTCAACAATGGTGACATGCTTCATGCCGCAATGCATGCTGGGACCCACCATAGTACACAACTCATGACTCCCAGCATGCATTGCGGCATGAAGCATGTCACCATTGTTGAGATTTATATGCTGATTCTTGATGGATGTCTGTCTAAAGATTTTTTTGCATTTTAAATATAACAGTTCAGAATGTCTGATCTGTAGCAAAAAAGTATTGTTGGTGAATATAACCTGACCACCAAAATGGTGACCAAACATTTTCAATAAAACATCAACATCTAAACCTCTGTTAATTCTTAAAAAGAACTTTTGCTGAGATCTTGAGAGATTTAATGTCTTCTTTTATCTTCAGTTGATTTCAGGCTGTGTGGCTTTAAGTCAGTTGTAGTTGTGTTTCATTTTCTGAGAGTGTAAGCATAATGTTGAACCAACATCAATGCCATTTCCATTGATTTTTTTTTTTTTTTTTTTTTTTTTTTTTTAAATTTAAAAATTTTTCCAATATTAATTGCGGGTGCAAAAGTGATATTGATTCAATACGGTTAACGTTGACACATTAACATTGATTTAACATAGTTTCGATCATTGTTTGCTATCTGGGGTACAACACTGTTTGATGTTCTCAGTTTGTGTAAATCCACTTGGGGTTCAGAGAACTTTTTTTCCATGTTCATACATGTCTAGTACAGTAATGTGATCTTGTTTCATTAGTACAATGTATTCTTTTTTTCTTTATTTATCTCAAAAGAAAGGAAGTGAAATGTGATAACATGTCCAATAGGTGCATTGTTGTAACATATCCAGATATGACAGTTTAAAATGTTACCTGATCTAAGCAAAAATATACAAGACAAATTAAAATATTTTGTCAATGAAATACAATTGTTCACATTTTCATATAAAATAGTAGCATTTTGAACTAATTGAACTAATTTTGGAATTTGACAGTGAACACACTGCAAAACACAGTTGTACAACATAATTCAAAACAATGTGGGCAAATAGATGAAGAAACACATTCAGAAAAACACAGAGCTGAGCTCACACATCCTCCTTCCCTCCACACACACACAGCTCTCACAGAACAGGTGACAAATATACCAGCCAGAATGCTTTACATTTCTGGAAACACTGAACTTTGACTCTCAGTCTTTATTCACCTGTTTCTCATGGTTTCTCCACAGAATTCATAAAAGTAGTTATTGTGAATTATATCTCTAACGGCAGCAGCACAGTTCTAATAGAAGGGCACATTGTAATGCAGTGTTACACCAGGACCCATGTACGCAACTGGGATTTAGTCCTGGCTAGTTAGTTAGTTAGGCATTAAGTACTAAACTGCTAAAAACAGAATGGTCATTGAAATAACAGATTTGTCTCATTTTGAATAAACACTAAAAACTGAAAAAATTAAACTTCAGTAAGAAATTTACTTTTGCTATGGTTAAATGTTCAGCAATATCTTCCAAAGATTTTTTAATTGTGGCACAATTTTCTTCTATATAGTGTTTAAATGGCAACTAGTAAATACTCTTGTAAATAAAGTACATAGAGTTTTGTCATGTGTGGTAGAAATTCCCCTATGCACTTGACTTAAGTTAACCTGGGGTGTCTCCTAATCGACGCTTACAAATTTATCCTCTCCTAATCGACATCAGCTGAGTCAGACAACGTCTCGCCCCTCATGAACACTATCACCTGGGAATAAGGCCTCTAGTGTTCCAGAAAATCCCCCTGACCAAAAGAGTACAACAGTTTTTATAGAATAAGTCTATGGCAAAGGTGACATGATTCATTACTGTAACGCTTAAGGATCAAGGCAGATGAAGAAGATACAGGGTTTATTATAGTAATCCAAATAGTAAAGTCAACTTGCGAGACCATGCAAACATATAACACGAACAATACCGGACCCAGAACAGAACACAGGCAGGAACTAAATACACAGTGATGATTAACTAAAATAATAGTTATTTAAAGTCATTTAACATAAGGCAGCAACATAACAAAATGTGAAAAAATGAAGGGTTTTGAGTACTTTTGCAAGGCACTGTATATACAGTATACTGTAAATCAGACAACTGTCTAGGTTTTGTTTCCTCTCTTGTTATAATCAACATACACTAACTTTGGCCCAAGTGCTGGTGACATTTGGTTTGTAATGTTAGTTATGATTAATTAAAAATGAATTAAAAAATAATTAAAAATGCTAGCATGTGTGGAAACGTTTAAACCATGTGTGTTACAACTAGCCCTGTGTTAGGTTGTGCCCCTCTCAGCCCTATACATAACTTTGAGTGTACTTAAGCTCAGTTTGTGTTTGATGTTCTCATTTAAATCATATGTCCTGACAGCCTCCAGCACCAGATGAATTTGAAGTGAGAGATGACGGTAACATCAGGTTGAAACAACCTCTGAACTACAACAATGCTCAACAGTACATCTTCACTGTGGAAGCTGAAGTAAAGACAAACTCTCCGACATCCTACCAGTCTCACATCCATTTTACTGAGTATTGTTTTACACTAAAGGAATAGTTCCAAAAATTAAATATTCTCTCATCATTTACTCATCCATAAGTAGTTCCAAACTTGTCTTTCTTTCTTCTGTGGAACACAAAACCAGATGTTTAGCAAAATGCTCAAACTGCAAAATGAAATGTTCATTTTAGATAGTAATATAACCTTATGTTTCTTTGCAGGATGTAGGAGAACTCAGTGACACCACAACAGTTACAATAACAGTTGAAGATTTTGACAATCTAAACCCTTATTTTGATCACAGTCTCTACAAGGCATCCATTGAGGAAAACCAGGTAAATGACGTTATGATCAATACTTTAAACTCATGTCTGATCAAACAAATCAAACGCTCCTTGTCTTTTCTGTCCATGTACAGGTAGGACAGTTTTCAGACGTCACTCCTGAGGCCATAAAAGCTCAAGATGGCGACACGGGCATCAACGAGCCTGTAGTTTACAGCATAACAGCAGGTGCTGATAACAAAAGATTTACAACACACTTACATGACACACTGTACATCTGATCTAAATAACCTCCTCCACCTGTTCCCATATAAAGTTTCTCTGTAGATGTGCGAGAGCTGGAGGTGAAACACTGATTTTAAATTTGATAAAATAGAAAATTCCACCAAATAGTCAAGCACAGTAATTGTAATAAAACAAGTACTTTACACTGCTAATACACTTCTATTTGAATAAATAATTGTACTCATATTCTGTAGTAAGTTTCTGATAATAACAAAGCATATATCCACATTTCTGTTCCAGTCTTTCCAAATGAATATCAGAGCAACTTTGTAATCGATGAAAACAGTGGAGTCATCTCTGTGACAACGGCACTAGACCGAGAGGAAATAGAGCAGATAACTGTTTACATACAGGTATCAGACATTTTTTAAGATATTCATGAATCTGAAGAGAGTTGAGTATTTCGATGGTTCATATTTTCTAATCAGTGTTTCCTTTTATAAATAGGCAACTCAGCAGGATGATGCCAGTAAGACGGCTAACACTGTTGTGTCCGTCACCATTGAGGATGTGGATGACAACCCTCCGAAATTTGACCAGGATGAGTACACCGTGTCTATTCTGGAAAATTCATTACAAGATCAGTTGGTTCTTCAGACTAGAGTCACCGATCTAGACCTGGTACTGTTCCTCAAAACATCACTGTCTGATTGTAAAGTAATATAATTATTGTGAGATTCAGCTAAAAAAAAAAAAAAAAAAAAAAGCATTGGGTGACTCATCACTCTTGCAGATGCACGGTAACCACATGGCTACCTCTAGCAACAACTTAAAACTTAGTAACATCTTAGCTACCCTAGCAATAAATCAGTAGAATTCCCTACTAACTACTCAGAACAGTTTAGCAACAGCGTAGTCATGCAAATATACAAGGCATATGTAACATACCAATCTCTCTTCTAACTGCTCAAATACGTAAACTACACAAGACCTAAACGACCTTCAAATTAACCATGTAATCTTCCATGTAAGGATTTATCAAGCCAACATTCAAAGTATGTTTTGATGTACTTACCTTTTCTAGTTTTCTTTCCGATCAGGGAGGATTCTCTAAAGGTCATTTTATCATGGATAGCGATACCTTCATTATCAACAGTCAAGGAGTCATATCACTCCGGAGCAACGCCACCTTGGATAGAGAAACTATAGACAATTACAATATACAGGTACAAAGCAATCACATTCATTTCTTAAATCCAACTATTTACGAAATGTTCAGGATGACTTTTCATTCTTAATGGGATGTTTGCATTGTCTTTCTCAGGTAATAGCTGTAGACCAGCCTGTCGATGGTTTAAGCTCCACAACTCAGGTCAACATCACTGTTCTGGACGTCAACGACAACAACCCACAATTCCTTCCTCTCCCAGAGCCCATTGAGATTCAGGAAGGTGCGTACACACCCTCATCACCTAGAGAGGTATGCAAAATCTTTGCCACGGATGCTGACATTGGAGACAACGGACGTGTCACCATCACTACTTCCTCACACAGTGAACTATTCAGATTCAGAGAGGTGACGACCTTGACCTATAAACATGACAATGTATTGTCAGATGGTCAGATCTTATTTAAATAAAAAAAAAATGTTTATTTTCTTCTGCTCTTTAGGATGGGACTCTACTAGCTATCAATGAGCTGGATCGAGAGACACAGGAAATGTATGATGTGATCATTGTTGCTGTGGATCATGGGATGCTACAGGGAAACGTAATTTCCTCTTCCTTTTTTTTTTTTACAATTTCCATGATGTGACTGTGTACTTGAATAAAGTTTTCAGTTTTTTTTCATGGACCACAAGTGCATATTGCAAATGTAGGAAAAATCGCAAGAACTCGAAATGCAATCTCCAATCTGATCATCAGGCTTTACGCAATATACAGAAGTCAGAGTGTAAATATCTGCCCTATACAAACCTGTCACCTGAGTTTGCAAGCTCCATGGAATCAGTTCTTTGTTTTGCCAGCTAATGGCCTACTGTAGGAAAATAAAGGGCCAAAACACAGGCAAAACACTTAGTGTCTTTTATTCTCAACTGTGACCAAAGGGGCACATCATTAAAAGTAGCTCTTTTGGGGTTGAAGATGTGTTAGGTTACAAAACAGGCAAAAATGTTTAGAAGTAAAAATAAAATAAGAATCGGTTTCCACTCTCCAAGTTATAAACGTACAAAATAAAGAAATAAGAAATAAAATAAATAACACAAGAAAATAAAACAATCAAAGTGTCATTTATAGACAACAAAAAGACAGAAGGACAACAGTAGTGGCCTTTACACCCCCCTGAATTTGAAACATACACAGTTGCACATGTAAGGCCTCATTCATCATTCAAACTATTAGACTTGAATTTGAAACCCAAATAATTCAACACAAATCCAAGTTACACAAGTTTCAAAATACTTGCATAAAATGTACAAGATACATATTTATACTTCAATAATAAAAAAAACAAAAACAATAATCACCCTGGATTAATGACCACATTCCGGATCTCACAGAGGACCGACTCAGTGCTATATCTCCCCTCTGTTTTTAACAAGAAAAGCATTACTGAACTATTACACGACATACAGTTTTTTTTCTCACTGTATGCACAATATAATTTTCATAGCATATATTATGAAATAGGCAAATACAACACTTACACTCTATGATTCACTTGAGACACGTGAGCTTGCAATCAATCCTCATCAATCTATTTGGATTAGTATGCACCCCAGCTGTTGAACTCTGTGTCCTTCATGGCTCAGGACATGGTACATTTAACTGGGTACTAGTTTCTCTTTTCCTTCTAGGGATGGGTATAGGCTTCAGCACTGGCACTTCGACAGGCAAGTCAATATCTTTTGACCCAACAGACTCTGGCTCTGCTCCCAGAACCTCATTAGAAGCCTCATCACTCTCAAATCCTGGAGAAATAGCCTCATCAGTTTCCTCCCTATGATCTCCAGTTCTATTTTCAGATTCAACAAAGGGTGGTTCTTGTCTTTCCAGGATAGCATTAAGGACTGGTGCTTTCCTTGGACATTGGACCTCTTCTATCAGCACACACTCTACATCCAGTGACGGCACCTACTTTTCCAACATTGAGTTAGTTTTTTCCTTAACAGGTGGATTTCGAATCCTTGGTGCTGGCTGGACTCTTATTCACACAAGGCCTGAGGTTGGATCTGTGCACCCTTTTAATCTGTCCTCCTTCTATTGGCTCTACCGCATATGTCAACCCCTGGAACTCTACCACTTTATGGTGGACGACCATGCATCTTGGATTTTGTTCCTCCCTGGGGTTTGATAACGGAGGTACACATACTGTCCAACCTCCACTGCTGGACAATACACCTTCTCTTCTTGCTGTGCCACTCTGTCAGCCACTTTTCTCTCAGCATGCTCTTTTGCCCGTAGATTTGCATCCCGGAGTCTTTCCTTGTGCACGTTCTGCCAGTCTTGTCCCTGGTAAGCATCTGGTTCTTGACCCTGCAAGAATGCAGCAAACAGCAAATGGTATGGTGAATAGCCTGTGGAGGAGTGTGGCATCACATTGTAAGCATAGACAAGCTCTGCTAGGTGCTCTGGCCATCTGCGTTTTTTCTCTGGTGGGAGCATTCGCAGGAGTTCGTAGAGGATTCTATTGAACATCTCGCATTGGGGATTTCCTTGAGGGTGCTGTGGTGTGGTGCATGTTTTCTTCGATCCATAGAGCTTGCAAAGCTCAGCAATTACAGCATTTTTTGAAATGTCTACCCTGGTCGGAATGCAGGCATTGGGGCACTCCATATTTCAAAAACTATTCCTTTAGCAGGATCTTTGCTGTCGTCTCCGCCTTTTGGTCACGGGTTACAAATGCATGACTAAATTTGGTGAATACGTCTGTCACCACAAGGACATTCTCACGCCCATCCGTAGCTGGCTCTAGCATAATAAAATCCACTGCAATTAACTTCCAATGGTCCTGAACGGTGTCCAGGGTGCTTGGATTTTAGGCTGTGGCACCTTAGCCAACACACACTTCTGACAACTTTTCACCGAATTTTCAACATCCTTGTACATACCCTCCCAGAAACACCTCTGTTTTAACAAGCTAAGCGTTTGTTCTATGCCCTTGTGCCCTAGTTGATCATGGACACTTTTCAGAACCTGCTCAGTCAAGCATGCAGGTAACAGCATCTGGTGGCATTCTCCAGTGTGAACATCTTCAAATACATGATACAGGAGTCCTTCTTTCTCTCTGATTTTCATCCACTGTTTCAATAGGGACAGCACTGGCTTTGACAACTCTACCCTCTCTTGGTGAGTTGGCTTTTTCTTCCTGCTCCAGAACTTCCTAAACACGCTGAGAGTTGGATCGGTCTCCTCGAACTGATAGAGTTCGGAGTTCACCTTCAAGCTCATCCTCATCCCAATTCTGGCCTCATAGAGAGTGCATCTG
>CM077440.1:36689068-36950469 GCA_039654765.1 Mylopharyngodon piceus
TATATATATACAATCTGGCGTACAGGAGATGTAGAGATTATCACCGATATCAGACCTGATGATCGTCTGGAGCTGCAGCCACATGATGATCCCACTGGTGTGACATTTCTGGAGCTGGTTCACACAAATGGAGACTCAACCGCTACTGTACGAACCATCAAACCACTGGATGCTGATGTACTAAAGGTTTGTTTCACTATTAGATTTGTTAGATAAAGTAAATAAATATAAAATGAACATAATTCTTAGATACACATATATATATATATATATATATATATATATATATATATATAACTTTTATGTGACATATACTGTATGTCACTTTGTGTGTTTTATTTCTTCCAGTTAGGAGGGAGTTTGTCTTATTCAGTCACCTGCTCAAATACAGGGGTATGTTTATTTAAACAATATTATAATCCAATCATTCAATAAGGCATAAAGCATTATAGAAAATAAAATGAAGCAAATAAACCTTCATTATAAAGTCTTCATTGTGCATTTCAGAAAACAAATATCAGGACATTAAATCTTCAGGATGTCAATGACAATCCTCCGATCTTCCAGAGTAAATCATACAGCACCACAGTGTCAGAGGTGTGTGTAACGTCATCTTTATACAGCAGTAGTGTGTTTGGTCACTCAGAGACTCACATCTCTTTGTAAACTGTGTCTTTTGCTCCAGGCGACGGCTGTGGGTTCAGATGTGCTCAGGGTGATAGCTGAAGATGCAGATGTTTATCCAGTAAACAACAATATTATATATTCTATACTGGTGAGTCTAAACTGAGTCTCATGTATTTGATATATTACAAACACAACAGGCTTCTACAAATCCCATTGTTTCCACACCTCAACCTGTTAACCAATCTAAAAATTTCTAAAAAATAATTCTTAAAAAAATTCATTTCTAAAAATTCTAAAATAAAAGTTACATTTCCAGTACGGCTCTCAATCAAGTTATTTTTATAAATATTTTAACGGGCAATCAATTTAAATATAATATATATTTTTAATAAGCTCATATATAGTTCATTTTTAACATTATTGCATTCAGTTCTTTTTGAGGAAAAAAAAACTAAGTAGGGAAGAGCGGGGTCCCAGATAGCAAACAATGATCAAAACAATGTAAAAACAATGTTAATGTGTCAACGTTAACTGCATTGAATCAATGTCACTTTTGCACCCACAAATAATGTTGAATCAATGTTAAAATTTCAACAAAAAATCAATGGAAATGGCATTGATGTTGGTTCAACATCATGCTTACACTCTCAGAAAATGAAACACAACTACAACTGACTTAAAGCCACACAGCCTGAAATCAACTGAAGATAAAAGAAGACAATCAATCTCTCAAGATCTCAGCAGAAGTTCTTTTTGAGAATTAACAGGTTTAGATGTTGATGTTTTATTGAAAAATGTTTGGTCACCATTTTGGTGGTCAGTGTTTCCTTTAGTTGGCCAGTTTGACTCTTGGCTTTTTGTAACAGTTTACTAAAACACATAAGAAAACCAGAAACAAAATGATCAGATATGATATAGTTTTCAGCCTCACAAAGCGGAGTAGTTCATTAATCTTGTTCCTGACTAAAACTGGTTATTTGTTATTAAAATATTATATTCACCAGTAATACTTTCTTGTCACAGATTATTTTCAGATTTTTAAAAAAATACCCAATAGGAAAAAAAAATACACACAAACATCAAGAATCAGCATATGAATCTCAACAATGGTGACATCCTTCATGCCGCAATGCATGCTGGGAGCCACCATAGTATACAACTCATGACTCCCAGCATGCATTGCGGCATGAAGCCTGTCACCATTGTTGAGATTTACATGCTGATTCTTGATGTATGTGTGTCTAAAGATTTTTTGCACTTTAAATGTAATAGTTCAGAATGTCTGATCTGTAGCAAAAAAGTGTTGTTGGTGAATATAACCTGATGACCAAACATTTTCAATAATAGATTTAATGTCTTCTTTTATCTTCAGTTGATTTCAGGCTGTGTAGCTTTAAGTCAGTTGTAGCTGTTTCATTTTCTGAGAGTGTAAGCATAATGTTGAACCAACATCAATGCCATTTCCATTGATTTTTTTTTTTTTTTTTTTTTTTTTTTGAAATTTCAACATTTTTCCAATATTAATTGCGGGTGCAAAAGTGATATTGATTCAATACGGTTAACGTTGACACATTAACATTGATTTAACATAGTTTCGATCATTGTTTGCTATCTGGGGTACAACACTGTTTGATGTTCTCAGTTTGTGTAAATCCACTTGGGGTTCAGAGAACTTTTTTTCCATGTTCATACATGTCTAGTACAGTAATGTGATCTTGTTTCATTAGTACAATGTATTCTTTTTTTCTTTATTTATCTCAAAAGAAAGGAAGTGAAATGTGATAACATGTCCAATAGGTGCATTGTTGTAACATATCCAGATATGACAGTTTAAAATGTTACCTGATCTAAGCAAAAATATACAAGACAAATTAAAATATTTTGTCAATGAAATACAATTGTTCACATTTTCATATAAAATAGTAGCATTTTGAACTAATTGAACTAATTTTGGAATTTGACAGTGAACACACTGCAAAACACAGTTGTACAACATAATTCAAAACTATGTGGGCAAATAGATGAAGAAATACCTTCAGAAAAACACAGAGCTGAGCTCACACATCCTCCTTCCCTCCACACACACACAGCTCTCACAGAACAGGTGACAAAAAATAGACGAGCCAGAATGCTTTACATTTCTGGAAACACTGAACTTTGACTCTCAGTCTTTATTCACCTGTTTCTCATGGTTTCTCCACAGAATTCATAAAAGTAGTTATTGTGAATTATATCTCTAACGGCAGCAGCACAGTTCTAATAGAAGGGCACATTGTAATGCAGTGTTACACCAGGACCCATGTACGCAACTGGGATTTAGTCCTGGCTAGTTAGTTAGTTAGGCATTAAGTACTAAACTGCTAAAAACAGAATGGTCATTGAAATAACAGATTTGTCTCATTTTGAATAAACACTAAAAACTGAAATTAAAAATTAACTTCAGTAAGAAATTTACTTTTGCTATGGTTAAATGTTCAGCACAATTTTCTTCTATATAGTGTTTAAATGGCAACTAGTAAATACTCTTGTAAATAAAGTAAATAGAGTTTTGTCATGTGTGGTAGAAATTCCCCTATGCACTTGACTTAAGTTAACCTGGGGTGTCTCCTAATCGACGCTTACAAATTTATCCTCTCCTAATCGACATCAGCTGAGTCAGACAACGTCTCGCCCCTTATGAACACTATCACTTGGGAATAAGGCCTCTAGTGTTCCAGAAAATCCCCCCGACCAAAAGAGTACAACAGTTTTTATAGAATAAGTCTATGGCAAAGGTGACATGATTCATTACTGTAACGCTTAAGGATCAAGGCAGATGAAGAAGATACAGGGTTTATTATAGTAATCCAAATAGTAAAGTCAACTTTGCGAGACCATGCAAACATATAACACGAACAATACCGGACCCAGAACAGAACACAGGCAGGAACTAAATACACAGTGATGATTAACTAAAATAATAGTTATTTAAAGTCATTTAACATAAGGCAGCAACATAACAAAATGTGAAAAAATGAAGGGTTTTGAGTACTTTCGCAAGGCACTGTATATACAGTATACTGTAAATCAGACAACTGTCTAGGTTTTGTTTCCTCTCTTGTTATAATCAACATACACTAACTTTGGCCCAAGTGCTGGTGACATTTAGTTTGTAATGTTAGTTATGATTAATTAAAAATGAATTAAAAAATAATTAAAAATGCTAGCATGTGTGGAAACGTTTAAACCATGTGTGTTACAACTAGCCCTGTGTTAGGTTGTGCCCCTCTCAGCCCTATACATAACTTTGAGTGTACTTAAGCTCAGTTTGTGTTTGATGTTCTCATTTAAATCATATGTCCTGACAGCCTCCAGCACCAGATGAATTTGAAGTGAGAGATGACGGTAACATCAGGTTGAAACAACCTCTGAACTACAACAATGCTCAACAGTACATCTTCACTGTGGAAGCTGAAGTAAAGACAAACTCTCTGACATCCTACCAGTCTCACATCCATTTTACTGAGTATTGTTTTACACTAAAGAAATAGTTCCAAAAATTAAATATTCTCTCATCATTTACTCATCCATAAGTAGTTCCAAACTTGTCTTTCTTTCTTCTGTGGAACACAAAACCAGATGTTTAGCAGAATGCTCAAACTGCAAAATGAAATGTTCATTTTAGATAGTAATATAACCTTATGTTTATTTGCAGGATGTAGGAGAACTCAGTGACACCACAACAGTTACAATAACAGTTGAAGATTTTGACAATCTAAACCCTTATTTTGATCACAGTCTCTACAAGGCATCCATTGAGGAAAACCAGGTAAATGACGTTATGATCAATACTTTAAACATGTCTGATCAAACAAATCAAACCCTCCATGTCTTTTCTGTCCATGTACAGGTAGGACAGTTTTCAGACGTCACTCCTGAGGCCATAAAAGCTCAAAATGGCGACACGGGCATCAACGAGCCTGTAGTTTACAGCATAACAGCAGGTACTCTTAACAGAACATTTGTAAAATTGAATGTTTCTACTATGAGTTTCTGGATAGACATGATACACAGCAAAAACTCCAGTGTTAAATGAACTCTCTTGGAGTATATGTGAGACCATACTCAAGAGTGTTAAGGTGTGAAAATAAGAACACTGAAGCAGCACTCAAAAAAGTGAACTGTTGGATTTACTGAAAAAAAAAAGTGTCAAGTGGTTCCACGCAACTATATTAAGTAATTTGTACAAATAACAATTTAATTGTATGAACAAAAGAAATTCAAGTAAAACATTTCTTTTAGTAAATACAACTCTTCTGAATTTGTCACTGTTACATAATATTTATATTTGCAGTTTACTTAATAATGTTTTGTTTGTTATGTAAAGTGAACACATTTATTGACTTAATTTACCTTATTAAATTAATTTGCTCTATAAAAAGCACTCAAATACTAATTCATTGACCAAACTCAACTGAATTGAGAGCAGGAATTCTATCCTAAACATGCGTATATGAGGCTTACAGCCTAAACACCGGTGACACTTTTCTGCATAATGGTAACCACAAAATTCAAAAACATTAAAGACATAACTGAACATTAAACACTAATATAAACTAACAACATATTTCCCTTTACTGAAAAACACATAAAATAACAATTTAATCCCTAAATTTACTCTTCTAATGCAGTCCCTTGCAAAGCATGCTGGGAACTATGGATCCACCGCCCAGTTAGTTATGTCAACATTAATTTGTGCGTTTCACTCAGCAATGTTAAGTTGACTGGACAAACACTTATTAACTAAAGCTGACAACACTCATTTTTAGTAGAAACAACTCAGTTAAATTAAGTTAATGTAGTTACATGGGTTTTTTAAGTAATGTGAACAAGGGTGGTTTGAGTGAAACTAACAACAGTAAAAGTTCATTTTTTTGAGTGAGAGTTAATGAGATAATTAAGTGATTGAGTGATGATTGACCATCACTGAAGACACCTGATGTTAACAAGCAGAATTACCAAAGGAGAAAATCACAATTTTTAAGTCACCATCATGGGTTTGCTTTAGTTGAGCTCTTGTCCCATGACTTTTTAATAATAGATTTTGTTTGGGCTGCTGTAACTGAGTTATAACAGCCAGACAAGCAAAGAGAAAAGATGATCAGGTGGTGTTGGTTATGGTTTCACATAATCATTATTTGACCTGAATCACTGAACTCATTTAGAGCCCAATCTCTGAGTTAGATTTACATTATTGATTACAGCAGCACTGTGATTCTGCAGCAGAACATCAGCTTTTTCAATAATTCAAAGGTTTTTCTTTTCTGATTAAAAAAAAAAAAAAAATCTTTCATTTAGAGACACAGACATCAAGAATCAGCCTGTGAAACTAATAAACATATTTACAAGTCATGAATAGTTTAGGGGATGCAGAAAGTGTTATAAATGACTTGTATACTTATACAAATAATTTGTAACGTAAGAAAGGTCTACAAATGATATATAACACATTTACAAGTGATGAATAGTTTACACTAGATTAGGGGATGCAGAAAGCTTTGTAAATGATTTATTCATGCATTTACACATCATCTATAACAGATGTTGAACACTTTGTAGTGTGTACTGCAGTGTAAGTGCTGACTGGTGAGGTTAGACAGCTGTCTTCTCTGACACACTTGGAGTCTTTAACTCTGTGTACCTGATGTGAGCTTCAGTGGAAGGTAAAACCGGTTGAGAGGTTCACTTTATCACTAGATCCTTACACTCCACACAGAACACAAGTCTGTGCTGATGAGTGAAAGGATTTAACATAACCCACTGGAATCACCGGACTGTAAGGCATTTATAAATGTTTATCCACTTCAAAACAAATAAATTACTCTTCTTAAAAAGTGCTTTAGCATACCTGCATGTTTGTGCTTTTGAACACAGACCAGCTTACTGCTCAATAAATCATATACTGATCATTTACTAATGGTTTGTTCATCATTTGTTCACGATTAACAATTATTTATTGAGATGATACTAAAACAATTTTGACAAATACTTCAATTATTTATAAGTGATAAATATTGTATCAACTAATAACTTATCAACCATCTACTAATGATCTGTTTGATTTATTTAATGATTTACAAATTTAATGATTCGTTCATCATTAAATGATAACTTATAAGTGACTTATAACTGAATTAATAAAACATTCGTAAAATGTTAACATATCACTTATTAATCATTTATGAATGTATAGTCATGTTTTGTAAAGGATTAGTTCATCATTAACTAATAATTTATAAATGACTTATAACTGAATGTTATTATAAAGTGTTACCCCCAACTCTTACCATTTTCAAGCCCTTAAAATCCATGAAATGAACATTGAAAAAAGTCCCCTGATTCAGATGGTGCTGAAGCTGCAAAAACAAACTAACACAACCAACAACAGCCAGCCTCAGGACACTGACACCCTCATCCACAGAATTCGGCCCAACCAAATTATAAAAGCACAAAAAGAAAATTACTTGACCTATTGGACTGAAACAACAGAAAAACAAAGTAAACTTGAATGTTATTTGGCCCTAAATAGAGAATACACAACAGAATATCTGCACAGCAAAATCCCCAGTGTTAAATTAACACCCAAAGTGTACATATGAGTCCATCTTGCCGGGTGTTAAAAAGTAACACTGAAGCAGTGTTAAAGTTAATGAGATAATTGATTGATGATTGAGTGATGATTGACAGTCAGTGGTGACACCTGATGTTAATAAGCAGAATCACTGAAGGAAAGAGAGAAAAAGGGTGTTAATTAATGTTTTATGGAATGATTCATTTCAAGTCACCATGACAGAGGTCAGCGTTTGCTTTAGTTGGGCTCTTGAGTCTTTACCTTTTATTATTAGTTTTTCTCTGGCTGCTCCAACTTTGTGTTTGTAAAGCACATTTGTTATGGCCAGAGAAAATATGATCAGGTCACAATATGTTTTGGTGATGATGTCATTTAGAGTCTAAATCTCTGACCGTATGCCTGATGTGTAGCTTTAGTATTAATGGTTGTAGTCTTGTGATTTTACAGCTTGAGATCCAACAGCATGAACAATTATTTATTTTTTAAAGAAAAATACGTTATGCACAGAAGCTTCTGTGTTTAGACACACACAGACATCAAGAATCAGCATATGATTCTCAAGAACGGTGACAATAAATAAATACAAAATACTGACAAACAGATCAACTCTGAACATCACAAAACAAGCTACTGTCACAACAAAACAGAAAAATAAAAGCAAACATGAACAATCTATGAAAATTACAAGACAATTCAGCTGCATAATTTATTCATGCAGCAATGCATGATGGGAGCCATGGATGAGTTTTGATTGGTGGCTCCCATCATGCACTGCAACATGAAGCACTTTGTTTGATTGTCACCATTGCTGAGGGTCATATGCTGATTCTTGATATCTGTGTGTGTTTCAAAAAAAACTTCAGATCTCAAGAGGTAACAGAGATTTACTATAAAATAATAACATCTATATGAGCGGTTAACATTACTGGATGTCACCAATGAATCTGGCCATTTCACAATGAGAATGTCATCATCAAAACACAACCATCATGACTGTGCTTCCCAAAGCACTGTAAATATAAATTAATCAACTTTGGCTTACAACACTTTTGGGAAATGCAGCCCAGATCATAGTTTCTCTGGCCATAACAAATGTGCTCTACAAACACAAAGTTGGAGCAGCCAGAGAAAAATTAATGTCAATAAATAAAGAGTCAAGAGCCCAACTAAAGGAAATGCTTTTCACCATCATGGTGACTTCAAACTAAACTTTCATTAAAACATTAACATCTAAACATCTGTTAATTCTCAATAAGAACTTTTGTTGATGTATTACAGAAATAAAATCAAACTGGTTAATAATAAGTGTAATAATGTTTAATGCAGTGGTCTCAAACTCAATTCCTGGAGGGCCACAGCTCTGCACAGTTTAGCTCCAACCAGCTCCAACTCACACCTGCTTGGACGTTTCTAGTAATCCTGAAGACCTTGATTAACTGGATCAGGTGTGTTTGATTAGGGTTGGAGCAAAACTGTGCAGAGCTGTGGTCCTCCAGGAATTGAGTTTGAGACCACTGGTTTAATGGCTGGAAGTCAGTTGTAGTTGTCGTGTCTCTCTCTTTTTCTCTTGTTGTTTCTTCAATGATTCTGCTTATTAACATCAGGTGTCACCACTAATTGTCAATCATCACTCAATCATCAATCAATTATCTCATTAACTTTAACACTGCTTCAGTGTTACTTTTTAACACCCGGCAAGATGGACTCATATGTACACTTTGGGTGTTAATTTAACACAGAGAGAGAGAGAGAGAGAGAGAGACAGAGAGAGAGAGACAGAGAGAGAGAGAGAGAGAGAGAGAGAGAGAGAGAGAGAGAGAGAGAGAGAGAGAGAGAGAGAGAGAGAGAGAGAGAGAGAGAGAGAGAGAGAGAGAGAGAGAGAGAGAGAGAGAGAGAGAGAGAGAGAGAGAGAGAGAGAGAGAGAGAGAGAGAGAGAGAGAGAGAGAGAGAGAGAGAGAGAGAGAGAGAGAGAGAGAGACACAGAGAGAGATGTGAATTACCTGCGTCTGTGCAGCATCTCTTTACCGGCAATGAATCTGAAGTTTAATTACTTCAAAAACAGCGACGTTACCACCTCCTTGCTGAGATACTTAATGTTGTAATTCACAGGGCAGCATTAACAAGTTTCTGTGCTCCTGAATGTTTCTGTGTGTGTGCAGCGCAATCTCCAATCTCTGTGTGTGAGTGATGTGTGTGATTCTGATTTAGGTTTCTGGTAATAACACAGCATATATCCACATTTCTGTTTCAGTCTTTCCAAATGAATATCAGAGCAACTTTGAAATCGATCAAAACAGTGGAGTCATCTCTGTGACAACGGCACTAGACCGAGAGGAAACAGACAAGATAACTGTTCATATACAGGTATCAGACTTTTCTTAAGGTGTTATGAATCAGAAGAGATTTCAGTATTGTGTTTGTTTATATTTTCTCTTCATGATTTCTTTATAAATAGGCTACTCAGCAGGATGATGCCAGTAAGACGGCTAACGCTGTTGTGTCCGTCACCATTGAGGATGAGAATGACAACCCTCCGAAATTTGACAAGGATGAGTACACCGCATCTATTCTGGAAAATTCACCACAGGATCAGTTTGTGCTTCAGACTAGAGTCACTGATCTAGACCTGGTACTGTTCCTGAGAACATCACTGTCTGATTGTTAAATAAAATAAATAATATAAAATTAAATAAAACATATATATATAATTTATGCATATTTTTAATTAAATAGTTTATTTTTGCATCTTTGCAAATTTGAAAATATGACATGGACAAAAACTAAAAGTAAATAAATAACTTGGCAAAGAACTTACTAATTGACTTCTTTTCTAGGGAGGATTTGTGGGAACATTCCAGATTATTCCAGAATCCGTACCTTTTTCCATCAGCCCTGATGGAACAATTCTGGTGAAAAGTTCTGCGGACCTAGACAGAGAAACCACAACCAGCTTCAGTTTTCAAGTAACAATAAATCTCATCTATCATTAGATATCAGTATGATTTTTCAGAAATGAAGAATTATAATAACATTATGTTTTTTAAACACCACTGCATAATAAGCATGCCAGTTTTCTCTCCAAAATCTAAAGGTTGAAGCACAAGAAAACCCTCCTTCCACCAACAAAGCAACAGCCGACGTGACCATCGTCCTGCTGGATGAGAATGACAACAGTCCACAGTTTACAACTTCTAAGTATCAGGGCAAAGTTTACGGCAATCAGACTATTGGAATGCAGGTTGTCAAGGTGGTAAATTATTGTTTTGTTGAGTCATTTAATCGTTTTCCAGCACAGTCAATATTTTAGTAAATTTCTGGAGATTATGGAACCATTATGTCAATATAAGATGACTACTATACCATAATCACTGGAATAAAGTTACTAACTAAACTTACTGTACATATATTTTCATGTAAGGTTGAAGCAACAGACCTGGATGAAGGTCCAAATAGTGAAATCAGCTACTCCATTGAGTTTGGAAATGAGGAAGGTTATTTTGGCATTAATGAGAATGATGGAGAGATTACACTAGTTCAAATAATCCAATTGGTGGAAAACAGAATCCTTCAGTTTTCACTTTATGTGACTGCAAAAGATGGTAAGTTATATCTGTGTGTTCTGGAAGACATTTGATGGCTGTGGATACATTACTGTTGGCTTAAATACCATTTCACTTCCTTTACATACATTAGGGGGTGGCAGATCAGCTTCTGCATTGGTGGATGTCCAGGCACTTGGAGATTCTCATCCTCAGTTCCTTCAGAAGATCTACCACGGACAAGTAGAGGAGGATCAGTCAGAGGCAGATATTGTGAAGGTCTTTACAAGCACAAAGGGTTTCTTTATAAGATCTTCTATGAGGGACTGCTTCTGTAACTGATATAAAAACTATTGATGACAACAATATGGTCTGCTAAATGACAACCAGCTAACTAAGAAATATTTATTTAAAGTAATAAAAACCGAAGAGATATTTTACCATATCTTGGTACACTTATGTATGGGCTCAGCCTGAGGACACATGCAAAAAATGGCAGATCTGGGCCACTTGGTGTCGCTATAACAGGAAATAATTCTTTAATAATTAATAATTAATTAATAATTAGATTGTTCTGATGGACTAGTGGTAGAAATTTTGTTTAGCATGCTAGAGGTTCTAGGTTCTAATCCAACCTTGACAGGCAGGTGGGACATCGGACCGAATTCAATGATTAGACAAACACTTTATGCCTTCCACAGTCAATATATACACGTATAAATACATTTAAACCACTTAACTTAGTGATTGCTATCAGAATGTGAAGAGACTTTGAACCAGCATAACAAAAAAGGTTTCTGGAACAAATCTCCTACCCTGCCTTTAAATGTTAATCATTTTGAGTTCTCAGGTACAATAAAAATGACAATGGAAATCTGGTAAACAGTCCAATCATAAATCAATGTGTACTCTCTCGTTCACAGGTGGACTTCCTGTCCATTGATCCTATTGTTCCTGTCATCTTAACAGTTGAGTCTGAAGCTGACAAGTTCTCCATAAACCAGGATACAGGTGTTCTCTCGACCAAAGTCAAACTGGACTTTGAGGAGGAGAGCAGCTACACTGTGCAGCTGTCGATATCGGATGGAACTAACCGGGACGAGGCATCAGTCCTGGTCGAGGTGCTGGACATCAATGACAACAGTCCAGTTTTTGAAAGTCACCCTCCTTCTGTCTCAGTAACAGAGGATCACACGGTGGGAGATGATGTATCATCCGTTACAGCCACAGATGCGGATGCAGGGTTTAATGGAGAAGTGCGGTACACTCTCCTGGGAGGTGCTGGGAGGTTTAGTGTTGACCAGGAAACAGGAGTGATAACTCTAGCAGCTCCACTTGACAGGGAGACCCAAGATGTGTACCACTTAGTGGTCACTGCCCAAGATCAGGGTCGCCCGTCACGCTCCACCACCACCACTCTGGACATCTCCGTGACGGACATTAACGACAATGCTCCCATATTTTCCAAACAACAGTATGAGATCACAGTGTCTGAGCATGCTGAAGTAGGAACAGCCGTGGTAGATGTCATGGCAACAGACAAGGACGATGGTGCAAATGCTATCGTGACCTATCACATTGTCAAACAGGAGCCTTCTTCAACATCACCCATCTTTATCATTGATGCCGTGTCTGGTTCCGTAAGCCTTGCTGAAAAGCTGGATTATGGAAAAGCTAAACGTTACACTCTAGAGGTGGAGGGACGAGATGGAGGAATCCCTGTTCTCACTGGCAGTGCTACTGTAACGGTGTGGGTGGAGGACGTGAACGATAAAGCTCCTGTGTTCAGTAAGGACCAGTACGACGTGTCCGTCTATGAAAACCTTGCAGGTGGAACTGCTCTGGTATCTTTGGAGGTTACAGATGAGGATGAGGTGAGAGAAGAAAAACAGACATATGTAAACTACACAAGACCTAAATAACCTTCAAATTAACCATGTAAACTTCCATGTAAGGTTTTGTCAAGCCAACATTCCAAGTTTTTTTTGATGTTCAAGTACTTACCTTTTCTAGTTTTCTGTCTAATCAGGGAGGATTCTCTAAAGGTCATTTTATCATGGATAGCGATACCTTCGTTATCAACAGTCAAGGAGTCATATCACTCCGGAGTGATGCCACCTTGGATAGAGAAACTCTAGACAATTACAATATACAGGTACAAAGCAATCACATTAATTTCCAACTATTTACAAAATGTTCAGGATGACTATTCGTTCTGAATGGCATGTTTGTATTGTCTTTCTCAGGTAATAGCTGTAGACCAGCCTGTCGATGGTTTAAGCTCCACAACTCAGGTCATCATCACTGTACTGGACGTCAATGACAACAACCCACAATTCCTTCCTTTCCCAGAGACCATTGAGATTCAGGAAGGTGTGTACACATCCTCATCACCTGGAGAGGTGTGCGAAATCTTAACCACAGATGCTGATATTGGAGACAACGGACGTGTCACCATCACTACTTCCTCACACAGTGAACTATTCAGATTCAGAGAGGTGACGACCTTGACCTATAAACATGACAATGTATTGTCAGATGTTCAGATCTTATTTAAATAATAATAATAAAAAATATTTCCTTCTGCTCTTCAGGATGGGACTCTACTAGCTATCAATGAGCTGGATCGAGAGACACAGGATATGTATGATGTGATCATTGTTGCTGTGGATAATGGGATGCCACAGGGAAATGTAATTTCCTCTTCTTTTTACGATTTCCATAATGTCACTGTGTACGACAATACAGTTTTGTGATTGTACAGTTTGGTACATTTTTAATCACAACCTCAGCCAGCATTCCTTCAGTTTGGTCATGGACTGCAAGTGCATATTGCAAATGTAGAAAACAATTGTAATAACTATCTCAAAATGCAAGCTCCAATCTGAACACCAAGCTTTACGCAATATACAGAAGTCAGAGTGTAAATATCTGCCAGGATAGAAACCGTGTTCCAAGATAGAACATGTTGCTACATTTTCCAGTGTTTTCAAGCTTCATGGAATCAAATCTTTGAAAGACTTTCTAGGGTCTTCCTAGGAGAGCTACCTTCCACAAGAGTTGAGCTCCAACCCTAATCAAACTCTCCTGAAACAGCTATCCAGGGTGTTCAGGATTACTTAACAATTACAGGCAGGTGTGTTGGAGCAGGGTTGGAGCTGAAAGCTGAAAGGTTGCTCTCCAGGATCAGGGTTGGCTACCCTTGGTCTAAAGCAGGGGTGTCCAGTCCTGCTCCTGGAGAGCCAATGCTCTTTAGAGTTTAGATTCTACCTGCCCCAACACACTTGACTGAAGTTTCTAGTTATTCTGAACACATTGATTAACTGGTTCAGGTGTATTTGGTTAGGGTTGGAGCTAAAGTCTGCAGGATGGTAGCCCTTTAGGAGCAGGGTTGGCTACCACTACTCTAAAGCAGAGGTTCTCAGTTCTCTTCCTCAGGATCACTAGAAAGTTATAGGCAGATAAGTTTGATAAAGTTTGCAGATAAACTCTGCAGGAAAGTGGACCTTGAGGCCAGAGTTGAGAACCCTTGATATAAAAATTACATCCCTAAATGACACATATAGCAAACCCCAGGCAGATGTTTTTTTATTATTATTATTATTTCACGCAGATGATCTAAGTGGGCTGCTCTTGACATCTAGAATTTGCACTGTGGATCCAACTCTATGTCAATATTAAAATCTCTGGATTCCTGACTCTAATACAGTCATTAAGCTTGATATTAGACAATGCAAATATGAACTTTTAGTCTGTACTACAAAACGGTTGCTTGGGTTCATTTTCTGCAGAACATCACCACAGTGAGGGTCAGTATCACAGATGTCAATGACAACGCTCCAGTTTTCAGCTCTGACACCTACAGTAAAAGCATTCTGGTTAAAGATGCCAAGGTTGGAGATGTGCTGCTGACGCTCTCGGCCACAGATAAAGATGCTGGAAGCAACGCACTCATTAGCTACAGGTAAGCTTAAGACTAAACTTCCATTTCTTTAGGATCAATAATATAAAGGCAAAACCATGTGTAACGGACGTGGACCGGTAAGAGCTGTGCGAGTAAATCTCATTCCCCTGATCTCAAGAGGCGGTCTATAGCGACTGCGGCTAGAGACTGCGGTCTTTATCCTCCTTGTTAGAGCACCCAACTCCCATTCCGGCAGACCCAGGTTCAAGTCCTACTTAGAGCGGGTGGTTTGAACCAGAGGGGTTACATTGGTGCCGTGACCCGGATGGGAGTGAGTGCAATGGACGTAGGCTGGTAAGCGCTGTGCGAGTAAACCTCACTCCCCTGATCTCAAGAGGTGCTCTAGCGACCGACACTAGAGACTGAGGTCTTTAGCCTCCTTGTTAGAGCACCCAACTACCATTCCAGCAGACCCGGGTTCAAGTCCTGCTTAGAGCGGGCGGTTTGAACCAGAGGGGTTACACATGAACACACTTACCTACATGATATCTTTTTTAAGGTGTATGAATGTTGTCTTTCTGTAGTTTCTCTGAAGACTCCTCAATGGTTGCACTGGATGCTGAAACAGGAGACATCACTTTGACCTCTGACCTTAGCAGGGTCACAGAAGACACACTGCTAAACCTTACTGCTATAGCAACAGATCATGGAACACCACCAAAATCTGATGAAGGTTTGGGCTTGGTTTGCATAATTTCTTTTAGTAAATCTGGTGTTAAAACAATGTATATAAAATAAGCAATTCTTATTTGGAGCAGTTAAATCCCCCTTCAGTATTCAAGTCTGATTTGATGATTTCTTCTGATTTCTCTCTGAAGTCTTGATCTACTTCAAAATTGCCACTTTCACTGAGAGTGTGGCTTTTGAAAGCTCCTCCTACAACTTCACAATAAAGGAGAATGAACCTGAGGCGTCAATAGTGGGTAAGGTCAAGGCATTAACAGGTAGTCCAGTGGTTACGGTCAGCTATAACATAAAGTCACACGAGGATGTCTTCTCTGTGGATGGTGAGGGAACCATAAAAGCTCTCAGACCGCTGGACAAGGAGAAAGAGGAGTGGTACATCCTCACAGTAGAGGCCAAAGACTCCAGAACTCCTCCAAACACTGCAGAAACAATGGTACTATTCTTACTTCAAATTAAGACCAGAAACAATCTCTACACATGTACGCAATTTATGTTAATGCATAATATATATTTATATTACAAGTATAAAATTTGTGTTAATGCCTGCTGTATCTCCATTAAAGCAACATTGGGAATGCAATTTGTATTGCATTTGCATTCTGACATGCAATGACACAAGCTTGTGTAGCTTTGTATGTTTTTGGCCTAAGCACATCAAAGCCAAAGTTTCTCTTCTTAAAAGAAATCTGGCACAGAGAATTTGACTTTCTTTCTCTCTCTCACTATCCTCAGGTCAGCGTTCAGGTTGAGAATGTGAATGAGGCTCCTGTGTTTGACGCTGAAATATATAAAGCAGAAATTTTCAGTATCTCTCCATACAAATTCTCTTTAGTGAAGGTCCAGGTAAGTGTGTATTAATGGTGGCTGGGCATAGATATCAGTTATGAATGCAGTGGATGTACTCAGATCTATAATTAGTGGTGTTCACTAAGGCAAACATCACTGTTACTGTTGCTATTGCTCATACTAAAGGGCCAGTGATTTGTTTAAACCCTTAACCCAAGTAATATATTTCAGCATGTAACTCATCCCATACCATAATTTCAAAGTGATCAGACTTACCTTTTTTTCTCCTGGCATATAAAAATTTGATGTCTGAAATGTTTGACCCCAAGCATCTAAGCCACAGTAAATGTGGTTGAAATATTGTGTATCCCTCAGGCATCGGACCCTGATGTGGGCGAGAGCTCAGAACTGCAGTATTCCCTGCAGGAGTCCACAACTCTGCTGGATGTGGAGGCAAACACTGGTCAGATCTACGTACTGGATGCATCTAGTTTTAGAGACTATTCGTCCACCTTTCATGTTAAAGCCACTGATAAACATGGACTGTTCACGACGACAACAGTACAGGTGAGCAGAAACACAGATAAAAAAAGAGAAAGCTTTTACATTACTGTATTAAAATACTGCTTAAAACAGTATGAAAGAAGCATGAATGGTAGTGTTGTAGTCAAGACCACCACCGAGACCAAGGCAGGGCGAGACCAAGTCAAGACCAAGACCAGACCAGCACTCCTCAAATTCATCTAAAAGATCCACAATTAATGTCTGAGAAATGTCTTATATTTAGTCAAATAAAACAATTAGAATAATAAGACACTATATAGAGCGGTTACCAATCAAATGAACTCGCTAACTGCAGAGGGGGCACGGAAATTGAGGTGGTACAATTACAACTGCCTAAATAATGTTGAGAGTGATGTTTTAAAAATACAATTTTGTTTATTGAACATATAATTTTGTACAAAATATAAATAATTTGCAATCATGCTCATATTCGTGAAAACCGTTCTCTCGCTGTTGTGATATTACTTAATTATATCATATACCATAATATAAAAAGCAAGATCTCATATAAGTACTTTTTTGCAATCATTTCTTCAATTTTGTGGGAATTTGTTTTAATTTTGGTGCCATTTTTGACACAATCCCTCATTGATTTCTGATGTGTGCCAACAGTTACAAAAGAAATCAAAGTTATTGATTGGATATGAAGCAGGAATTTTTCCATCCATTTGCAGTAATGATGTTAACAAATAAATCATACAATGCACCGACAATTTTGTGATATCCCTGCAGTTGTGGTCTTAACCGGTCTTAATCCCAAGTCCTCTTAGACTGAGACCGAGACAAGACCTTTAAAAAAATGGTCTCATACTGGTCTTGAGTACTACAACACTATCGAATGGCATTTTGATTTAGAATGGAGCAGGAACACAGAGTAGTCATTGCAAAAGTAAGGTTCTTGTGTTTGTTACCTGCAGACTGAAATGAAGCAAATTGTACATCATGACAGCGTCACAGTAATCTCTCTAAACCAGCCCGTATACATAGTGGAGAAGATGATTCCAGATATGGAAGAGTGAGTAATCTCTGTTCATTATTGAAACATTGTGTTATTGAGACAGAATAAGAGCATTTCCATTTGTGAAATTAAATGGAACTGATTGCAGGCCTCATTAATCTGAGTTTATGCACCTCAGTGTTTGAATGGAAAAAGTTCACTCAAGTTTATTCACCTAAAAAACTTGGGTGCATAAGTTCAGATCAATGAGGCCTACAATCAATAAGTTCCGAAACGAAATCCAAAATCTGTGCTAACTGAAATAAAACAATTTTATAAAAAGATTTATTACAATATTTGTCAACAACATAGCATAACAAGAGATTTATAAGAAATTTTTTTGCAGGCTGGTCATTTTTGACTGAGAATACCACAACCGTAACCCATCTTTTTTTCTTTCTTTTTTTTTTAAGTCGTTAAACCCTGTGTAAGTAAGTCAGTAAGTTTCAGAAAAAGAAAATCCTCTCCAGGTCAAAATGACCAAAGTGATAGGCTGAGGTTAATGAATGATTAACCCAAAAATAAATTAAAAAATTAATCATTTCATGGCATTGCAAACCTGTGTGCTGCTATGTTTTCACTGGAACACAAAAGGAAAAGTTCATACAGTTCTTTTCCACAAAATGTCACTGTCACGGTGGGTGGCTGTAATGAAAGTGCACGACAATGAAGATACTCAAATAGTCCTTAATCCAAGAATCAAAACAATAACCAGCAGAATAATTAAGAGGAAACACAACCACAAGACATTAACATTGAACAATCCAACACCAAGAACTGAGAGACTGAAGGCTTTAAGGGTTAGTTCACCCAAAAAATGAGATTTCTGTCATGAAGTACTCACCCCCATGTCATTCCACACCCGTAAGACTTTCCTTCAGCTTCAGAACACAAATTAAGATATTTTTGATGAAATCCGAGGGTATCCCCTGACAGCAACATAGTGTGGCCCAGATCCGGCCCACATCTGGTACATTTGGATTACACACGGACCAGATGTGGGCCGAATCTGGGCCAGCACCATGTTGCTGTCAGGGTCTGATCGACACATAGTCAGCAACGTCATTGCACCTTTTGATGTCCAGAAAGATAGTTAAAAACATGGTTAAAATAGTCTGAATGCCGGCTCATTATTGTCCAGATCCTGCATCAGCATCACATGCATGTGTCGTGCTGCTCACGTGTTCAGCTTTAGCCAATACTGAGTTGGAGTTCGGACGTAAACACGGAAGCCTGCACTGAGTTCACTATGTATGAAAACGGTTCAAATTGTTGAATAAAGTCTTTATTTTTGTTTTGTTTTTGCACACAAAAAGTATTCTCGTCGCTTCATAACATTAAGGTTGAACCACTGTAGTCACGTTGACTATTTTAACCATGTTTTCAACTACCTTTCTGGATGTCAAAAGGTGCAATGACATTGCTGACTATGTGTGGATCAGATACTCTCGGATCTCATCAAAAATATTTTAATTTGTGTTCTGAAGATGAACGAAGGTCTTACGGGTGTGGAACGACATGAGGGTGAGTAATTAATGACAGAAATTTCATTTTTGGGTGAACTAACCCTTTAAGTACAAGGGCAAACATATGAGCTAACGAGATAATTAACAACGGACAGGTGAATGGGATGAATCAATGAGCCACACAGAAAAATTGTATTGAATGTTGCATTGGTACTTCTTGCTACCTCCTCATATTGTTTTGTGTTCTTTACACCATATGATAGTGTTTTCCTTTCTCAGTTCAATGGAGAAAGTTTTAGGCTGGACTGTGAAAGTCCTCAGTGTGAGAGCCGAGGATGGGAATGAGATGCGCACCATTCTCAGAGAATCTACAGACAAAACTTACGTCAGTTTCATCGCCATGGACTCCAGTGGAGCTGCCATCCAAGCCACAGAGGTCAAAGAGTAAGTTGAACTAATATCAGTTTATTTAGATTAAATCAACTATAATTTAGAGCAATTATAAAATTGATTTGAGTACATTCATTTTAACTATGACTGCCCATGAGGATATTGGTTTATCAACCATGTTCATGCAAGGATACCAGTAGGGATGTGAATTACATGACAAGTGCAAGTGCTGCAAGTGCATGACCACACATAAAGTCACAATCCCTAGATGTTATTTATTTAATTTTAATTTATTATACTTTATGTAATGCATTAACAAAAATATACTCTTCACATTTCCCCCTGGCCTGCTCTGAATTACATCTGTTCTATATAATTAGGTTGAGAGTTTTATGGGCAGCATCTGAAATATGTTCACTCCCACAGGAAACTGAACACTGACCACAAAGCTTTAACATCTGAACTGGAGAAGGTTTTTGGTCCTGGTTTGGAAATCAAAGTGGAGGACAGTTCTGGAAACTCTGAAGGTTCCAGTCAAGCAGTCACAATTACTCTCATCGCTCTCGGGGTTGTGCTGGCTATTAGCATCGTGACTATCATGTCAACGGTTATCCGTAATGTCAAGTAAGTTATTACTGTGTATGCAACTGCAGGTATTTTTCCATCAATTTTCTTTGACTATCAAAAGGCCAGTAGTTGTGCCACTGATTTGATTATTGTTTTAGTTAACTGTTGTAGGTAATGCAGTAATGTAATGTCAGCTATCTTTAAAGTAATACAATAATGTTTCATTTTGACTTTGAACATTGACGGTGTTTTAGGGGTAATTTTTTAACAGTGAAGAAAATTAATACGTTTGGTTAAGTAGTTTTAATACATATTTTTTGCTGCCTCAGGAAAAAGAAACAGGAAAAATTATTGTGCCAAAATGAAAGGAGAATCAGTATTGACCGCATTGCTAACTTTAACACGTAAGTGCAAAAATATAGTTAAAGATCTGATACAAACAGTTGAACTCATTTGTAAAATACTGTTCTCAAATACAAAATGTGCATTAGTTACCATGTTGTTATATGCATTGTATTTTCTGAGATATTTGACTAAACATGTTTCTTCCCTTGTTAACAGAAACTCAGAATCCAGAGAGGTTACGGAACTTAATGAAATAAAAAGTAAAGCACATTGATGAAACAACAAACTAATGACTATAACAAGTCTCAGGTTTCTGTGGGAACCAGAACTAACGGCAGCTGCAGTGACACAGTGACTTTACCAATCAGCGATTGGCTCTTTTATCTAGAAGGCGGGACCTATTCCACCATATTGCATGTTACAGTTTCTCCCATTCATAAGAAATAGGAGTGCACCATCCATAACTCCTGGAGGGAAATAGTGCAACAGTCGGGTTCCAGAAGTATTTTTTTCCATTAATTTCCTCCATAGGGAAACTTATTTTTAACAATAACTTAAAAACCTTTAAAGGTTACAAGGTTGTTAATCGAGATATATACATTTAGATATATACATTTATATAAAATGAACATTTGTAAATGAGTAGTTTTATATTTCTCCATCATTTTTAATTTGATTATGCTGTTTTGCAATGCTTCATGGGATTGTAGTTCTTTCCCTCACTAAAGCCGTTAAGTACACAGTCTTGTACCTTTGTCTTTTTGTCCTAGTTTTGAAAACTTTTTCGCTTCAAATCAAAGTTTATAATGTTAAGTTTCATCTTGTAGCTGGTTGTCTTGGTTCATGGCTCTTTAACTCTTTAACTAAGACTTTAACAAATCCCTATGGGAAAAATTAATGGAAAAATACTGAAACGCTGAAAGAGGAGGTGAGCACTAATGCACTCTATAGCTCCCTCTGCAGGTCAGGCGGAGCAAAGCGCATCCACCACCTATGTTCACGTACATGGCCAAATGGAGTATACAGATATGCAGTATCCGGATTCACCTCCTATTGTGACAGACAAAAGACATTTTTGGACCCCCTCTCCCTCCCTGTTATGCTCTACTATTAAAGATAATAAAAAATTATAAACACCTCTAAAAGTGACTGTGTGTCTACAACCTGCATAGCCTCATGGATCACGCTGATGACGTGTGATGTCTTGGCGAGTAGGGTGCATGACGGTGTGGAAATACATATGTTGACAGGAAGTGGGACATTCTATTTGGACCGAATGCAATGATTGGATGAACATTTTTTGATCCTGAGACTTCCACAGATGATATATGTAAATTTTTTAATATTTACACCACTTCTATTATTGATTGCTATCCGGATGTGATGAGAGTTTCAACTCACGGAATCTCTTTCCCCAGTAGATAGACACCAGAGTAAAACTTTGATCCCTTGTTAAAAAAGCCAAGGATGAGGGAAAGGAAGCAATTCGCAATTTCACAATTCAATTGCCTTAATCGACGGGAAAACTTCAACTATTCTGATGTGAAGTAGACCTGTTCTGCGAGTCTTCTTCCTCTTTTAAGGGAAAATATAAGGTACTATGCCAGTTAACAGAATTATGTTATAAGAACGTTCTCTAAATATTCAGTGTTGGTTCTGGGAACGTAAAAAACATCCAGTTTTCTTGACGTTAGAGGAACGTTTTTATAAGGTATGATGTTCCTCAAACGTTCTTTCAACTTAATTTTGATTTAAAATTCAACATTCCAAGAACGTTGATTTGTAACATTCCAAGAACATAAAAATGTCCAGTTTCCTTAATGTTAATAGAATGTTATTTAAAGGTTAGTATGATGTTCCTGAAACATTCTTTCAATCATTCAAACACCTGCTGTGAACAAGCACTGAAAGAAAGAGCTGAAAAATAAAAATTCTTGGTGCTGAAGAATTTTTAGCATGTAAAAGATGCTTAAGGGGCCTGATTTTCTATTTAAGGAAGAAGAAGAATGGCCCACGTCCAACATGAATCAGTTGTCAATACCTCCATATGACCCAGAGGTCAAAGTGGAATGCACTGCGCATGCCTTTACCTGTCAGGTTTCACAGTCTCCTACCAGTCAGTTTCTAAGCTATTTTTCTGATTTTGCAAGACTTAAAACCTCTGTAGCGGTAAAGGAGATGCTTTTTCAGCTTGTAGAACAGAGGAAAGCTTTACAAGTATCTACTGGTTCAGGAAAGGATGTTCAAAGCACTGAATTAAATAAACTTCATGCATCAAGAAAGAAAAAGTCCAAAATGGATGTCAAATCATTGACTGTTGACGATCTCATGTTCATGATCATTCAGTATTATCAACAGGAGAGATTTTCTGATGAGATTGCTGCACTGAAGGCAGGAGTTATGGTATAGAAGAAGAGTGACATCTTTAAGCTTGATCCAGTGTTGGAAAATGGTCTTTTGATATAGTTGGAGGGAGACTTGCTAGGGCTAAGACGTCCAGTTATATTGTCTAAGGACCAGGCTATTTCTCAACTTATCTTGAAGCATGTACATTAGCAATTGGGCCATGCAGGAAGAAATTATATGTTATCATTTTTTTCGTAAGCATTACTGGATAACTAATGCTAATTCTGCTTGTTGGAATATAATCTCTGACTGTCATATGTTGTCGTCGTTTTCAAGGAAAGGTTGGAAAGCAAAAAATTTCTGACTTGCCAGCATGCAGACAGAGTTATACCTGATTTACCACCATTCACAAATGTTGGTGTTGACTACTTTGGCCCCATTGAAATCAAGAAAGGTAGAGAAACAGTTAAACGCTACGAGGTAATTTTCACCTGCATGGCAAGCAGGGCTGTACATCTTGAGATGGCTTATACTTTAAATACCGACTCCTGTATTAATGCTATTCGCCGGTTTGTGTGTTGTCATGGTCAAGTTGCCCAGTTGAGATCAGATAATGGTACAAATTTTGTTGGAGCTGAGCGGGAGCTGAGGGAAGCAGTAGCTGGGTTAGACCATAACAAGATCCAAGTCATCAACAATCATAACAAGATGCATTGTCATCAAAGGGACTTAAGTGGATATTCAACCCTCCTGCCGGGTCTCACATTGGTGGAATTTGGGAGAGGCTCATTCGGCTTGTGAAAAAGGTGTTGTATTCAACCATTAGACAACAATCTATGGATGATGAAAGCTTTCAAACTTCTGTGTGAGATAGAAGCAATCCTTAATGCCCATCCCATTACGAAAGCCTCTAATGATGTGAATGATCTTGAGGCACTTACACCTAATCATATTCTCCTCCTAAAGTCTAAACCATTAATGATTCCTGGAGTTTTCGATGGAGATTTGTACATCAAAAAACGATGGAGACAGGTACAATACTTGTCAGATCTCTTCTGGAAATGATGGGTAAGGGAATATTTACCATTACTACAAGACAGACAGAAATGGATAAAACCACAAAGAAGCTTTAAAGTGGGAGACATTGTGGCTATCATGGATCCTGTAGCTCTTCGCGGCTTCTGGTTGATGGGAAGAATAATTAAAACCTGATAAAACTGGATTTGTCCGATTAGTCCAACTTAAGATAAAAACCGAGCAGCTGGATAGACCCGTGTCCAAAATCTGTTTACTGCTGGAAGCGGAGCACTGAAGCTCAATCAGAATCCCATACAAAGACAATTATGGCTCCTTCTACCAGTCATTGTACCATGTAAACATTGTAACAAGTTGTCACTAAACTTAATGCAACTATGTTTTGTTACCATATTTGACAATCACAATAGACTTATTGTGATGCAAGGTTGTTGTTGTTGTTTACTTTATTAAAAATTGTTTTTACTATATTATTATTGTCATTTAAACTGAATTTGATCTATTAGTAATGTATGTTTTAATTCATACTCAGTTTGAAAGGGCATCCTCGCACAGAAAGAACAAGATAGACTCATTAAAGGTAAACTCATCATCTCAAGTATTTTCATAAGAATAAAGTATATTGAGAATGCAATGTTAATCGAAAATAGCCTTTTTTTTGTGCCTCAATCTGTAATAAGAAGCATGATCAGATTGTAAAAATGTAAAAAAAAGAAAAAAAAGAAAGAAATCATGCTTAAATAATGTAACTATTAGTTAGCATTTTAGTCTCATCTAAACAAAATCACATGGCAAATTCATTCAATTAAAGAGTTTTAGAGTTATCCTCAGATTTGGTCAGAACAACATTAGCTACCTATTTTTTTTTTTTTATCATTATGCTCATGAATATTCTTGTTGGAACCCTAAAACAGAACTCCAAATTTGCACATAAGCTTTTTTTTTTTTCCTTCAAATGTTGTTTTATATTTTATTATGTGTTATTCTTAATGAAGAAAAAGTAGAATATGGAAATATTCAAACTGTTATTGTAGTAGTTTCTAAATCCAAAAAGTACTTCGAAAAAACTAAAAATCCATAAAGTTCTTGAACTTAGGGCTTTAAAGAACATTTAATGAACAAAGTGCTAGAGCCAGCAGCTCTAGCACTTTGGAAAGAGGTAAAATGTATGCAAAACACATTAATTTAAGAATTGCACATGACTTGAATGTTAAACTTGGCCCCTCTCAGTAAAGGGTGGCCCCAATGTGGCCCCTGCTTTTAAAAATTCCTAGATCCACCACTGGTATAAAGTTTTTTAAATGAATCGGAATATATCATATAGCTCATGATATAGTTAACAAGTTTGTGAATATTTTGGATAAAACACGGAAAAACAAAATAAAAGTGATGGCTAGATCTGTCCTACAGCTCTATTGTTCCTGCATGACGCGTTGCCATTGAAATAGGTTCGTTCGGGCTCAGTGTGGACTGTAAAGCATATTGGTGTAACAATAATGTTTCACTTTCAAATCTTTTATTACATAAAACCATCAAGATAAGATATAATCCCCTTTATACATTTTGGACATTGTTTATTGTCCAGTGTAACCTTTGATTTGTTCTATGATGTTGGTGTAATAAATATTTTATGCATTAAATATTGTACCATTTTTCTTAGTTTATACCTTAACAATATCAGGGGTCTTCACCCTTTTTCAGGCCATGGACCCTTTGGTAGATAGAAGGACAGTAGCAAGTAGCAAGGACCCCCATGACGTAAGCAATAAGGTATGAGAGGCTGTGCTATATGGTGAATAAGTCAGTCACTCAGATTTGGGATGATAGGTTTTATTGTTGAAGTGATCTGCAGTGAGAACCACTGAACTAGAATATATAAACTACTGAATGAAAAGGTGTGGTACAAACTCGAAACAAGTTCAGTAACAAAATCTGGGTTCAAGTCATCTCAAATATCTTTAAATAAACTTGTAACATCAACTTCTTTCCAGAAAATCCCTCCCACATCACTGTATTATTGGCCTCTATGAAGCACCTTTGATACCTGCTAACACCAGAGAATAACTGTTTATGGCATACAATAAAGAACAGATCAGAGGAAGATTTTACAGGAATAGTTATTTTCTTCCCTCACAGGCTTCATAATGCATGCAGCACTGACAGTGAATTATGGAAAAGATGGATTTATTCTATATTTTATTTATTCTAGCTTGTCTTCACGTCCACAGTGTAATGAGTGCTGTTGGTAAGTCAAATTTATTCAATGTTTAGATGGAAGGCTGAACTTTGCTAACATGATCATGTTTACCAAAAAGTTGTTCCAAGTAGTTTTAAACATGAAAAAAAATCTTTCTAAACCTTTCTTAGATCAAACAGTACATAACATAGCAGTTCTTCAAAAAGTTTAATCCGGATCAGAATGATCTAGATTTGGAAATCCCATGAATTGCTACATCTTACTTTCATACTGGTTTTTAAAAGCAAAATGGGACTGGATCATCCAAATCCAGAAACACACTTTTTCAGATGACCAAATCTGGATTACCAGTGCTCTAAACAGGACTATTGTTCATTTCATAATGTAGGCTGCTAGCTATGTAAAGAACAACATAAGAGAAGAGCATTTCAGAACATTTTTTAAACTGCGTAATTTGTCTTGTTTTTCAATAGATTGTGTTAAGTCAATGTGGTCTATGTGCTACTGAATTTAGCCTTTTATCTGTTTGTTAAGTCCTGAAACTAATGACTTGTTGGTGACTCAAAGATAAACTGTACTACTGGAACTAATACCTATGTAGCGAGTATCCTGGAGGGATATGAAGGTGAGAAATGTTCACAAGACTTAAACTAACTGAGTACAACTAGTTCACAATATTAGATTCACATTTACAAGTAACAATTTGTATTAGATTAATATGATAATACAATGTGTGTGTATATATATATATATATATATATATATATATATATATATTACAATTGTTAATATTTTGATAAAGTTTCTTTGTGTTCATTTAAAACACCTTTGCTTCTGGGAGATCAATACTGGCAATAGTATTTGTTTTTGATAGTGTATTAAGAGTATTTAAATATTTATACAATCTGGCGTACAGGAGATGTAGAGATTATCACAGATATCAGACCTGATGATCGTCTGGAGCTGCAGCCACATGATGATCCCATTGGTGTGACATTTCTGGAGCTGGTTCACACAAATGGAGACTCAACCGCTACTGTACGAACCATCAAACCACTGGATGCTGAAGTACTAAAGGAGGTTTGTTTCACTATTAGATTTGTTAGATAAAGTAAATAAATATAAAACAAACAATCATACTTACATATTCATACAGACAAATATATTACTTTCATAAAGAAAGTGACATACTGTATTTCTCTCTGGGTGTTTTATTTCTTCCAGACAGGAGGGAGTTTGCATTATTCAGTCACCTGCTCAAACACAGGGGTATGTTTATTTACACAATAGCATAATCCAATCATTCAATAAGACAAAGCATTATAGCAATAGAAATTAAGCAAATAAACCTTCACTATAAAGTCTTCATTGTGCATTTCAGCTGAAAAACACCAGGACATTAAGAGTTCAGGATGTCAATGACAATCCTCCGATCTTCCAGAGTAAATCATACAACACCACAGTGTCAGAGGTGTGTGTAATGTCATCTTTATACAGCAGTAGTGTGTTTGGTCACTCAGAGACTCACATCTCTTTGTAAACTGTGTCTTTTGCTCCAGGTGACGGCTGTGGAGTCAGATGTGCTCAGGGTGACGGCTGAAGATGCAGATGTTTATCTAGTAAACAACAATATTATATATTCTATACTGGTGAGTCTAAACTGAGTCTCATGTATTTGATATATTACAAACACAACAGGCTTCTACAAATCCAATTGTTTCCATACCTCAACCTGTTAACCAATCTAAAAATTTCTAAAAAATAATTCTAAAAATTTGTTTCTAAAAAATAAAAGTTAAATTTCCAGTACGGAGATATTTTAATGGCCAATCAATTTAAATAAAATATATAATTTGAATAAGCTCATATATAGTTCAGCTCTTTTTTAGAAAAAAAAAAAACTAAGTTGGGGAGAGTGGGGTACAACACTTTTTGTCTAGTACAATTATGTGATCTTGTTTCATTAATACAATGTATTATTATTTTTTTCTTTATTTATCTTGAAAGAAAGAAAGTGAAATGTGGCAACATGCCCCATAGATGGTGCACAATGTAACATGTCCAGATATGACAGTTTAATATGTTATCTGATCTAATAAAATATATATATACAAGACAGACTAAAATATTTTAATAAATCTCAGTCATTATTCACCTGTTTCTCATGGTTTCTCAACAGAATAAAAGAATGGTGAATTATATCTCTAATGTCAGCAGCACAGTTCTAATAGCGATCATTGTAAATAATGCAGTGTTACAACAGGACCCAGCAACTGGGATTTAGTCCTGGCTAGTGTCTTCTGCTAGTTAGTGAAGCAATAAAGAACTAAACTGTTAAAAATAGAATTTGTTGAAATAACAGATTTTTCTCATTTTAAATAAACACTAAAAACTGAAATGACAAAATAACTTTAGTAAGAAATGTACTTTTGCTATGGTTAAATGTTCAGCAATATCTTCCAAAGATTTTTGAATTTTGGCACAATTTTTTTTCTATATAGTGTTCTTATGGCAACTAGTAAATACTTGTTTTGTTGTGCTAGTGTGGAAACGTTTAAACCATGTGTGTAACAACTGTGCCCCTCTCAGCCCTATACATCAATTTGAGTGTACATATGCTCAGTTTGTGTTTGATATTCTCATTTAAATCATATGTCCTGACAGCCTCCAGCACCAGATGAATTTGAAGTGAGAGATGACGGTAACATCAGGTTGAAACAACCTCTGAACTACAACAATGCTCAACAGTACATCTTCACTGTGGAAGCTGAAGTAAAGACAAACTCTCTGACATCCTACTCACATCCATTTTACTGAGTATTGTTTTACACTAAAGGAATAGTTCCAAAAATGAAATATGTCTCTCATCATTTACTCATCCATAAGTAGTTCCAAACTTGTATGACTTTCTTTCTTCTGTGGAACACAAAACCAGACGTCACTCCTGAGGCCATAAAAGCTCAAGATGGCGACACGGGCATCAACGAGCCTGTAGTTTACAGCATAACAGCAGGTGCTGATAACATAAGATTTATAAAATTAAATACTAGATATAGAATACTGATTTTAAATCTGATAATATGGAGGGATGTAAGAAGGATGTAGTATATGTATTTTTTTATGGCCAGTTTCAATACTAAACTAAAGAGTGGGGTGGCTGATGGCTGAAAAATATATAGGCCTAAAAGCCCATTCACACCAAGAACAATAACTATAAAGATAACTATAATGATAACTATATTAGCGTCCACACTAGCGAACGATATCATTCTGGTTTTTTTATAAGCGTGCGCTGCAGTTTTGTCGTCTGCCACTTTAAATGCTCGAGCTCTTTAAACCAGAATGTTTTTATTATTCATCAGCTGGAATATCTTTCTTAAAGTAGGCTAATCATTTCACTGTGCCATTATTGTTATAGTTGTGGTGTGGACGTTTATATTTAGAACGATATTTGGAATCTCATTAGTCTCATAAGTAAAGTTACATATTGATGATCATCTTTTAATTGTGGACTTACAATTCCCGCCATGTGCGTGTGTCCGTTAAGTCCACGAGACCGTAGGGTGTCTCATTCATTTTAGCTTTCAGAAGGGTGCTAGCGAGTACCCCCTTTGTGGCTGCTATGCGCCCTCAGTGCTCACATTCAATGGCAAAAGTGCACATCGAGGGAGCATACTGACTGCAAAGGGGGTGCTCGCAAGCAGCCTTCTGACACCATGTTCTTGTGAAATTAACAGACACATGCACGTGGTGGCCATTGTAAGTGCACAAGACCGCAAGTGCACATGAAATTTGGGACAGGGCCAGAAGTGAGCTCCGTGATCCACTTCAAATGTTGACTAATATATATATGTACATGCATTAACAAAAAAAAAAAAAAAAAAAAAAAAAAATATATATATATATATATATATATATATATGAAAAATAAATGTTTGTGCATTAACAAAAAATATACTCTTCACATTTCCCTCTGGCCTGCTTGCCTGAATTCTACTGTATATAATTAGGATGAGAGTGTTATGGGCAGCATCTGAAATATGTTCACTCCCACAGGAAACTGAACACTGACCACAAAGATTTAACATCTGAACTGGAGAAGGTTTTTGGTCCTGGTTTGGAAATCAAAGTGGAGGACAGTTCTGGAAACTCTGAAGATCCCAGTCAAGCAGTTACAATCACTCTCATCGCTGTCAGTGTTCTGCTGACTGTAATCATTGTGACTTTAGCGTTGACACTTATCCATTATGTAAGTTATCTATCTATCTATCTATCTATCTATCTATCTATCTGTCTGTCTGTCTATCTGTCGCTATCAAATATGCAGTCTGACTGTTTTGTGTGTGTGTGTGTGTGTGTACAGGTTTATATTACATTGTGGGGTCCAAATGGTCCCCACAAGGATAGTAAAACTCTGTGTGTGTGTGTGACTTTGTTGTTGTGGTCAACAGAATTCCGAAAGAATTCTTAATTGAAAAATAAACTTAAAGTCAACATGAAATCAGAATTGATTTTTATAAAATTAATATGTTTGGTGAGTAGTTATAATAATACATATTTTTGTTGCCTCAGGAAAAAGAAAAGGGGCACAGATTCTGATACCGAGAGTTTAAATCCTGGCATTGATTTACCTGAAAGGAGAATCAGTATGGGCAAACCTGCTGACTTTAACATGTAAGTGACAAAATATTGTTAAAGATCTGATACAATCAGTTAAACTCATTTGTGAAAAGATTGTTCTCAAATACAAAATCTGCATCAGTTTCCATGGTTTTATATGCATTGGTTTGTTCTGAGATGTTTGACTAAACATCTTTCTTCTTTTGTTAACAGAAACTCAGAATCAAGAGAGGTAAAGCACTGTGCTGTAACTCATAATTCATTAGATATAATTTTGTCATTAAACATGCAATATAAATTCTTATTCATAATTTTGTCCTATGTGTCCAGTGTGTTTCCCAGGTTGAGGTTAGTGATAGATGACAATGACATTATCTGAGAATGAAACATCATCTCTGCCCTCTGAAAACACCCTGATGGATCAAAGCTCCTCACTTCTTCTCAGTAGTGCACAAGACTTCATGAACTTATGTTTTGATTATGACACATTTACAGCCCTAATCTGAAAGGCTAATGTGTTATGACTATTTTAACAATGTCTTTACTACCTTTCTGGACCTTGAATGACATAATTACGTTGCTTTCTATGGGGGATAAAAAAAAACCTTGGATTTCATCAAAAATATCTTAATTTGTATTCCGAAGATGAACGAAGGTCTTACGGGTGTGGAACGATATGAGGGTGAGTAATAAATGACAGAATTTTCATTTTGGGGTGAACTAACCCTTTAAACTTGAGATGACTTTGTAGGCAGCATTTTAAGGGTTGAGTTCCCAACTTGTTCTTAAGACAGAAACAGGCTCTGGGCTACAGCATTACAGGATTGACATATTTGATCATGTGCACTCAGTTCCAGGATCAGCTGTCATGTGACTCACAATGACATACTCAAGTCACAACTTACACAACACAGGGTGAATTCCCTTCAAAGAGGCGAGCATCACTCTGCTCCATTCATTACGTATTTCTGTCTCATAAGTGACTGTAAGAAACACCCGACATGAAGCCACACACATTACTGACACTTTATTCTGAATTAGAGTGTTAAGACAGATGTATCAGTCCTGTAGTGCAAACAGGAGAGCATGGTGCTTGAAATGCCAGTCATTGGATTGATTCCCAAGGAATACATGAACTACCAAATGTGTAAATGTAAATAAATACAGATTTTTTTCAAATATAGCCTCTGTGTCTTTAATTCACATTTGGCATTTGGTTAAAACTAACAAACATTAAAAATGTGTTATGTTTGGGATATTTAAATTAGTTAAATTTCCAGGTTTGAGAAGACCACAACAACAGATGTTAGTTTATTAGGTTTGGGTAGGAGATACCCACATTTCTATGTAGAACTAACGGTTGTTTTTTCAAGTACACAGTACAAAGACATTTTTATAAACCATAACTTCTGGCAAAAGCCACTTGAAGGCAAGCCTGCAACCTTAGCCGAAAAAAACCCAACGCTTTTGTGAGGAAATACTTTATCATTTAATGAATCGACAGCCCATCGGCTAATCTTCAACATATTCGTTTTGGATTGATCTATTTTTAGAGTTTTCACTGAAAAATGCTGTTTTATAAGAAAAGTCACAGACAATTGGTCAACAGGTATGATTCAGATTACAGAACTTCTCATTAATTTCTACTGTATCCACGGACCCTCATATCTCCCATTAATAAGATGATCTCTGACTCCTGACCTGGAGGGAAACAGCACATGCAATAGGCTGGTCAGGGCTGGACCAGGTTTTCACAAAGAGGTTTTCAACCCTGCTCCTGTAGACCCACTGTCCTGCAGAGTTTATCTTCAACCCTATTCAAACAGACCTGAACTCTTCAGGATCGCTTGAAAACATACAGGCAGATGTGCTGGAATAAGCTGGAAATAAACTTGACAGTGGGTCCCGAGAAGTGTTGGGTCTAATGCATGCAGTAGTTAATTACTGTATTTTAATTCATTTTCCCTTAAAAAAAAAAGTAAAGTAGGGGGCTACTCTTAATTTTTCTGTAATTGAATTACAGTTAATTCTGATTGCATTGAATACTGCAATTCTAGATAAAACAATAGTGGATTTAACATAAAATTTACCATCTAATGTTAAAGGGGCGGTTTCCCGGACAGAGATTAAGCCTAGTCCTAGAATAAATGGCCCTTTAAACCAGATTAACAGAAATCTGCTTTCTCTGTCATGGTTTAAAATAGTCCTAGACTTAGTCTAGTCCAGAGTTTAATAAGCTGATTTCCTGGAGGAAGACTAGAGCTACTCCAGGACTAAACTGAGGCTTAAATTAAACCTACCAGGAGGCAGGTTTAACTTCAGGTTAACGTTGTCAAAGAAGACACATGTATTACTTGGATATGTATCGATATACACTGTGTATATATATATATATATATATTGATGCTGTGCACTTTATTTAAACAATTCATTCTGATTTAACACCATTGTTTCTGGTTCAAATGTGATTGCTTCATGTTAAATTGACTTGAAATGGTTACTAAAACTCACTTGTTTTCATTTTGAAATAACATGTTTCAGTCAAGTAACCCAATCAAACAGGACTTTCACTTCCCATCATGCTTTGCACCGGGCTGAATTGGGAGAGTAAATGTTGAAAAAGTGTTATTTTATGCATTTTTAGAAAGATGAGAAAATGGAGAGACTTCTTACTGTTTAATGTTCTATTATGTAAACGTTTTTGTTATGTTATCATTGTGGTGAAGGGTTGAGCTTGTGCTTGGGTTGAGGACCTGCTAACAAGAATTACCTTTTCTATATAATGAAGCAACCACTATGATAGTGCTTTGAATCAAACCAGTATCATTTCTAGACTGCCAGCACCGTACATCACGTGTAAATAGTTACGTTTAGTTTGTTGCTATGTAAAGGACAAAACAAAAGCATTAATAATCATAGGATTATTATATTATATCGGTCATTTTCGAAAAAAATGTAAATGTATATGCTTTATATAAACAAATCGAAAGTACGGTTTTGGCGGAAGCACTTGGAAGGCGATCTTTTGTTTATATAAAGCATATACATTTACATTTTTTTCGAAAATGACCGATCGTTTCGCTAGATAAGACCATTATTCCTCGTCTGGTATCGTTTAAAGCCCTTTGAAGCTGCACTGAAACTATAATTTTCAAACTATAAAACCGTTTGGAGGCCACTGAAGTCCATTATAAGGAGAATAATCCTGGAATGTTTTCATCAAAAACCTTAATTTCTTTTCGACTGAAGAAAGAAAGACATGAACATCTTGGATGACATGGGGGTGAGTAAATTATCAGGAAAATTTTATATGAAAGTGAACTAATCCTTTAATTACTTTTTTTAGAGTAACATACCCAACACTGCCCAGGAGCAGGGTTGAAAACCGCTGCACTCACACATAAACTGATTCATTTATTTCAGGGGTGTTCAATCCTGCTCATGGAGAGCCACTATCCACTAGTTTATGGCTGCATCCGAAAACTTAAAAATGCTGCCTTCGGAGGACGTATTCCAAGGTAGGAAGGCATCAAGGCACGTCCGAATCCAATGTTAGCTTCACTTCCTGTCTCCTGAGATATCTTCATCTGATCGATTTTTGAAGGCAGCATAGATGTATCCTTCACTGCCTTTGATATCCCACAATCCTGTGCTTTCCATTCTGTGACAGTTGAGCTATAAAAAGAAAGATAGCGCCTGGAAGTTGCAGTTTCTGGTCAGCTTGTGTGTAAATGTACCTTTTTCATTATTGTTTTCCACTTTTGATGTCATTTCTAGCGAGATGTAGTACTTAAATATTCGCTTAGTTTTCACCAAAGCTCGCACTATTTTGCTGTAGATCATTAAACTGTAACACTGCCTCAGAAGTCTGTCCGAAATCAGTTCCGTGAGGTACCTTCATGCGCAAATGCTGCCTGCAAAGACATTGCTGCCTAAGTTTTCGGATGCACCACTTGTCTGCTACAGATTCATTCAGGCATTGATAGTGTTGCCGTAGAAATGTGTAATTCCCAGTCTGACGACATGAATAGCTTTGAGTAGAACGTCACGTGTTCTCGACATCACGGAAATTACAACATGGCATGAAGCGCAGCATTGTGGAAAGTGGCTCTCAAGGAACAGGATTGTACAACCCAGATTTATTGAATTGGAAATAAAAGAATCTAGTGAAGTCATGATAAAGTAGTAGAGAGTGACTCTGATCCCTTTTTCCAGCAGATTAAGAAGACACTAAATTGATGGAGTTTTTTTTTTTCTTTTACTAAACTAAATTCAAACACATTTCTGTAGGATTATTGTTTCAGCAAACATTCAAATCTTTTTTTATGTAAAATCATCAGCAGAAGATATACAGTAATAATCTTTCATACATTTATGTACAGTTTATTGTGTGTGACCTTTGATTTGTTCTGTAATGTCACTAAAATGCTGATGTCATAAATATAACGCTGGTTCTGATAAACAAGGCTCATAAATAGTAAGCAGTGATAAGATAATGTTTGATTGTGTTGGCAGTAGCAACACGGAATAAAGGATATAGATTTAAAATAATCTCACTGAGTTACCCAGCAGTGCAGGGTGTGAATTATTCATTGTTGTCGTATCTTTACAGCCTGTTCAATTGCAGGCCAAAGTCCAGCCTTTAGATTTATAGCAGTGGATGAATGGTTATTATTAAGGTATGAATAATGTAACAGTCATTGTTACAAAATAATGATCACTTCCCCAACATGATCTCGTATCATCCTGTCATCCTATTTTGTTATTATGAGCATTTGACTGTTCATTATCCTTCTTATTACACCGCCAACTTACTAAATAAGTAAATACATTGATGAGTTGAAATTATTCCATTATGTGACAGGAAACAGTGTGAGGTGATTCAAGAGGCAAGATCAGTGTATGAAATCAGTTTCCAGGGCAACAGCCAAGTATACAGTTCAGAATATTGTGATTGACCAATCAGAATCAAGTATTCCACTGGGACGTATCATAATAAACAAGAATAGACCCGGGTGACTGAAACCTTTACATGAGTAAGAATGTTAGAACAAAGTCTATAGGTGTAAAATCTTAGATATCCTCAAATAAACTTGTAACATGAAACTATTTCCGTACAATCCCTCCCACATCATTCATTATTGGCCTCTATGAAGCACCTTTGATACCTGTTTACACCAGAGGCCATAACTGTTTATGACATACAATAAAGAACAGCTCAGAGAGAGAAATTACAGGAATAGTCATTCTCTTCACTGCCAGTCTTCATAATTCAGGCTGCACTGACAGTGAATTATGGAAAAGATGGATTTATTCTATATTTTATTTATTTTAGCTTGTCTTCATGTCCACAGTGTAAGGAGTGCAATTGGTAAGTCAAATTCATTCATAACCAGCTGAAGTTTCAATTTTAAATTCAAACATTTGGATGTGAGGCCTAACTTATAAGTTTTATTTATTTCTATCTGTTTAATTCTATCTATTGTCTATGGTTAAAAATCGTGTGTTGTACAGGACAAAGGTCTTCTATATTGAAGTAAAATACTTGTCAGGATTTAATAGGAAACCGCTTTATTCGATAATATAAGTGAAGTGATTTAAAATTAAATGACACGAGTTTGAACATTGGAGTAATATTCATAATCCAATCATAAATTAGAATGATAACTGTCTGTCCACTATCCATGTCACCAGCATATCGGTAAAAATTATGAAAATTAAAATGAATTTTTAAAACTGTATGCCCGTGTTTAAATTGTTATACATCTTATTTTTAATGTATTGTGTGATTTAGTGTATTGTGTGCTACTGAGTTTAGGCTTTAAGCTGTTTATTATCTCCTGAAACTAATGACTTGTTGTTGTTAAAGGGACCTCACAGATAAACTGTACAGCTGGAACTAATATCGAAGTAGGGAGTATCCTGGAGGGATATGAAGGTGAGATATGTCCACAATATTAGATGCTCCTTCTTTTCAAATTTGCAAAAAAATAAAATAAATAAAAAATAAACAAAATTCCGGAGCAAACATTTAGATTATTTAATTTCAATGTAAAGATATTTGTATTGATTTGTATTGAAAACTTATAAAATAATTGATATTTGATTAAAAAAAAAAATACCTCTATGCTCATTCAAATATCTAGTATTTATGTTTTAGATATTGTATTTTAGAATGTGTATTTAAATGTGTATTTGATCTGGCCTTCAGGAGATGTAGAGATTATCACAGATATCGGACCTGATGATCATCTGGTGCTGGAGGGAAATCTCTTTCCCATTGGTGTGACATTTCTGGAGCTGGTTTACACTAATGGAGACTCGACCGCTACTGTACGAACCATCAAACCACTGGATGCTGATATACTACAGGAGGTTTGTCCCTCACTGAACCATTTTTATCAATATTTATGATTTAATTTATCAATAACTACAAACCGACAATATCCCCTGCTGACTGACAGTTTAGTTTAGGATAAATCTGCAACCATTACCCATTCTGTCACAATTGGTAGCATTACATTTTATTTTTTTAATTTCATAAAGAAATTAAGTGCCACTTATGACTCTTTGTGTGTTTTTTTTAATCCAGTCAGGAGGGATTTTGTATTATTCACTCACTTGCCCAAACCCGTCGGTAAGTTTAAAATATAACATTATCAAATCATCAATATGACAAAGTATTATAGAAATAAAGATTCAGCACATAAACCTTCCATATAAAGTCTTCATTGTGCATTTCAGCTGAAAAACATCAGGACATTAAGAGTTCAGGATGTCAATGACAATCCTCCGATCTTCCAGAGTAAATCATACAACACCACAGTGTCAGAGGTGTGTGTAACGTCATCTTTATACAGCAGTAGTGTGTTTGGTCACTCAGAGACTCACATCTCTTTGTAAACTGTGTCTTTTGCTCCAGACGACGGCTGTGGAGTCAGATGTGCTCAGGGTGACGGCTAAAGATGCAGATGTTTCTACAGAAAACAGCAGAATTACATATTCTATACTGGTAAATCATGAACAATTCTCATATATTTCTTATAATACTAACACAGGTTTACACAAAACTACATGTGTCAGGCATGAAGATGTAATTTAATTGTAAGTTAAATTTCCAATAGGGCTGTCAATCAAATAAAATGCCCAATTTCGTGTTTTTTTGTTTGTTTGTTTCTTTTTTTTAAGTTTTGATGCATGCAGATCCTTTTAGAGGAAAGAAAACTAAATAATATATATAATTATTTAGTAAGCACAACTTGTGTTCATGAATTTCATTTTAATTAATCACTTCCCCTCTATTAACAGCCTCCAGCACCGGATGAATTTGAAATGAGAGGTGACGGTAACATCCGGTTGAAACAACATCTGAACTACAACAATGTTCAACAGTACACCTTCACCGTGGAAGCTAAAGTAAAGACAAACTCTCCGACATCCTACCAGTCCCACATCCATTTACTTTGATCACTAAACATCAAACTTGCTTTAGTAGTTTATTCTTTAAAGTAATAGTTCACACAAAAATTAAAACTCTGTTATCATTTACTCACTTGTGCAACACAAAAATAGATGTTTAGCAGAATGTCCAAGCTGCTTTTTTTTTTTTTTTTTTCTCCATAAATTGAAAGTGGATGGGGACCAGGAACAAATTACAGTTTCATTTTTGGATGAACTATAATTTGAAGGTAAATAGTAATAAAACTCTGTTTCTTTGCAGGATGTAGGAGAACTCAGTGACACCACAACAGTTACAATAACAGTTGAAGATTTTGACAATCTAAACCCTTATTTTGATCACAGTCTCTACAAGGCATCCATTGAGGAAAACCAGGTAAATGACATCATGATCAATACTTTAAACTCATGTCTGATCAAACAAATCAAACCCTCCATGTCTTTTCTGTCCATGTACAGGTAGGACAGTTTTCAGACGTCACTCCTGAGGCCATAAAAGCTCAAGATGGCGACACGGGCATCAACGAGCCTGTAGTTTACAGCATAACAGCAGGTGCTGATAACAGAAGATTTACAACACACATGACACACTGTACATCTGATCTAAATAACCTCCTCCACCTGTTCCCAAATAAAGTTTCTCTGTAGATGTGCGAGAGCTGGAGGTGAAACACTGATTTTAAATCTGATAATATAGAAAATTCCACCAAACAATAGTCAAGCACAGTAATTGTAATAAAAGAAGTACTTTATACCCCAACACACTTCTTGAATAAATAATTGTACTCATATTCTGTAGTAAGTTTCTGATAATAACAAAGCATGTTTCCGCATTTCTGTTCCAGTCCTTCCAAATGAATATCAGAGCAACTTTGAAATCGATGCAAACAGTGGAGTCATCTCTGTGACAACGGCACTAGACCGAGAGGAAATAGAGCAGATAAATGTTCATATACAGGTATCAGACGTTTATTAAGACATTCATTAAAATCATTAGGCTGATGTTATGAATCAGAAGAGTTTATATTTTTTTATCCATGATTTTCTTTTATAAATAGGCAACTCAGAAGGATGATGCCAGTAAGACGGCTAATGCTGTTGTGTCCGTCACCATTGAGGATGTGGATGACAACCCTCCGAAATTTGACCAGGATGAGTACACCGTATCTATTCTGGAAAATTCACAACAGGATCAGTTGGTTCTTCAGACTAGAGTCACTGATCTAGACCTGGTACTGCTCCTGAGAACATCACTGTCTGATTGTAAAGTAATATAATTATTGTGAGATTCAGCCAAAAAATGCATGCGAAAAGAACTTACTAATTGACTTCCTTTCAAGGGAGGATTTGTGGGAACATTCCAGATTATTCCAGAATCCGTACCTTTTTCTATCAGCCCTGATGGAACAATACTGGTGAAAAGTTCTGCAGACCTAGACAGAGAAACCACAACCAGCTTCAGTTTTCAAGTAACAACAAATCTCATCAACAATTTTCAGAATGAAGAATTATAATCACATTATGTTTTCAAACACCACTGCATAGTAAGCATGTCAATTTTCTCTCCAAAATCTAAAGGTTGAAGCACAAGAAAACCCTCCTTCCACCAACAAAGCAACAGCCGACGTGACCATCGTCCTGCTGGATGAGAATGACAACAGTCCACAGTTTACAACTTCTAAGTATCAGGGCAAAGTTTACGGCAATCAGACTATTGGAATGCAGGTTGTCAAGGTGATAAATTATTGTTTTGTTGAGTCATTTAATCATTTTCCAGCACAGTCAATATTTTAGTAAATTTCTGGATTTTATTATGGAACCAGTATGTCATTATAAGATGACAACTATATCATAAACACTGGAATAAAGTTACTAACTAAACTTACTGTACATATATTTTCATGTAAGGTTGAAGCAACAGACCTGGATGAAGGTCCAAATAGTGAAATCAGCTACTCCATTGAGTTTGGAAATGAGGGAGGTTATTTTGGCATTAATGAGAATGATGGAGAGATTACGCTAATTCAAACAGTCCCACTGGTGGAAAACAAAATCCTTCAGTTTTCACTTTATGTGACTGCAAAAGATGGTAAGTTATATCTGTGTGTTCTGGAAGACATTTGATGGAAGTATACATGGCTGTGGATACATTACTGTTACCATTACATTACTGATACCATTTCACTTACTTTATATACCATTAGGGGGCGCTATAAGCAGATCAACTTCTGCAATGGTGGATGTCAAGGCACCTGGAGATTCTCATCCTCAGTTCCTTCAGAAGACCTACCAGGGACAAGTAGAGGAGGATCAGTCAGAGGCAGACATCGTGAAGGTCCTTACAAGCACAAAGAGTTTCTTTATAAGATCTTCTATCCTGAGGGACTGCTTCTGTAACTGATATAATAACATTTGATGAAAATCATATGGTGTGCTAAATGATAACCAGCTAACTAAGAAATATTTACTTAAAGAAATAAAAAAGAAAAAGATATTTTCACCAAATTTGGTACACTTATGTATGGACTCTGTCTGAGAACACTTGAAAAAATGGCTGATCTTGGCAACTTGGTGGCACTATAACAGGAAAAAATATGCAATTGGCTATAACTATAAAACAATTGGTCCGATCTACTTGAAATTTTGCTAAATGTTTGTGTCAAAGCTCCCACAAGGGTCTATGAAGACAGTCCCATATATCAACAACCATAAAAATTGAGGGGAAAAAATCTGTCCATTTACTCGCCCCCATATTAGTTTTCTGTGGAATACAAAAGGAGAAATTTACAAGTGTACAGGCTTTTTTGGTTTTCCATACTGTCAATCTCCAAAAAGAACACCAAAAACACCATCAAAGTAGTTCACACGACACGTGCACTGTATTCCAAGTCTTCAGAAGTTATTCACAGTTCTGTGTGAGAAATAATCATTATGTACTGAAAACCAAAAAACTTTATAACATACATTCCTTTAAATGTTAATCATTTTGAGTTCTCACGTACAGTAACAATGACAGTGGAAATCTGGTAAACAGTCTAATCATAAATCAATGTGTACTCTCTCGTTCACAGGTGGACTTCCTGTCCATTGATCCTATTGTTCCTGTCATCTTAACAGTTGAGTCTGAAGCTGACAAGTTCTCCATAAACCAGGATACAGGTGTTCTCTCGACCAAAGTCAAACTGGACTTTGAGGAGGAGAGCAGCTACACTGTGCAGCTGTCGATATCGGATGGAACTAACCGGGACGAGGCATCAGTCCTGGTCGAGGTGCTGGACATCAATGACAACAGTCCAGTTTTTGAAAGTCACCCTCCTTCTGTCTCAGTAACAGAGGATCACACGGTGGGAGATGATGTATCATCCGTTACAGCCACAGATGCGGATGCAGGGTTTAATGGAGAAGTGCGGTACACTCTCCTGGGAGGTGCTGGGAGGTTTAGTGTTGACCAGGAAACAGGAGTGATAACTCTAGCAGCTCCACTTGACAGGGAGACCCAAGATGTGTACCACTTAGTGGTCACTGCCCAAGATCAGGGTCGCCCGTCACGCTCCACCACCACCACTCTGGACATCTCCGTGACGGACATTAATGACAATGCTCCCATATTTTCCAAACAACAGTATGAGATCACAGTGTCTGAGCATGCTGAAGTAGGAACAGCCGTGGTAGATGTCATGGCAACAGACAAGGACGATGGTGCAAATGCTATCGTGACCTATCACATTGTCAAACAGGAGCCTTCTTCAACATCACCCATCTTTATCATTGATGCCGTTTCTGGTTCCGTAAGCCTTGCTGAAAAGCTGGATTATGGAAAAGCTAAACGTTACACTCTAGAGGTGGAGGGACGAGATGGAGGAATCCCTGTTCTCACTGGCAGTGCTACTGTAACGGTGTGGGTGGAGGACGTGAACGATAAAGCTCCTGTGTTCAGTAAGGACCAGTACGACGTGTCCGTCTATGAAAACCTTGCAGGTGGAACTGCTCTGGTATCTTTGGAGGTTACAGATGAGGATGAGGTGAGAGAAGAAAAGCAGACATATGTAAACTACACAAGACCTAAATAACCTTCAAATTAACCATGTAAACTTCCATGTAAGGTTTTGTCAAGCCAACATTCCAAGTTTATTTTGATGTTCAAGTACTTACCTTTTCTAGTTTTCTGTCTGATCAGGGAGGATTCTCTAAAGGTCATTTTATCATGGATAGCGATACCTTCGTTATCAACAGTCAAGGAGTCATATCACTCCGGAGCGACGCCACCTTGGATAGAGAAACTCTAGACAATTACAATGTAGAGGTACAAAGCAATCACATTCATTTCTTAATTCCAACTATTTACAAAATGTTCAGGATGACTATTCATTCTGAATGGGATGCTTGTATTGTCTTTCTCAGGTAATAGCTGTAGACCAGCCTGTCGATGGTTTAAGCTCCACAGCTCAGGTCAACATCACTGTTCTGGACGTCAATGACAACAACCCACAATTCCTTCCTTTCCCAGAGCCCATTGAGATTCAGGAAGGTGTGTACACATCCTCATCACCTGGAGAAGTGTGTGAAATCTTAACCACAGATGCTGACATTGGAGACAACGGACGTGTCACCATCACTACTTCCACTTACAGCAATTTCTTCAGCTTCAGAGATGTGAGGACCTTAACCTATAAACAAGAAAATGTATTGTAACATGTTAGAAGTTATTTAATTTTCCAAAAATCATTTCCTTTATTTCATCTCTTTAGGATGGGACTCTACTAGCTATAGAGGAGCTGGATCGGGAAACACAGGATGTATATGATGTGGTCATTGTTGCTGTGGATCATGGGATGCCACAGGGAAATGTAATTTCCTTTTCGTTGTACTATCTGCATCATTTGGACGTGTATTTTAATAAAGTTTTGTGATTGTACTGATTGGTACATTCTTAGCCACAACCTCAGATAGCATTGTCTGTTCCCAGACTGCAGGTGCATATTGCAAAAATAGCAAAAATTGCAAGAATTTTCTTAAAATTCTAACTCTAATCTGATCATCAGGTTTTTTTTTCTGAGGCATGTAGTAGCACGCAATCTAGACAACATACAGTAGAACAGGGGTAGCCCTGTCCCTCGAGGGCTCCCCTCCTACAGACTTTAGTCAAATCCTGCACCAAAACACTTAGCTGTTGTTTTCAAGAACATCTTAATTAGCTGGTTCGGGTTTGTTTGATTATGGTTAGAGATAAACTATGCAGGATGGTAGCTCTTGACTCAGACAAACATTCAAGTTTGCTCTAAAGAAGGGGTAGCCAACCCTGCTCCTGGAGAGCTACCTTCCATGAAAGTTGAGCTCCAAGCCTAAACAAACTCTCCTGAACCAGCTATCCAGGGTGTTCAGAATTACTTAAAAATTACAGGCAGGTGTGTTGGAGCAGGGTTGGAACTGAACACTGATGAAAGATTGCTCTCCAGTATCAGGGTTGGCTACCTTTGCTATAAAGCAGGGGTGTCCAAAACTGCTCATGGAGAGCCAATGTTCTAAAATATTTAGCTTCAACTTGCCCCAACACACTTGACTGAACGTTTCTAGTAATCCTGAATACCTTGATTAGGTATTCAGGATTATAGGTGTGTTTGATTATGGTTGGAGCTAAACTCTACAGGGTGGTAGCCCACCAGGAGCAGAGCTGGCTACCCCTGCTCTAACAGTTATATTCAATCTATATTCTAAATTCAAGATCTATATTTAGATTTTTCCCTTAATGACACATAGAGAAACCCCAGGTAGCTGTTTTTAATGTCACTCACCAGTCTAAGTAGGCTACTCTTAACGAAGATGTTGCACTGAGGATCTAACTGTCAATATTCAAAACTACAGATACACAATACTAGTACAATCCTTAAGTTAGATACTAGACATTGCAAATATGAACTTTTGGTCTGTACTACAAAATTGTTGCTTGGGTTCATTTTCTGCAGCACATCACCACAGTGAGGGTCAGTATCACAGATGTCAATGACAACGCTCCAGTTTTCAGCTCTGACACCTACAGCAAAAGTATTCTGGTTAAAGATGCCAAGGTTGGAGATGTGCTGCTGACGCTCTCGGCCACAGATAAAGATGCTGGAAGCAACGCACTCATTAGCTACAGGTAAGTTCAAGACTAAACTTCCATTTCTTTAGGATCAATAATATGAAGGCAAAAACAATAGGTTACTGTTCGTAACCCTAGTTCTCTGAAACCTGACCTCTGCAGAAGAATCCAAGTCTGGCCTGACAGACAGAAGCACATGCTCAATGTCAGATAAGGGACTGCCCCTTATCAAAGTGCATAAAGCACCTGCACACGCTACTTTTCCTCAGTGAGCATATTCGTTTCTCATGCAGCAAGCAGGGCAAGCTTGGTGGATCTCTCCACTCAATGTTTCAGAGAACCGAGGTTACGAACAGTAAACTATTGTTCTCTTTCATCATCTCGTGTTCAAGTTCCACCTATGGGAGATATGGGAAGCATTTTGGCATAAAGGCCTGGTTAGGCTTGAGAAAAACCTTATCTGCGCTGAGAAAGAATTTAGTGCACAAGGAATGAACAGAGAGTGCATGCAAATCACTGAAACAATTGGCTGATGCCAAGGACAGGAGTGGAGCTGTCTTGAAAGACAGAAGCTTAAGGGAAATATTTCCTAGGGGCTCAAAAGACAAAGCCTCCAGCACCATGAAGAGGTCCTACTCTGGAACCGCTTTTGTACCCTCACTCCTTCTCTGAATTGTGAGAGGCAATTCATTAAAGAGAGAATGCGCTCCAGACCCAGAAATATAATATTCTGAAGCGAGAGTGAAATAGTTTTTGCTCACATTCACTCTGAAGCCGGGCGCTGTGATGTGAGCGAGCACTCGAGCAGTGTTTTGCATAACTTTCTCTCTTGAATCAGCTATATTCAGCCAATCATCTATGTATGTCACCTGATGGAGTTTGGGTTCCTTGCCGCTGTCGCCTTTGGCTTGCTTAGTTGGGGACACTTGACATTTGACTTGACATTTGATATTCAACAGTGCTTTGATCTGCCTGCATTGACACTATTCTTTAAGAGCTGTTGTGCAGCCAAATAATGTACCAGTTATCAATGTAAAGCTGCTTTGACACAATCTACATTGTAAAAAGCGCTATATAAATAAAGGTGACTTGACTTGACTATGTATGTCAGGATCTTGAGCCCTATTAACCTCAGTGGGGTTAAGCCTACCTCCGAACACTCTGGGACTCAGTGAGAGCCCGAAAGGAAGAACTGTGAATTCATAACAAGCGCCTTGGTAGGCGAAATAAAGAAATTTCCTGTTCGGAGGATAAATGCTTAATTGGGAAAAAACATCTTTCAGATCGACCAATGTGAGCCAGTCGTTTTGACATACAGAGCAAGCAAGAGCCCCATGGAAGTTGTATTTCTTCAAATGTTTGTTCAACATTCTGAGATCCAGAATGGGATGAAGAGAACTGTCCTTCTTTGGAATTAGGGAACAACGGGAATAAAACCCCTGATTGCATTGATGCCAGGGTACCATTTGGATCGCCCCCTTCTCAAGAAGGGAGGAGATCTCGTCTTTCAGAATGTGAGCAGAGCTCTCCTCTGTTTGAGCAAAGATAACTCAGTTGAAATGTGGGGGTTTTCTGGCAAACTCAAATCTGTAACCTTTGATAATAGTTCGAATCACCCATACAGGGGCTGACACAGACTGCCAGGCTATTACATGACTCACAAGAGTCCCCCCACACACCGGACAACTGCTTGGAGCTGCTAATTTGTCCTGATCATTCATTAGTGATAAAATAATGCCATCTAGTGAACAACTTGGGGCAACGTGGGGTTGCTAAGAAATGTTCTATCTTAAAAATGAATTCATGTGATTTGTTTGAATTTTTGGATTTTTTGTGTTTTGGGGAACACTGAAGCAGAAGTCTTTATTAAATTTGTGAGAGCTGTGTGTTGACAGTAGGCTCCCACCTAAGGCCAATATCCAATGCTTTCTAGGGCCGGGAGGGGGTCCCAATGATGATGGGATGGCATCCTCCTCTTCCCTCCTCTGAGCCGCTGAGAAAGCCAGCATCGTCCTCATCCCCAGAACTGGTCGGCTCGTCCATTAAAGGGAGTTCGACAGATAAAACATTTTCGAAATGACCTGTGTCACTTTGGTCGGCCCAGCTCAAAGAGGCCGCACCTGCATCACTTTATACCCCATAAAAGTCGAACAAACCTAAACCAGTGTTCTGTGTAGCGGCCACTTTGAGCCTGTACCCCCAGAGGCAATGGCTACAATTCTTGGGAAAATCAATGGCTTCTTAAGCAGGTTTAAGGCCCATGCACACCACACAGAAGGGATAGGAATCCCTAGTGACAATGAGGGTGCTGCACATGACTGGTTGTCCCCGGGGGTAGCCGTTGAAGGTTTAGAGAGAGCCATCGACATGAAATAAACAAGTAATCTGACAGGCAGGCAGCTGTAGAACTGGGGAAACTAGCGAGGAAAAAGGTGGGCATTCTGATAAAGACTGCGAGCATGGGCAGCTTGCAGTAATTAGGTCAGCTAACCTGGCTAATAGGACAAATACATCCGGCGGAGGCTGATCCAAAAGTCCGTAAACCCATGAGCTGAGAGTAAATATTCCAGAGGTCACAAGAAGCGAATGACAACTGAGGAAAGGTAGTGCATGCAGGTGCTTTATGCACCTTGTTAAGGGACGGTCCCTTATCTGGCATTGAGCACATGCTCCTGTCTGTCAAGCCAGATTTGATGCAATTGGATGCTTCTGCAGAGGTCAGGTACAGATGCCCTTCCCATAGGTGGATCTCAAACATGAGATGATAAATAAGAAAGACACACTTTACATGACACCTTTTTTAAGACAGATGGCATGAATGTTGTCTTTCTGTAGTTTCTCTGAAGTCTCCTCAATGGTCGCACTGGATGCTGAAACAGGAGACATCACTTTGACCTCTGACCTTAGTGAGGTCACAGAAGACACGCTGCTAACTCTTACTGCTATAGCGACCGATCATGGAACACCACCAGGATCTGATGAAGGTTTGGGCTTGGTTTGCATAATTTCTTTAGTGAATATTGTGTTAAAACAATGCAGATAATGTGTGCAAATAAACATTTATTATTGGGAGCAGTTAATTCCCCCTTCAGTATTCAAATCTGATCTGATAAACATGCCAAGATGAACATCTTTCTTCTCTCTGTAGCCGAAGTCTTGCTCAACTTCAAAATTACCTCTCTCACTGAGAGTGTGGCTTTTGAAAGCTCCTCCTACAAATTCACAATAAAGGAGAATGAACCTGAGGCCACAGAAGTGGGCAAGGTCAAGGCATTAACAGGTAGTCCACTGGTTACGGTCAGCTATAACATGAAGTCACATGAGGATGTCTTCTCTGTGGATGGTGAGGGAACCATAAAAGTTCTCAGACCGCTGGACAAGGAGGAAGAGGAGTGGTACATCCTCACAGTAGAGGCCATAGACTCCAGAACTCCTCCAAACACTGCAGAAACAACGGTACTATTCTTGTTATTATACGGGAAACTAGCTAAAATACAAGTTGAGTAGCTGACCTTTAGAAGACAACACAAGACAACTGCCACCATAGCACTTCTTGATGCAACCAAGAATGCACAAAAAACGTTTGTTGTATTATGAATTGTGTTCTGACACATTTCAGAATGCAATGACTCAAGTTTGTGTAACTAAAATTGTTTGCGTTCACACGTTTGCAAAGAATGCGTTTCTGGCCTAAGTCTATGTTAAAGTCTAAAGTCAATGTTTCTCTTCTTAAAAGAAAGCTGCCATAGGGCTCATTTATATTTGCCTTTGACCTTCTTTCTCTCACAATCTTCAGGTCAACGTTCAGGTTGAGAATGTGAATGAGGCTCCTGTGTTTGACAATGAAATATATGAAGCAGAAATTTTCAGTCTCTCTCCTTACAAATTCCCTATTGTAAAGGTCAAGGTAAGTGTGGCTGGGCATAGACATCAGTTATAAATGTAGTCAGATGTATTTTATATATAAGTGGTGTATGGTGTTTGTTTGCTAAAGTAAGCATCATCATTGCTATTGTTTACAAGCAGGGTTAGTCATTTTGGAAAAAAAAAAAAAAAAAAATTATATATATATATTATTATTATTATACAGAATTACATTTAAGGATATCTAGAGAGCAGAATATCATAGAGACTTCAGATTGGTTTGGTGTCTGAAATAGTAACTATTAGCATCTAAGCTACTAGCCATCAAATTTACCAAAAGGAAATGCACGACAAAGCACAGAATTATATATATTAGAAGCAATAGACTAGAAAAATTGTTCATTGCATTTAATAAAATGTTTTTTTTTTTGGTTTTTTTTGTAAGTTGTGTTTTTTTGTCCCTCAGGCATCGGATCCTGATGTGGGCGAGAGCTCAGAACTGCAGTATTCCCTGCAGGAGTCCACAACTCTGCTGGATGTGGAGGCAAACACTGGTCAGATCTACGTACTGGATGCATCTAGTTTTGAAGACAATCTGTCCACCTTTCATGCTAAAGCCACTGATAAACATGGACTGTCCACGACTACAACAGTACAGGTGAGCAGAAACAGAGAGAGAGAAAAGAGAAAGCTTTTGGAAGACTTTCAAATGGCCAATGGACCAGTAAAACAGAGCAGTCAATGCTAAGAAGAAAATTCAAAGATCAAAACGAGCTCTTGTGTTTGCCACCTACAGATCACCGTGAAAAAAAGTGCAAGTGACAATGTCGTGGTCATCTCGCTAAACCAGCCCGTGTTCACAGTTGAGAAGAAGATACCAGAGATTGAAGCGTGAGTAGGAAAATTGCCATTTCCCAGCCCACTTTGCATGGGGATAAAGGGAAATTTAATCACTATAGTGTGATTTAAGGTTTTAATGTTTACCCAAATAGTTCACCCAAAAATGCACCCATTTTGTCATTATTTACTCACCCTTATATCATTCTAAACCCTGATGCTGTTGATTTTCCACTGTAAGACAAAAGGAAATTTTTTTTTTTTTCAAAATTGCAGCAATTTTCAATTTAACAGTTCACAGTGACAATGGGACTATCAAGCTCCAAAAAAAAAAACCAAACATAAAATAGTCCATATGTACACTATTCCAAGTCTTCTAAAGTCATACAATAGCTGAAACAGCAGCTATTAGCATCTATGCTGTTAGCCATCAAATCTTGTTTGAATGAATCATTCTTTTGAGTGAGTTCTTTTCAACAAACTACTTCTTCCAGTTTCCTAGATCAGACTGAATGATTCATTGGTACTTTTTTCTCAGTTCCATGAAAAAAGTTTTAGGCTGGACTGTGAAAGTCCTCAATGTGAGAGCCGAGGATGGGATTGAAATGCGCACAATTCTCAGAGACTCTTCAGACAAGACTTACATCAGTTTCATCGCCATGGACTCCAGTGGTGCTGTCATCAAAGCCACAGAGGTCAAAGAGTAAGTTGAACTAATATCAGTTTAAAAGGAACTGTGCAATCTGCAATATATTCATAACTCATGTTCTTTAACAAAAACATGAGCTTCACAGTTCTTCTTTTAAACCCTTTGGCCTGTATGCCTACTAGGTTTCCATTGTAGTTAATTTACAAGACGTGATTTTGAGGGATCTGAATTGTGTCAACTCCCACAGGAAACTGCAGAGTAATCACAATGATTTAAAAGTGGAGCTGGAGAAGGCGTTTGATTCCGATTTGGAAATCAAAATAGAGGAAGGTTCTGGAATCTCTGAAAATTCCAGTGCAGCCACCATCATTGCTCTCAGTGTTCTGCTGGCTATAAGCATCGTGGGATTTGTCGCTCTGTTGACTGTCTATCTCGTTAGGTAAGCAGTAGCCGTTTTTTATTTCAAACATGCAGTCTGGCTCACACTGAATAAACATGGTACTGGTGACCTGAAAATCATTTCCAACTGAAAAATAACCAACAAAATCAACATGAAACAACCAACCCCATTTACTTTAAATCTTTCCCTGCCATTGACAAGATTTTCCTTTATTTATGACACAACACTTCCGCCAAAGTTTTTCACCATTGTTTTCACCGTTTCTATATATGGTAGGGGGCTGTCGAGATGCTGTACTGAAAGAGTACAGCATCTCAGATCTAAAAACAAGCAAAGAAGATCTGCATGAACCAGAATGATAGAAGTTGCTTACCCACAATTGAGCTACTGTGATCATTAACCATTCAACAGCATATAAATCAAAATTGTCTAATGTTACAGAGAAAAATGTCAAAACTACAAAGACTGTGAAGCTTTGGGGGTGTTGATGGACTCGATCTATTCCATCTATATTGTGATCATAATTCCTAATCCGATCCGGAAAAGTCTTTGACAAAACGCAATTTTATCCCTCCACATGCCAAAGTTGGGTTCATTGGTTGCCGATCCCTGATCTAGGCCAAACAAGCAGGATATTATATATTAACCACTAATCAAACAGTTATTTAATCTTTGTTTTAGGTAATGCAGCTTATATAAAATCATTCCATTTCAATAAAAAATAAAAAGCAGCTTTACCACTGGCATACGTGGAGATGCTCTGGAAGGTGAACTTGACCTTCCCAAATCCAACGCAAACTTGTTCAAACAAGTGAAACTCCCATTTTACACCATCGCACCAATTTCTGATGGATAATCCCAAATTCTGGCTTACATATGTTGTATGGTTGCTGTAACACTCAGAAATATGTCAAATTACAGAAGTAAAAATCCTTCATGTTGACTTTGAACATCTTTCAAAAGGACTTCTCAATCTATTGGGAGTGAATTTGGGGGGTAAAAATGGCTTAGTGATTATATATATTTTTTGCTGCCTCAGGATGAAGAAAATGAAGAAGGACACAGATTCTGACAGAGAGAGCTTCAATATTGGCAAACCCAAGATATCCAGTATTGACAAAAGTTTTAAATTTCACAAGTAAGTGCCAATATACAGTATTGTTAAAGAGCAGATGCAAACAGATACTCTCATACTTGCTAAAAATTTGTCCTCAAATACAAAATGTGCTTTAGTTTGTATGACTAAACATGTTTCTTCTGTTTATAGCAAAAAAGAAGACGACAAAGAGGTAAAGGACTCGATTCAGATGCCTTCGCTAATGATAAATCAATGAAGTACAATTCGGACAATATTCGGTTTGTAGAACTGAAATGCTTAAAGTTTAAAATGTTCTGTTTTTCAGGTTAAGTTTAGTAACACAGCCGATTCTGAAAGAGATTCCGAAAATGACACGGATTTGAGAAACGGCAACAGTATCTCTGCCCTCTGAAAACACACTGATGCTCCATCCTTCTCAGAATGTCTTCACGAGGTTTAAAATGAATGCTGACACACTGTTAAAGCTCAGTTAATGAAAAATTTCTATTAAAATGTTCCATAGCCATCATTTTTATATATTTTTATGTTTGTTTGAGTACTCTAACATTAGCTTAGCAACATGCTAACACCAGACTACTGAAATCAGTAGAGTTGAGTTTCCTGTGCACTTCTTGAGTTGCTGCCTATGCAGAAGGTTCCACATCAGTCACCATTTCAGACTCACCTGGTTTTGGAACAGAACAAATATCTCCTTTTGTATCAATGTTTTCTTTTCTTTTAAGTAATATTAGCATTTTGCTAATTAATTTTCTACGTGGTCTTTCACAAAGGGACATCCCAAAACCTGCTTACACATAACAGTAGCCTTTTGCACTTTAACCAGCTCAGCTATGACTGTGTATCAAAATTATGTACTGCTTTTAATTTGTATCTTTGATGTAAATATCCATCAGAATGATTAAACTTCTTAAAATATTTCTTAATCATATTGTGTGTGTAATTATCACAGACCAATCCACAAACCTCACACTTTAAACCTGCCAAGCTCCTGAAGATTTGGGCTGTGTTCAGAACAGCATACTAGCACACTATTTCTGCAGTATGCAGTGCACAGTATGATTTAGTAAGACATACTAAATGCCAAAATGTGCAGTATACAAACTTTTTAGATTCATCTGATCTAAATGGCAAACATGCAACATACTATTTTTTTTAAATGTTTATCATTGCATTTACAGCATACTACTTAGTTTTTACCAAAAAATAATAGGAAGTATGCAGTGTACACTATATAGTATGCTGTAATATTCTATTCCAAACACAGCCATTTTAGCAACAAGTTACACTCACAACAGAAAGAAAAAAATCATCCCACAACCTTTTTGGACTCAGTTCATAATTAAATCATATTAAAATTTTATTAAGTTATATCCTATATTAAAATAAAATGAAAACAGAAAGACTGAGAGAAATCAAATACAGAGAACGCAAGAATGACATCCAATAGATTATGGAATGTATTTCGGTAAATAAAATAGAGCTCCAACTGTTCCATCAAATGTGCAATATTCCGGCCACAAATGATCTGAGCCTGAAAAGAGCACCGTAAGTTTCTATATACACAACGTAGGTATATATATATACACAGTAGATTTATATATACAGTATACTGCGCTTGAATGGATATATACTGTATACATATACCTTACAGAAATATATATATATATATATATATATATATATATATATATATATATATATATATATATATATATATATATACACACATACATATATATACATATTATATATATATATATATAAACCATCTCATTTACAAAGCCAGGCAACATCTAGAAGATTCTTTACAGAATCAAGGTTCTTGTGGTTCGTTCTTTCTTTTCAATATACAAAGTAAACATAGTTTTTGATATCCACCACAGAGAAAAAAACACAGCAAGGCCATTTCAGCCTCACGTCTGTAAGTACAAAACTGGCACAGAAGACAATCGTAATTATAATAATAATACACGTGAATAAAAACGCAAATTAAATTATGCACTGATGGGACTAAAACGCTGTAAACCTTTTCCCTGTTTCACTGCAGGCTCGAAAACAAACCACTTCAAAACAAATAAACCAACAAAATTACTGCTTAAAAAAACCCCAAAAAAACTGCCCTTTGACAAAAATACGCTCCAGCTGATATCGTTCGTTTTTCGTTCTGTTCGATTAATGCAGAGCTCAGTTGATGAAGAGCACGGCCAAAGGGCGGGAAAAAAAAAAAAAAATGTTGACAAATCGGACTTCAATTACTCTTAAAAAGACAAAACTGAACAGCATGGTGAACGAAAATGGTGAAATGCGAAAAAGGAGGGACGTGAAAGCAACGTCACAAAGCTGAGGGGCGTGTCCCTCCTTTTCCATTTGAAAGTTTGGCAACCACAGCAATAGTGGCCTCGACTGTGCGTGACAGCGTTTCCAGAGCATCCTGTGCAAGGGCGTGGCCACACCCGCCTGACTCCGCCTCCTGGAGCGAGCAGCTCCGCCCCTCAGCAGCGTCTGGCAGGCTGGACAATAAAAGCACCGAGTCGGCAGAGGCGGAGGAAGTTGAGGGCACTTCCTCTCTTTCTGGCTCCGCCTCCTGCTCTTGCGGTTCCTTCCGCCCATCTTCCTCTTCCTCCTCCTCTCTTCCTGCTATCTGCGGTGGAGGTTCATCTGCTCTGCCGAATGCCTCAGGAAGGGAGGAGGATGACGATGAAGATGATGATGATGACGACGATGACGATGAAGCGTCCATTTTCTTTTCCTCAAGGGACGCGCTGTCGGGAGAGGGAGGGTCATTTTCCGTTCCCGGGTCGATGAGGGAGGAGTCTCGTGTTTCAGTGTCCGAAGTGCTGGTGGGCGTTAACGCCTCCCCAGGGTCCGCCTTCTGCTCAGAGCAGGGAGCCAATGAGGAAGAGGTCGAGGGAGGGCAAATGCTGCTGCCGCCGCTGTCTCCCGGACGATCGTCAGCACTGCTGCTCACCCTCCGCCGCTTCACTGGAGTCACGCCCTCCTCGTCCACTGAGAAATAAAATAAAGTGATCTCATCAATGCACAATACCCATTTAAAAATGATCATTTTTATCATTTTAAAAATGATGCATTTTTAGGAATGGTTTTGTGTGATTAATGTTATGTCTCATTTAAAGAGTCTTTGAGTACCTTGAAAAGCGCTTTATAAATAAAAGTACTATTATTATTATTAATATTATGTACAAAAAATACAGTTTTGTGTCATTTTACCTCTACCTGTTGCTACCATTATTTTTATATAATTAATAATAATAATTCTTCTTATTGTTGTTATTGTTATTATTATGATTATTGTATTTCAAATAAAATTATTCGAAGCCATGATGTACAAGAAATGCATAACCTTCGATGCAATTTTGTCAAATGCATTTTCCAATATCCTGGCTCTTCCAAGCTTTACAACCCATCGCTTCGCTTCAGAAGGCCTTTATCAACTCACTGGAGCCATGTGGATATCTTTTATGATGGATGGATACACCTTTTTGGGCTTCAAAATCAGTAGCACCATTCACTCCCATTATAAAGCTTGGAAGATATTTTTTAATATAACTCTGATTGTGTTCATCTGAAAGAAGATAGTCATATACACCTAGGATGGCTTGAGGGTGAGTAAATCATGGGATAATTTTCATTTTTGGGTGAACTATCCCTTTAAAATAACTAAATATTAAAATTATATTTTAAATGAAATAATTCAAAGCCACACATGAGGGTGATTTAAGTGTGTCTGTGATGTTGACACCTTTGACTTTGCGTTCCTTGGCCTCCATCTCTAATGTGGCGCGGTGCTGCAGACACTGTCTGCATTTTGACAGCAGCTCCTGTAGAGCCGGACCTAGAGCCGGATCCAGCTGCTGAGGGGCGTAAACCGACAGCACCAGTAGCAGCGCACGCAGATCCTTCAACACAGACAGAAACAGGGATGAGTAAAGAGGGATGAGTAAAGAGCGATGGAGCGCTGGCCGTGACGTGAGGAGGGAGCGGTACTCACCGCGTTCAGGAGGCTGCTGGTCTTGCTCATCTCTGCTCTCTGATTGGTCAGCTCAGGCTGCAGGCTGTGGTACTCGTTCAGTAGGTTGGTCACCAACACGTTGACGAGATTCGAGCAGCTCTGGCCTGATAACACCTGCACCTGCACCTGAACACACATAAATCAAGTTTCAAACTGCAGCAGGACAGGCTCAGTGTCAGAGTAAAGCAACAACTTTTAGGCTTTACAAAATAAACTTAACTTTGGGTTAAACATGTCACCCTTGTAATTAGGGTGACATGTTTGTTTAGCCTGCTCTTAACCTAGGGTTATGAAGCTTTGCAATGCTAACCCTGATCTGCAGTCATAAATACATCAGGATTAGGTGTCAAACACTACTGTTGAATTGGATAAAGACAACCCATTACATTCACACTGCGTGAGGAGTTGATGTGTGTGTATTTACTTTATGTAAGAAGCAGGTGAGGAAGGAATAGGCGATGTTGTTGTTGAGGAAGTTTCTCTCATCCATCAGGATGCATTTCATGTATTCTCCAAACGCCGGATCTTCACACAGCAGCTTCACACAGGACTGAGCCATCGCACACTGACAGAGAGAGACAGCAGAGACTTCATGAAACACACATCTGACTAACTTCTGACTGGATGAGGCTGCTTTGTTTTCATAGTTATGCGTCTGAAATATCTGCTGCTTAAAGACCCACCTCTAGTGTCGCCCATATAAGGCATCAAGCTGAGATGATATATAGTTGCATATGTATAAAAATTATCATTTTTAACATGTAAAACTTGTACCTTGTTGGGAATGCTTTTAATGTGTGATTAATGCTGTGTGTCTCATTTAAAGTGTTTGAGTACCTTGAATAAAATGCATTTTGATATTTATGTATTATGATTATACACACACACACATACATACATATATATGCTCCCTTTTTGTACAAAAACAAAAAAAACAAAAAAAAAACAGTGATAAAAATGATTAAATGTATTATTATGTATCAAAAATATTGTATTCTGTAATTAGTGTTTGAAATGTGCTTTTGGTAATTTTTAAGATGTATAATAAATGCATAATCCCTTTTTGCACTCAACAATCAATTCATCAAATGAACAAAATCAAATCAATAAATAAAAAATATTATTAAATATATAAAATGTATAATAAATGCATACTCCCTTTTTGCACTCCTAACAATAAATAAATGAATAAAAAGTATTATTTTGTAATATGTATAACAAATGCATATTCTTTTTGCACTCCTAACAATAAAAAAAAAAAAAAAAAAATGTTATTATTAATTTGTAAGATATTTAATAAAGGCATACTCCCTTTTTGCACTCCTAACAATAAATAAATAAAATGTATTATTTAATTTGTAAAATGTATAATAAATGCATACTTCCTTTTTGCACTCCTAACAATAAACAAACAAACAAACAAACAAATAAATAAATAAATGTTATTATTAATTTGTAAAATGTATAATAAACGCATACTGCCTTTTTATTAAATAATTATTATTAAATAAAATATAAGATAAATATAATAAAATGTAAACTATGTAAATAAAAAATTCAAAGCAATACATGGCAGCGATTTTACCACAGTTTCAGGCACTCCACATCCCATCATGCTTAACACCACCTCTCACCTGTGATAAAATCACTGTACCACATGACCTCTAGTGTCTTATTGCTTTAGCACTGTGTCTGTGTGTGTGTGTGTGTGTGTGTGTGTGTGTGTGTGTGTGTGTGTGTGTGTGTGTGTGTGTGTGTGTGAGTGTGTGAGAGAGAGAGAGAGAGATGATCAAGAAGGTTTTACCTGAGATTGAGCAAGTTCTGTCCAGAGTTTGGGAAAGAGAGCCAGATGTAGAGGAAGTCCTTCATATGCGATCAACACACCTGCACACGTGAATAAACAAACACCATCAGCACAAACACAAACACACACACACACACACACACACACACACACACACACACACACACACTCAGTGAGATTTAAGAGCTGAGAGAGAGAGAGAGAAGCGTTCTTACTCAGTTTCACCAGAGTCTCTGTGAACTTCTCACAGTTGATGGCAACTCGACAGAGCAGGTGAATGAACTGATGATACGACAGGAAGTAGTCCAACAACATCCTGTCATACACCTCATCTTTACCCTACAGGAAAAACAAAAACACTCTGAACAACTAAAGCTCAGTGTGTAAAGTGATTCACTCATTGGTCTCATACACACCTTACTGGTCTCCACCATTGAGGGCAGCAGGCACATGTTGAGCTCCGGTCTGGGAGGACGAATGTTGTTCTTTCCGCCCATCAGCTTAATATTCTCTCTACAGGGCAGATACGGCCCAAACGACACTATAAAACACACACAAACAGTGTTACACCACGTGCTGACAATATTATTATTTCTTTATTAATTAGTATTTTTTAACGCCATGTCAGCAACAAGGCCATCTTCACAATAAACAAAAAGCTATATAACAAATTTAAGATTAATAGAGGATAAAAAGTGCTCTTAATGTGCCCCCGTTATGTTTTTTTTTGTGTGTGTGTGTGTGATAGAGCTCTTTGTGAATGTAAAAGGTCTGTAAAGTTTCAAAGATCAAAGTGCAGGACACTGTAGATGTAGCTGAGGCCTGGAAGAGTTTGGTTTTCTGTGCTGCCAAAGCAAATCTACTTTGCATGTACTTTAAAGTAATGAGGACTCGAATTGATACAGTAAAACCAACGCTATTGTTACTGTTTGTATCACTGTGTATCAAGTGCTGAGGAAAATCTGTGATGCTGTATGAATGAAGCCTTTGGCGGGACTCACTGGGGATGTTGCTGTGGTGGTAGGTGCAGTGGTTGTGCTGCAGGAAGGGCACAAGAGTGTGCAGGAAGTCATGAGGACTCAAGAGCACCAGCTCCTTCAGCACATCTGAGGACGAATACACGTTTAGGTCACACTCATCTGCTACTTGGGTTCATTTCTAAAACAGTGCTTTTATTTTGGGGATGTGGCGACTCACCCAGACAGGCGTTACGCAGTTCCGGTGGGCTGTAAGAGTTCAGCAGCGTCAGCAGCTTGTGAGCAAAATCAATCCTCTCCTGCCACTGGATCAAAGCCTGCTTCACATCTACACACAGACATAAACGATCAGTTATTGACATGTACAAGTGCATTATGGGCAATCAAAACCTTTGTACTGCATGTTAAGGTGTGTTATGGGTAATAGGGTACTTAAGTATTGATGCTTCAGGTGTATTATGAGTAATGAGTACTTTTGTACTGCACATTAAGGTGTATTATGGGTAATGCATACTTTTGTACTGTACAGTTAGGTGTATTATGGGTAATGAGTACTTTTGTACTGTACAGTTAGGTGTATTATGGGTAATGAGTACTTTTGTACTACACGTTAAGTTGTATTATGGGTAATGAGTCCTTTTGTACTGTACAGTTAGGTGTATTATGGGTAATGAGTACTTTTGTACTACACGTTAAGTTGTATTATGGGTAATGAGTACTTTTGTACTGTACAGTTAGGTGTATTATGGGTAATGAGTACTTTTGTACTGTACAGTTAAGTGTATTATGGGTAATGAGTACTTTTGTACTGTACAGTTAAGTGTATTATGGGTAATGAGTACTTTTGTACTACACGTTAAGGTGTATTATGGGTAATGAGTACTTTTGTACTGTACAGTTAGGTGTATTACGGGTAATGAGTACTTTTGTACTGTACAGTTAGGTATATTATAGGTAATGAGTACTTTTGTACTACAAGTTAAGGTGTATTATGGGTAATGGAGTACTTCTGCATTGCATGATAAAGTGCATTATGATAAAAGTACTTTGTGCTGTGCATTTAGATGTATTATGGGTAATGAGGTACTTTACTATTGATTCCTCAGCTGCATTGTGGGTAATGAGTACTTTTGTATTGCATGCATTATGATAATACTTTTGTACTGTGCATTTAGGTGCATTATGGGTAATGAAGTACATTTGCATTGCATGATAAAGTGCATTGTGATAACTTTTACTTTTGTACTTTTGTGTTGGACATTTAGGTCTATTATGAGTAAAGAGGTACTTTGTAGTGGATAAGGTGAACTATGGGTAAAGGAATACTTTTCTACTGCATGTTCAGGTGTATTATGGGCAGGGCTTGACATTAACTTTTTTGATCACCAGCCACTGTGGCTAGTGGTTTTCCAAAGTTACTAGCCACTCAGCATTTTCACTGGCCACAATTTTGCTTTTTGGAAATCACATTTTAAATGATTAAAGTTGACTTTGGCATGCTTAAATTACTTGATTTTGAGTCATTTTACTTGATTTAGAAGATTTAAAACCCTTTCAAACTTTCAAATGCAGAGTGACCACCCAAATCAAGACTACATTGTTTATCAGCTGGTATGTACAGGTGGGCAAGGGGTGGGCAATATGAGCATAGGCTAATATGAGAAATTTTAAGTTTAAGTTAATTTTAAGTTATTTTTTTTAGGCTATATAAAAGAACAAAGAAGCAAATTAGCAAATTACAAAAACAATAATAAATTAAAAAAAATCTTTTTTCAGATACAGTAGGTTTATTTAACATCTTTTGTTGTTTGATTAACATTAATGACAGACAGGTATTTAATTGGGCTGCTGAATGCATGGACGTAATATACTGACACATATCCAGTTACTACCCACCTGTTTATGTCCACTTAAGCCATAACTGACTGTATTCACGTGAGATACTCCACACGATGGGCATTTTGACATCTGTGTGTGCGTGTATTTGACTATTCAGACGCAAGGAGAACTGATCGCGCGCGCGACAGAGAGAGCGCTTCTGTTGTGTGTCATTCAGCGCGATTCCCCCCATCCCGCCTTCACTAACAGCAAGTTAATCGATAAAGAATTGTAATTTTGTGATACGACGATATTGGCATTTCATTTTGGCTGTAGGCTGAAATTAAATTCAACCTGCCAAAGTGGCTAGTGGGAGTGGCTGTCTTACCCGCCACAGCTGAAATCTACCCGCATTTGGTGGGTTGGCGGGTGTTAATGTCAAGCCCTGATTATGGGTAAACGAGCACTTTTGTATAGCTTATGGTGCATCATGGGTAATGAAGAACTTTGAATTGCTTGTTTAGGTGCATCATGGGAAATGGAGTATTTTGCATTGCACGACTGCATTATGACAACAGTACTTTTGCATTGCACATTTAGGTGTATTATGGGTAATGGAATATCACTGAATTGCATGTCAATGTGCATTATGGGGTACTTTATCATTAAACAGTGTTCAGGTGCACTATGGGTAATGAGTACATTTGTACTGCACGTTTAAGTGTAAATGAGTACTTCTGTATTGCATAAGCTGCATTATGGGTAATAGAGTGCTTCTGTATTGCACGTTACGGTAAATTGTGAGTAATGGAGTATTTTGGAGTTACTTAAGGTGCATTATGGATAATCCTATAACTCCAGTTTAAGTGTGTGGTGTTTTGTGGGTAATGTACTACCTTTACGTTGTAAGTAGGGTCGCGTCGCCTTTAAAACAGACAGGAAGATGGACAGCAGCTCCACTAGATCACCGGTCACATGACACGCGGTGGCCTCATGGTACATCATGTGCAGGGTGTTGAAGGACTGCAGACACAGAAATATTTAGTTGTAGACGACAGTCCATTAAAATACGAAGAAGAGTGAATGAAGAGAGCGTGAATACCTCAGTCATCAGGATGAGTCCTCTGTTGAACACCACCAGCAGTCTGTCCTCATCGTTCTCCAGCAGGATACGGAAGGCACTGAGAGTACACAGAGTCTTAGTATGAACGGAAATGGCTCCGTCTTGTGAAATATTCAGTGAGACTTTAAAGAGAGAGTGTGTGTACCTGATGAGAGTAGTCCAGCAGGAGCGTCCGTCCAGACAGCGCAGATAACAGCTGATGGTGGTCTTCTTGAACTGCTTCACGTCCTCCAGCTCTTCCTCTCTCATATCAGGCCTCTGAGCTACAAACAACTGCATCAGATTAAACAACTCCTCCACCGCCTGCAGAGAAAGAACAAACACGCTGTTATTTGACAGAACTGAATGAACCAGACATTATATTCCTTCGGACAGAAACACAGTGAGAAACAGGGAGACACTCTTTATGAAAATAGGCTTGAAACTAAAAAAAAAAAAAAAAGTTTTTCATATTACTGTTTTACTGTATTTTTGATCAAATAAATGCAGCCTTGGTGAGCAGAAGAGACTTCTTTCAAAAACATTTAAACTTTTGAACAATAGTGTAGTTACTGATAAACTTTCCCATCAACTAAAGAAAAACACTTTTGATCATATTTCTTATGTGAACTTTGGTAACAGGGTCGGACACTGCTGTACTCACCCCCGGGTACTGGCTGGCGTGGGGTGTGAGATTTTTGAAGGCCCACTGTATGTTCTGGTGTGACGCCAGCTGGCGGGTGAAAGCGGGCGACTGCTCACAGCACATGCGCAGGATGGCGTAGTATGCTGGCAGCATCCCGCGGTTGAACAGCACCACCTCCTGATCGTCGTGATCGGCCAGGATGTAGTTGAAGGCGATGTTTTTAGTGACGACGGGGTTTTGGACAATGAGACGCACGTTCTCGCTGCAGTCTACGCAGACGTTATACCAGAAGGACAGGAGAGCCTGCTTGTTGTGATTAGTGGCAATGGCCGGCTCTGATAACTTGGGCTGTGGAATAGAGAGAGAGACAAATAAGAGCAGGGCTGCACAACATATCGAAATTAGGGCTGTTAAGTAATTACATTTTTTAATCTAATTAATTACATGATGTGGCGATTAATTAATCTGATTAATCGCAAATTAATCGCACATTAAATTTGGCTGAGAAATTACCCCCAAACGATAATTTGAAGTCATTATTGTGTAAAGCATCAAATAGACATTACAAAAAGTAACTTCAAAAAGAAATATTTTATTTGATTCAACATAAAATGTATTACACAAACCTTTAAACCATGAGGTTGAGTAAATAATAAATGAATTTTTCATTTTTTGGGTGAACTATACCTTTTTTTTTTTTAAATATGGAAATATGATTTTTTTTTTTTTTTTTAATGAAATTATATTCTAAATCAGAAACTAGAACTGCCAGTAGGTGGTGGTAAATGTCTTAATGATTAAGCCATTCATTCATTCATTCGAACCGTTCAAATTCGTTCAGGAGTGAAGTAAATGGTTGTCTTTATGAATGGTCCACTGAATCAATGGTTCACCCGATTCGTTCAAAACGCAGATTCAGAAATGAAATGCCGTTGTGTTGCACACAACATATTTTCGTTGGCAAAATTGAGCAAAACAGACAATATTGTGTCTAAAATAACACAGTATTAACTTCTTATTTATTGAACTGTTGTAGAAAATCAGTATCGCATTTGCACTCGTGCTATTCGGGACAAAAACAGCACTCGTGTGATATAGATTAACTATATCATATGATGTAAATATGAGGCAAAAACTCAAACGGGCATTTTTGCTCCATATCTTGAATTTTAGGGACATTCTAACTGCATTCCATAGGCTTCATCACAGTGAGTTGTTGCCTTGCATATTCGTCATCAATCAACTGTATGTAATGTCAGATGAACTACATGTCTTGGGCAGGGCAAGTGTGTTAATTTAATGCGTTATTTTATACCGTAATTAATTAATCTAATTAATGCGTTAAATCGATAACCCTAATCAAAATAAAATCCATATCACGATATGGCTTAGCATGATTGTCAAATCGTGCAGGCTGAGTTTTAATTAAGTAAATATCCACATCATTGCCTCAATCTTTAATCAAAATAAATTCCCCTCCCTCTTGCAGCATCATTTCTTCTCTTCTCTGATGACGTGCTTACTGGTATGAGGGAGGGGCAACCTGTCACTCACATGAGATCCACCAATAGCAAACCACAACCCTCCAATCAATTCCCCATGGACAAAATCAAGCCCCAACCTACATTTGTTCTTGTTTGAGGAGCCATTTCACTCGGATATATGTCACAATAGGGAAGAAAAGACTATTGCAACTTCCATTTCATCATATGAGCACCTAAAAATGCCTTCATCTGCATGTGAAGTACCTGGAAGAGGTTCCAGAGGTCCATGAAGTAGCTGGAGAACATGAGCTTCTCGGTTTTGGAGATGAGGCAGTAGGTCATGAAGCTGAAGTACTGCACCAGTTTGGTAGTCCCGTGCACAGGCACGTCCACATAGAGTTTGGCCCGGCCCAGCAGGCCCAGCAGCAGGTTGTAGACCTGGTGCAGAACCACGGTGGTGTCGGGACTCAGCGGGAGGTCCCGCGTGGGGATGTGAAGAGAGCGCGTGGAGCGGAACATCTGACGGAAGGAGTTGCTCGGGATGAGAGACACCAGCAGATACGCCGCAGCTAAGAGAGAAATGTATTGAATACATCACAAAATAATGCAAAATCTGACGTTTTACCAGGAAAATTAAAGATAAGTCTAGCTGATTATGCTTTAAAATGTTATCTAATGCATATTCACACATTTTAAAGTGTGAGTTAAGTGTGCAAGTAGTTCTTATGCATTTATTTATACAAGTAAGATTTTATGTTTTTGAAAGAATCTCTTCTGCTCACCAAGGCTGCATTTATTTGATCAAAAATACAGTAAAAACAGTAACATTGTGAAATATTGTTGCAATTTAAAATAACTGTTTTCTATGTGAATATATTTTAAAATGTTATTTATTCCTGTGATCAAAGCTGCATTTTCAGCCTCATTACTCCAGTCTTCAGTGTCACATGATCCTTCAGAAATCATTCTAATATGATGATTTGATGCTCAAGAAACATTTCTGATTATTATCAATGTTGAAAACCAGTGTTCTGCTTAATATTTGACTGGAGAAATTATGCTGAAAATTCAGTTCTCTTTTATATATGTGTGTGTACTGTTGTGTAGACTGTCTGTTCTTACACGTTCGGACACGTGGGTAGTTGTGCGCCAGCAGAAACCTCTCCACCCAGTTCTCCATGTTCTGCAGGACCCAACTGTGAGCAAGCTTATTACGAGGAGTCTGGACGGCCAACCAGTCTAAACACTGAGACGGGTTATACTCGATCACCTGAAGCAGACAAACAGGGATTAGACGCTCAGATCAGTGAGGCAGATGCAACATTTGAAATTCTCCAAACAACCACAACTCATCATTGACACAAATCTCATGACTCATATATATATATATAGCACCGTTTCAGTGGAGAAGTAAGAAGGTATATGAATGATGGGACTGCCTGTGGGCCGATTTACCTCCCAGATCCTCTGCAGGATGTAGGACGCAAACGAGGGCATTCCAGGAGGACCAGCAGCAAACTCCATCAGCATCGTCAGCAGCTTGAAGAACGGATTCGCTGCCTGTCAGGCACGCACACAAGGTTAGTTAGTGTGTGTAACTTATGTGTCAATAATGAAACAATGGTTGTGAGATTTATTTTTACCTCTGGAGTCAGCTTAGCGATGGAGGTGAAAAGCATTGACACGATCTATACCACAAAAGAACACAAACCATGAGAACATAGATTATGAGTAGGGTTTGTGTTACAAACCTGTAGCTGTTATAATTAGCTTCATATAGAAACACTAGAAGTCTATGGTGTGCCCTCATTTGAACATCTTACATGTTCTGCCAGGCGGTTGTTGTATCTGCAGAGGCTGAATATGAGGTTGCAGGTCTGTCTGATGTTGATGCTGTCTCTGATGTGCTGGAACAGGAAGGGGAAACCTTTTCCTCCGGTCAGTGCGGCCATATCACTCTGAGACAGAGTCAAGTGCCTGCAGACAGACAGAGACAAATGATCAGACGAGTAGATATTACCAAGACAATTCAATTATAAAGACATTTTTTTTCTACTGTATTACAGTAAAAACGACTGATGCAATGTTTTGCAACTCTGTGTGCTGACGCTAATGGTGAAGAAATTACACTTTTAACAGCTCCAATATAAGCTTAATTTTCTGTAAATGATTTTGGGGTGAAATATGACCCATTATGGGTGAAATACGAGATGTTTTTGTGAAATATTTCAGTGTGCACCTCTCAGATCTAGACTGCTCCACCAGCAGAGCTATGAGAGCGATCATCTTCTCCAGAGCAGCCGGGCGGTACTTCTCCTCTGCCAGTGAGAGGATGTCCTCCTCTTCATCCTCCTCCCCCTCCTCTTCCTCAGATAACACCTCCACCTGAGGCTGAGACAGAGAGATTGACATTATTATTTGAGATCAGGGCAACTTTAAATCAGACATGAACTACCCAGATGAAACAGCACTTACATTTTCAGGTCCTTTTGTGCCCATGTAGAAATGCACCATAATAGAAATGGCTTGCAAAGACAAGAGGAACTGACTCTGTGAGGACAAAAAGAAGAAAGACATTATGAAAAGAAGAAAATAAAGAATATTCTTTAAAAATTGTAAAAAATAAATAAAATAAATACATAATAAAATTATATAAGTTAAAAAAAATAAATGCATAAGTAAAATATGCAAATAAATAATAAAATTAAATAAGTAAAAATGAATACAATTAAATTAAATAAAAAAAATTAAATAAATAAAAATAATAAAATGAGTAAAATAAAGAAATATATAAAAATAAGTAAAAATACTTATACATAAAATACATAAAAATAAATTGAAATGCGTAAAAAAGTAAAAAGTGAAATAAATAAAATATTACAAAATAAGTAAAAAATGAATAAAAATAACATTAAGTCAAATAAAATAAAAGTAAAAATATGTAAATAATTAAATAAAAATAAAATGAAATAAGCAAAATGAGAAAACATAAATAAATAAATAAATAAATAAATAAATAAGATGGCTACCTCCTCTTCTCCCATTTTGGCAAACTCATACAGGAAGGCGAAGTATTCGGTCAGGTGTTTGCTGTGTGGCTTCACTCCATGTTCCATGATTGACAGCAGTGTTTTGACGAAGCGTGTCACACAGGAGCGGCTGCCGATGTCCTCCACCGGCCCGTCCATGTCATCAGAGCTGTAGACAAACCAAATGAATAACAAATGAGACATTTTAAACAAGAACATTTTCCCTGTTTCACAGACAACATATCAGCATACAGGTTTGAAAACATGAGGACAGGATGGTTAGCGGGCTCCGGAGAAAGAGAGAGAGTATATTAAAGAGAAAGAAACACACCCGTCCTCCATGCCCGGCTGCAGGTACAGATGAGCGTGGGCTGGTCTGAGGCGCTGGATCACGTGGATACACAACCTCTGGAACATCTGAAACGTCACAGCAGTGCTTATTTTAATCAAGCAAAACAATCATAATAACAAAGTGTTTTTATTGTAAACATGCTAAATGTTTTGTGAATATTATTAATAATAATAATAATAAATAATAATAATTACATTGAAATAGCTAGGTAAACGTGTGTAATGCCAAAGACTTTAGATATACCAAGGCGGTGCACTCATATTATTATGAAAAACAATATTTATGGGACAGTTCATGTCAGATTTTATTGCTCAATATGTTATTTAAATGTGAATATGGTAAGCAGTTTTTGAGATTTCAGGACTTCCCCATTCAAACAGATAGGACTTGGATGCCTGAAATAGCTGCCCAGAGGTGTTGCAAATATGGCTGTCAAGTCAACAGACTTTCCTTGAAAAGGGAATTTGGTAACACTCACCTGTCGTACAATCTGATTGGGGCACTTGATGAGAATCTGCATGGGCCACCAGTTATCATCTGCCATCTGATCCAAAAACCACTGCACACACACACAAACAGATATGACACATTACCCACAAACACGCAAATCATGACCCAACACCACTCTGTATCGTTTTAAAAGTGTTGATATCACCAACCCTCTCCATTCATTAGGCTCAAAAGTAATTTTCCAGAGCAGAAGATGCTGGGAAACAAGAAGCGGGATGTTCTGTGTGTACAGGTTTGGCTATACTTGTGAGGGCCAAATTTCCTCACTTATATAATGAAATATTATGACAACTGACTAGTGAGGACATTTTACTGGTTCTCACTAGTTAAAAAGGCTTATAAATCAGCCAAAACATGTTTTGATTTAAATCTAGTGTTTTGCACATGTTTCTGTCATGGGTAGGTTTAGGGGTAGGGCTTGGGTTAGGCCATAGAAAATATCATTAACCTGTTATAAAATCAATGAAGGTCTATGCAATGTCCTCAATGTGTGAGTGTGTGTGTGTGTGTGTGTGTGTGTGTGTGTGTGTGTGTGTGTGCATGCGCATGCATTTGTGTGTATGTGTGTTACCTCGCAGGCAGCTTGATTGTTGTTGAACTGTTTGGTCAAGAGCTCGATCCACTGCAGCATTGTGGGCTGAGAGAAATGAGCACAAGATGAACTTACAACAACACAAAACAACTTTCAAACACAGAAAACAGCATCAGGTCTGTCCTGTAAGCTACAACTGAAGTAAATTACACTAAAGATGAGGGGAAAACAGAACAACGCCATCTCACCTTTTCTTTGGAGTGGATGAACGTCTCCAGAACAAACGATGTGCTGAGCTGTGAGAACAAGAGAGGAAAATTAATCCAAAAATATGAACATCACTAGTTCTCTGTGGAGAAGAACTCAAGAGGTTTTCCCTGAAATTCTTGTATTAGGGTGGTGACGGTAAGGAAATTTTCCCACCGGTTAATCGCCAATTTTGGGGCGGCAATTGCTTTAATGGTGGGTAATTCTTAATGAAAAACACAACAACAAGAAAACACAACTAATACTTTGCAGGTTCCCTATTAGCACTGGGTTTAAATCCAAAAAACTGCAAAAATCCAAAAATCTTCCGTCATCATCTTGTCAGTCAGCTCCTCACTCTCGTGATGAATGAAATCTGACTCCTGCTGCTGATCTGTGCTGCGACTCTCGTTCGGCTCACGCTGCATTAAGCAAATGCGTTCAGTTTTTAATTGTAGTGTCTGTTTTCTAACTGAACTAAATGTTTTTTTTATTACTATAAAAAAATCAAAATGACTGTGGGGTATGGTGCCGCGGTGGGCAAGTGATTTAATCTGTGTTGCGGCTGAGCACTGGTAACACCGTCAACACTGAGTACTGCAGCAAGACTATCTTGTATAGATGATCATGTTTCATAATCTGCCCTGATAAAGCTGATCATGTGGACAGACTCACCTTAGCCGTCATGAGCGACACAGATTTAGGATCTGGTAAAGTGCTGGGAATACTGCTGCACAGCTGCCACATGAACCTACAGAGAGATTGCAAAATACAAGAATTAAACAATGAAAAGAAATGAGAATGAGAGCACAGGTCAAATAAAATAGTTACAATGAAAAAATATTTAAAACAAAAAATATGAAATATATTACATTTTTTAAAACATTAAATATATTAAATTAAATATATTTATTAAAATAAGAATTAAATACATTAAATAAAATGTAAGAAAATGAAAGAAAGAACAGAAATGTAGACAAACAGATAAAATAAAAAAATTAAAAAGAGAACATAAAAGGAGAGACCAAAAAAATAGATAAATATATTATAGATCATATACATCAAGAGGAGAGGTTTTGTGAACTGCTCTATTGTTTTCTCACCCGAAGTATGTGTGTTCAAAGATGTTCTTGTCCTGGAGAAACTGCATGTTGTCATGCCAGATCCACTATGAGAGAGAGAGAGAGAGCGAGAGAAAGAGAAGCGTCAGATGAATGCCCAGCCTGACGGATGTGTGCAGTGAAGACTGAGGGTGATATACAGTGAAGTCTGTACCTCCAGAAGATCAGGAGAAATGTCAAAGTTGAAGTCCTTCCCATTCTCCTCCTCCACCTCCACTCGCTTATAGAACAGCATGTAGGCACTGTGGGTCTGACAGACAGACAAGCACACATTACTGTTTCTAAAGCATTTTACAAGAAAAAATCTTGGGGAGACTTATTTAAATAATAATAAATTCATAATTATTATAATAATAATAATTTATAACAACAACAATCTATAATTATTACTTTAATAATTATAATATAAAAAATTATGTATTATTTTGCAAAACAATATATAAATAATGTATTATTAATTACAATAATAGCTATAATAAAATAAAATAATTTTATTTTTAATAAAATATAAAATAATAAGTATTAATAATAACAACAACAAAAATAATAATAACATAACAATATATTACTTTAACAATTATAATTAATATATAAAATAATAATATATAAATGTATTATTATTTATTACTTTAATAATTATAATAATCTATTATTATGACAATTAAAAATGAATAATGCAGACTTAATATATAAAATTATATAATGTATTATAATTACTAATTAATATATAAAATAATATATACATAATATTATTACTTCAAAAATTATGATCAATATAAAAATAATGTATAATTAATATATAAAACAATAATATATAGATGTATTATTTATTACTTTAATAATTATACTAATAAGTATAATATATAAAATAATAATAATAATAATAATAATAATGTATCATTATTATTATTGTTGTTATTGTTTTTAATATAAAACCAACCTTCTCAAAGGAGAAATCCATGAACTTGTCTGTGACAGAGTCGTATGTTTTTGTCTGAAATGAGACGAGCATTTCTGAATTAAAACCACATTAACCCAATTTTTAAATTTATATTCATTTATCCCAAAAGCACAAAGGACGACTTGATCTAGTAGGAAAAATATCAAAACACATACTGTCATCTCTCCACCAAAACACTCTGAGGCCAGCTGGGCCGAATCAAACGGCTTCACCTCTGCGTCGTTAAACAGGTACCTGCAACAGGAAATGGCATCATCACTTCAAAATGATATCAAATGCATCTGAAGGTCAATTACCAGTAACAAACTTTGGGCTACAATTACTCAGTAGCTGTAAATGCATAATACGTTATTTTATTGGTTAATTTATTTTAAACAAATGAGTGTGAATAATCACCATTTGTTATTGCGGTAAGCGTGTGGGTTGACAATGTCCCTGATGAAGCTGTAATAATGGCCGCCGTCTGCCGTGCCTGTGTGCACCGTCACACCGATGAGGTCGTACTCGTAACTCTCCGCCACTTTTGCATCACCGTCGTCACGAAAACCTGCAAACGAGATCATGATTAGTTGACGGAGAAGACAAACAGAATTTAAAATCATTGTATTTCAGCAAAACAACCGCACAACCTTCCTTCCTGTCGCCCTTGGCCATGAGGAAGTCCTCGGTGTACGGCGTCATGTCGAGCCGCAGCGGGAAAGAAAAGTGCGTGTTTACTTTTTCCTTCATCATGGTCACCATGTTGAACGTGTAGCGCATGGTGTTAAAGCTCAAGATCCGCGGGAGCTTCTTAAAACACGCCCTGAGAGACAGAAAGAGACAGTCGTGGAATATTCAGGGGTTTTAACAGAAAGATTTCAGCTCACAGAGGAAGAAGGGAACTGTACCGTTTCTCAGCGCGTACTTTCTTCCCACACTGAGAGCAGGTGTACATGTTATCGCCCTCCAGAGTGTCCTTGATGGTCACCTCATCCAGAGACTCCTGAAACAGAGACAGATGATGTCTGCGTATTAGGATTAGAGGTTGATGTTGTTTGATAGTGGTGGCCGTTTCAGTAACTGACAATCGGGGGAATATAAAAGACCAGAAATGGCTTTATTTGTGTGATATGTGTCTCTCCTTGGCTTATTACTGAAGGATAACAATTACACACATTACTTGATAGATGTAAGTGGTTAAGACATTTTAAATAAATAATTAAATAAATAAATAAGGCTGTGTGTGTGTATATATCTATATATAATTAATATAATATATAATAATGTATTAATAATATATCTTCTTATTTATATAAATAAAATAAAAAATAATTATCTTATTTTATAATTAATATTTTATTTTCTAAAATGTTTTAGCAATTTTCTGTGAAAATGCAGAATTTACTTGCATTGTTCAACCCAGTTATGCTATAAAAATAATAGTTTCATCTTTCTACCATGAAGTGGCAACATTATTTTCTTGTTGAAAACAAGGTTCAAATAGAAATGTTTCATTTATAGTCTTTTTCAGGATTTTTATTATGTGTTAAACCTATTTTGACCTTATCAAGCTCAACAGTTCAACTCTGTTACGAGGGACAAAATCATAACAATTAGTTTTTAAACATAAAATATTGTTCTTGGCACAAAATACAAGAATACTGATTGTAAATAATGTAGTGTGGTTCAACAACATTTTCTAGTTAAGGTTATTATTAGCTTTTTTTCCACTGACCTTCAAACCTGTAACAACCAATACAGAAAAATGTTGAATGTAAGAATGTTTCTGAAAATATTATAGACTATGAATATTTTTTTTCCCCCAATTACAATGTGTGATTAATCATAAGACACAACAAAACTAAGCAATGCCACAAGTCTCAGTGATCAAATATTAAGTATATAAATACCAAACTTACTGTGGTGGGGTTGAAATTATGTAGCGCTTTAGGGTCAGTAACTACAAATAACTATTGGTACTTTGCAAAGCAAACATTACATATTGAGAATCAGAGGAAACATTTTTAAAAAACAGCCACTGAAAAACCCATATTTATTCTCTGAATAATAAACCCATATTTATTATCTGAATAGTAAAGCCTGTTCCTTTTAATGACACATACAATCAGAGAACTGTGTTTTCTTCTGATGAGTGTGTGTGTAAAAGAAACACTCACATAGATGTTCTTCATATCTGCCACCTGACATCTCACTGTGTAAAACTCCTCAGCCGTCTGACTCACATGATCACAGTCCTACACACACAGTGAGAGATTAATTCAAATGTGCATAAGCAATCTCAAAGACACACAAACATGATCTCTCTCTTTCAGAAAAGACATACATAATAAGAGTTAAAACGTTCAAACAGCTCAATCTTACCAGTGAAACCACATTGTTAGTGATGACGCCTCCAAACAGTGTTTTGACAGTGTTTTTCTGAAACAACAAACACACAGTCATCAGATCTCTGTGACTAATTCATCAAACACACTTAAAGTCACCATTAAATCAAAATAGACAATTCTCATTTTTTATGGAATATTGCAGTATTTATTATAAATGATTTATCCATGCACATCGTTATTTTTTAAAATTTGTGTGCCCTCGTAATCTTTAATCAAAATATCCTCTTGCAGTGACATCTCTTCTCTTCTGATGACGTTTACTGGCATAAGGGCAGGGCAACCTGTCACTCACATGAGATCCACCAAAACCACAACCATCCAATCAATTCCCCATGGACAAAATCAAGCTCTGCCATTTTGTTCTCGTCTGAGAGGCCGTTTCACTCGGATATACGTCACAATATGGAACAAAAGTCTATCTCAACTTCCATTTCATGCCGACTTTAATCAAGCACACAGACAGATGTCGTACCAAGTCCTGAGACATCTCCTCGATCTTGGTGATGAGGTCCGTGAAGAACTCGGTCATGTCCTTCTGCTCTCCTGTGTTCAGAGGCTGTTTGTCCATCGTGTAGGTCTTACAGAAGGGACGAGGGTTGTACGCTTTCCTCTCGCTCTCCTGCACACACAGAAACAGTGAAATGACATCACATGTACAGGTCATGAGATCAGATTAGCGTACGTAACAAGAGTGTGACGTACCATGAGATAAGTGAACATCTTCTGCAGCTCCAGCAATGTGGTCTTGTGCTTAATATCCTCTGAATACTGTAAATAAACAGACACAAAAAAACACAAGCATCACTACAAGACACAAACATCTCAAACCATTTAAGCTCTTCTATTTCACAGCAGCAACAGCAATATGATAAAACACCAATGTTCAATAATCAATGTCGATAATCAAAAATTAACAATTCAAGTAATATAGTTCATTAGCACAATTATGGGCAGTTTATGGTTGCAACTGATGCAAGGTCACAGGTGTGCATATATTTCAGTTTTGTAAACTCACTTTAGCAGTGAAGACGGCCTGTCTGGCCTCTGGGATCATGTAAAGCTGTTGGATGGTGGAGGCCAGGTAACACGTGGCGCCCAGGTTAGTCAATCCCACGAAACGACACTCGGCTCTGACATCATCATGGGGCCAGTAATCCCACTTATAAGGAGCGTGAGATGCTAAAACAGCAAAAAAAAAAACACAGAATTATGACATTCATTTTCAAATCATTCATAAGTGAACGTCACATGAATGTCAGAATGTGAATTTCCTAAAGTATTTCATGTCAACTTCCTGCATGTTTTTTGAGCTTATGAGACCTGAAAAAACAGTAAAACCTCTTAAAACCAATTTATGAGGACATCCTTGCTAATAAAAAAAGATTTATTAGTTGTCTCTAATGTTGTCTTAATCTAAACAAGGGGTAAGATATCGACAGAAGAACTTGTGTGTCCCCGGCTCACCCTGCATGTGCTGTGACATCACCCAGTTGTGCAGTAGTCTGTAGTTCTCCACCGAACCCTTGACCACCTCCACCAGCAGGTCGTAGGCGGCGGCACGGGCCGCGGGACTCTTGCATTTGGGCTGCTGTCGGTCCTTCAGGCTGGGCAGCAGGAACAGCAGGTCATACGTGTCCCTGAGGAACTCCTGACCCTCCCGCGAGAACTTAAACGGAGGCTTGTGCTTCAGGACGCTGGTGGCCAGACGTAGAAGACCTGTCAGACCGTCGTCCTCAATCGCCCCGTCCTGCTGGTCCAAAATCTCACGACTGCAAGTGGAAAAACAACAACATGCTGTACACAACAGTGGCCTTGAAAAGTATTTGCTTGATTACTATTAATTCAGTTTGATTTTAAGGTGTCCTAGCATAATACTAACAATGATTTTCCTTTAAAATGTCACTCTAGACTAACTAATAACATTGGTTTGCTTGAGGTTTTGCTCTGGAGGGGTAAATTATGTGTTCAGACCGAAACTAATCCAGTAATCGAAGCAAAAGGAGCATGTCTGACCTGCGGATGCAGTCGGCGAGGTGTCGGGCCAGGGCGTCCAGGTCCAGCAGGGTGGTCTGACTGGCATCTTTCACGTGGATGTTGTCGATGAGTTTACAGAGCAGCCAGAAATATTCCTTACAGCCGGTGCGAAACATGGCCTCCTCCTCAAAATCCTCCATCTGCACCGAAACACACAATAATACACCCAATTAAAGAAACAGAGCACCCAAAAATGAAATGAGTTAGCACCTGTGTTGTTATCATTAACTAAATCTTAGCATATGTTTACATGACAACAACGTACTAAAAGTCAAAAAGTTTTTCCTTTGCATTTTTGAAAAGTTCCACATACAGACGACAACGTGGTCAAAACGGATTTACACCGATCCATGAAAAAGACTTTTTCTTGCAACTGCAACTTTTTTCTCAGAATTGTGAGAAATAAACTCACAATTGCGAATGATAAAGTCAAAATTAAAAGATAAAATGCTGAAATTAGCTTATTTATTTTTTATTCCATGGCGGATACAAGCTTCCATAGAAAACTTCAACTAAACAAAAATTAGCAACAAAAATGTTTTGCTACAAAAAAAGTTTAAGCTGAAGTACTGAAATTACTAACTTAAACTAAAACTGAAATACATGTTATATAAACTCTAATTTTTAATTTTTAAGATGTTGTCTGTGTGTGAACTTACTCTGAGGGGTTTAAGTGCCTGTGCGTCTGGCAGGAACTTGAGCAGTGTGGACGCGGCGAGCAGCAGGAAGGATCTATTGATGGATTCTCCTCCCTCCAGACCAGACAGAGACAGCTTATACAGTCCACTGCATGCCTCCTGACGCACCGCCGTCTGCAGATTCAGAGCAAAGATCTGTTAGCACAACAGCACTCCTGGAGCTCAAACAGTAGAGCATGGCAATCGCAACACCAAGGTCATGGGTTCGACTCCCAGGGATGCATGAACATGTAAACATGTATACCTTGAATATCAATGTAAGTTGCTTAAAACCTTTAGACTAAATTTGGATTTACTTGGTTAAAAACCTTCAAAAGTATCAACAGATAAAACAAGTTCCTCAAAGGGGTAGAAGTATTCCAGTCTAGCAAAATATGTTTAATGGACAGTGGATTCTGGCAAGATGAACACTTTGGTGAATTTTCTCCTGATGGTAAAAATTTATGTGTGTGTCTTGAGTGCCCTTATCCAGCGGTCCATTGTCCATCCATTGTCATGTGTTCAATTCCCAGGGATGCAAATGCCAAATGTATAAATGTAACTAAATAAAATAAAATAATAAAATAAAATAAAAAATAAATCAATAATAAAATAAAATCACAAAGCATTCAATTTTCAAAATATGCTGATTCCACAAATTATTTTGTGAGATGTAGGGTGGAACTTAATTTTATTGCCTGGGCTGCATAGCTATGATTTGCTTGGTCAATATAATTGTTTCCCACCTAAATGGCCTTAATTACAACAGTAATTACACCAGAGATGATTAAAGTCATTATGACATTTGTTGGTTTACCTCAGGTATGAGCAGCGTGAGCTTCTTCAGCCAGTCGTGGAGATGTTCGCTGTCAGCCAGACTGGACTTCACCAGAGAACAGCAGTGAGCCCAGCTCACCAGCAGCCACATGGAGTAATGAGTCACTGCAAAACACATTGCCAGTAATGAGTATAATGACCAGAGAACAACCTGAAAAACCTTCAAAGATATATACAGACAAACCAAAAATTATTCAGACATTTTTTATATTTTTATTAGTGGGTGCAGGACACTATAGTTCATTTATGTAAGTGAGGATAGCAAAATAAAGTAAACTGTGACATATTATACCCAAAAATTCTTCATACAGTGGACTACCAGTAAAATTGATAAAAATTTGGAACCAAATATTATTCAGATACTTTGACCTGACCATGTTTTGCTTAAGTGTTATCTGACATATTTAAGATTAATTTTTTCTGACACAGTTTAACTCTGAGATCTTGTCATATTTAATTACCATTTTTTTTTTAAACTATAGTGAATAAATTGTATTAATGAATGAAATGTTCAATGAGGTGTTCAATTTTGGTTTGGACTGTATAACCAATGATGTGCTTACCCTCGTGTCTGGATCTGTGATCTGATTGTGCCTTCAGAACCCTGCAGAATAAACAGAAGACAGAAGGTAAAAAACAGACAGGAAAAATATATAATTTTTTTTTATATACTGATAAAAAGTTCAGTGAAAATATAATATTTTACACAGTTTGTGTGCACTGTGTATTTTTAAGCTTATTAGTGTATGACTTTGTTAGCCTAGCAAAATTCCAATGTTAAACTCAATCAATAATAAATCGAGACTCGTGTGTGAGAATTGTTCACCTGTGCGCCAGATTGTCGTATGTGTAGGCCACGTTGATGAGCCGCTGGATGAGGTTGGTGCCTTGAACAAGACTTAGAAAAACCTGACAGAGAAGGACAATATCTCAAAATTAGTGACAGCAAAAATACACACATACACTGAGAAAAGTGAATTTAGAAGCAGTTTCACACCTCTGTAAGACGAGGTATATGCAGGCCCTTCCCATGATCTCCGGTGGTTTTGCGTGACTTCCCTGGCCACGTCCTCTTTCTCTGAGTGTCCGTGAGACCAGACCAGGCAAAAACATCATGATAAGCCAGGTCCAGATCAGCCGGATCCACCGCAAACTGACAAATGAGTTTCAGCAGACACGCGAGACAGTCCAACAACCACTACAGAGAGAGAAGAGAAGAAACATGATATTCATAGCTGTACAGTCAATGGCAGAACTGGGTAAATCTCACAAAGAAAAAGTCCTGGCCTTATTTCACCTCAAAGTCATAAAAAAAAAAAGATGAAAAAATAAGCTTTTTTTATATGAGCAAATGTTATATGACCAATAACATTTTATACATTATCTTTAAGACAATTAAACATTTTCCCAAAAAACTCAACATCATTATGCAATATCATTATTATAATTTATTCAGAACCATCCTGAACATATGATTTGATTTTTTTAATTAAAATAAGCAGACCCTCAGTACAACAAATTCAGGCATTATTTATATTTAAATTGTATGAAAATTAAAGTCATATCACAATATATATTTGTTTTGCATTATAGTATAAAAGTTTTTATATTATAGTAATGAGAATTTTCATTAAAAATCATATAATCCAAAAATCTTAAAAAAAAATAAATTATTGCTTCCTTCTGCCACAGACATGTTCTTGACACTCACCACCGTCCAGGATTCTTGTTCTTTCGGCTCTAAAATTGCAGAGTTAAAAATGTCCAGCAGAAGCTGAAGGCCTCCAGACGACACAAACTACAAGAGAGACAGGGGAGGAATGTGTCATTCAGAGACATCCGTCCAACTCAAACACACACACCACACAGTCAATTCAGAGCACAAGGACTGGAACATACAGCTGTACAATTACAAACAGCATAATCATTTTACTAAAACCTCTACATTTGGAGTTCAACTGAGTACAATTATCTAGTTCATACTTCAAGGAACAATAACAACAGATCATTTTTAGTGGAAGTGTGAGAAGAGGCGTTCGTACCTTGCAGCTCCAGGTGTTCTTGCTGTTCTCAATCTGTTCCTCACTGGAGTCGTCAGAGTCTGGATACAGATCACTGTAACTGCCCTGAAATACACACAAATTTCAAGAGAAAGTACATGAGAACATTTCATTTACAGACCCGCAGGGCAGTGTGTATGAAAGAGATCGTGTAAGTGTGATCCTGCATGTGTACCGTAGACTCGCGGTGAATCCTGCGGTTGGGTTTGCCGAGGGCTTCTATGATTTCTAAAGCGTAAAGCAGCTTATGGGGGCTCTTGATCCTCAACAGATCCTTCCAGCACAAACCGTCAGATCCCTAAAGTCACAATGAACACAAATAAACATGTTGAGGCAAACAAACACTAGAAATCTCTCAAGGAAAGACACTACAAACAAAACAGTTTTTTATGCACTGGTCAATTTTGGGATTTTGGGCTGTTTGGCTTTTCATAATGTGCTCAAGACAACTTTTACATCTTTAGAATCTTTTACACTTTTAAGTGCAATTGAAATCTACAGAAGAAAATAGATAAAGTGAAGTAAAATAATACATTTTTTAAGGCCATTTTGTGAAAATGAGTTTTTTCTCCTTCACTGTGCAAGAAATCTCCACTTCAGTAGCACTAACATACACCACACGTTATAGTTTCATTCCTATTTATATACTTCATCTTCATTTGCCTGATTTTATACAACATTTTAATCCTAAAAACATGGTGATAATGTTTTTTTTTTTTTTCTAGCTGTTGACAGTATTTTTTGATTTATGTGATAAAAACAGAAAACTATATATAACTTTAAACTCTACTATGTCAACAAAATGAAACAAGCAAACTGAACCTTGCTTTATACTTTGTTCAGATTTCTCTTCTGAAAACATATGCAATTTGATTTGATTTGCATATTTAAACATTTCAGGAAACTTTTCATAAAAAAAAAAAAAATGTTTGCAATTCATAATATTATCAATTAACTGGGGAAGTATGATGATATCAATTAGTTACTTTTTTACACCCCAGTCTCACCTTAAATAAATCAATGAGAAACATGAGTCATGTGACTGACCGTGTCATCGGAGATGTTCTGGAAGGCCTGGAGCATGCTGGGACACGTGGGCAGCAGCATGAGCAGCTCCCACACACGGCGGGAGAGATTCTCCGCGTGGAGGTGCAGCTCCTCACAGCGAACACTCTGCAGGAGGAAACACACTGGATTGGATGCTGGTTTCATTCAGTCTGGAACGGGTCAGACATGTGGAGCTGGACGTTACCTCAGTGCTGTGCTGGGGTCTGTCGGGGCTGGGCGGTTTGAAGCAGGCCAGCATCTCCAGCAGGTCGAAGAGGGTGGTGAGGTGGGGCTCCTGCAGCAGCAGCAGCATGGGAATGTGCTCCTTCTGAGGGGGCGGCAGACACGACGCCGGCAGCTGAACACCCTCGCCCTTCCTCTCCCTCCGCGGAGCGCCCAGAGACACGAACACCATCTGACAGCACACAGAAAGTCTCTTAGTGTTTTATGTTCTAGTCTTGTGGGTGTGTGGCTGTATGTGGATTTGTCGCCATTACCTGCATGTCCTTAAAGCCGAGCTCATGAAGAGTCTTCTCATCGTAGTCGGTGGTCAGCTCGTGTCCTGATGAGATCATGCGCACCGGACCCATCAGACCACCTGCACAGAAACACACACAACCATTTGTACTTGTAAAATGACTGATTTAAGTTTTTAACTTTACAATTCACAAAGGCCCAGAAGAGATGTATAGAAAAATAACAGTTTATTTATTAGATAGATGTACAGGCAGACAGACAGATAGATAGACAGAGATTTTGGTGCAATAGAGTCACAATGGTCGAATAGAGCGTGTCTTTTTTCTGTGTATGTACCTGGGAAGTCCTGCTGCCGGCTGGTTTGACCGAACTCCTGTAGCTGTGCCTGCTGGCTGAGCTGATCCTTCTGAAGGTTCTCGTACCAGTGAGTGACCTCTGCCCTCAGATCAGCCACCTGATCGCTGGGGTACATCTCAATGGTCATCTACACAGACGCAAACACAACATGAGAATGAGCAAGAGAGAAGATGGAGTAAATACTGCTTGTTTATGAAGAAATCTTTATTAAACTCAGCTTTATATCTGAGCTAATAATAGTTATGATGATGATGATGAATATGATGATGATGATGATGATGATGGTGGTGGTGTACCTTGTCGGGCAGTCCTGCCGGTTGACATACGATTCTGAGCGGCAGAGACTGTTTATCACTGAGAGCTTTCAGATGACTGCTGATGCCCGTCCCCTCGATCTGCCACTGCCGCAGGTGATACGCAAACCTGAACACAGACACACCAGACCTGAGCACACTGACACTCAATAAGTGAGTTTTTACACATATGTAAATGCCATAACTATTTTACAGGATGAAGGTTCTAAATATTACCGGAAACCTGTCAACTTATTTAATGTTCACTTTACCGTTTACATTTTGATATCAAAACTGGTGAATTTCTCATGTAAACAGTTTTCTTGCCGTGTCAGTGAGGAAATGTGAGAATGTGTGTACCTGCGTCTGAAAGCCTCCAGGTGTGTTTTGAGCAGCAGCAGTCCTCTCTCTATGATGGTGAGGCTGGAGTGGGCGTCTTTCTCCAGGTTAGCAGACGCCATCATCAAGCTCTCCATACACTTACTGATGAACTCCTGCTCCTTCTCGAGACCCGTTTTACCTGCGGTTACACACACTAATAATTACATCACATTACACGCTCACATATATTCATAATACAAAACAAAAACTATTTATCTAGCCATCCATCCATCCATCCATCTGCCTATTTATCCAACTATCTATCCATCCATCCATCCACCTGCCTATTTATCCAACTATCTATCCATCCATCCATCGACCTGCCTATTTATCCAACTATCTATCCATCCATCCATCCATCCATCCGCCTATCTATCCATCTATCTGCCCATCCATCCATCCATCCATCCGCCTATCTATCCATCTATCTGCCCATCCATCCATCCATCCATCCGCCTATCTATCTGCCTAGCCATCATCCATCCATCCATCCATCCGCCTATCTATCCACCCATCCGCCCATCCATCCATCCATCCGCCTATCTATCCATCTATCTGCCCATCCATCCATCCATCCGCCTATCTATCTGCCTAGCCATCATCCAACCATCCATCCATCCGCCTATCTATCCACCCATCCGCCTATCTATCCATCTATCCATAGATCTATCCATCCATCTATCTGCCTATCCATCATCCATCCATCATCCATCTGCCTATTTATCCATCTGCCTATTTATCCATCCGCCTATCTATCCATCTATCTGCCCATCCATCCATCCATCCATCCGCCTATCTATCTGCCTAGCCATCATCCATCCATCCATCCATCCGCCTATCTATCCATCTATCTGCCCATCCATCCATCCGACTATCCATCCATCCATAGATCTATCCACCTATCTGCCTATCCATCATCCATCCATCATCCATCTGCCTATTTATTCATCTGCCTATTTATCCAACTGTCTATCCATCCATCCACCCATCCATCCATCCATCCGCCCATCTATCTGCCTAGCCATCATCCATCCATCTGCCTATCTATCCGTCCATCCGACTATCCATCCATCATCCATCCATCCATCCATCCAACTATCCACCCATCTATCCATCCACCTATCATCCATCCATTTGCCTATCCATCCATCCGCTATACCATCATCCATCCATCCGCCTATCTATCCATCATCCATCCATCCATCCATCAGCCTATCTATCCATCTATCTGCCCATCCATCCATCCATCCATCCATCCAAACATCCAAACATTTAATCCACAATCAAAAATAAAAACAATTGAGAACAAAAATGTTTCTTCCTGCATTTATTCTAAACCAAAGAGGTTATAAAACTGTAAATGTTTATGTTATGAATTATACAATACATGTAAGACTCTGTTGTTTACTGACCGCTGATGTAATAGGAGTTGATGTACTGGATCGCAGCTCGGCTGATGTCTGCGGACTGAGCCCTCAAGGCGATTCCCCACAGCTGATCCATACCACACAACTACAGAGAGAGAGAGAGGTCAGAGAGAACATATCGAGACAAACCGGACAGATTTCAAGATTTGCTGCATCGAACCTCGCAGTTGGAGCTGCTGTCATAAGCGCTGGTGGCCAGACGAGCCAGATTACACAGATGCTGAAACAAATTGAGTCCCGTCATGCTGATTGTCTCCGGCTTCAGCTGAGGCATCTGAGAGAGAGAGAGACGGCAAGAATCAGATGATTAAAGATTCATTCTCATGGCACATACTGTATAAAAGTTGGGTTTAACTATACGGTAGCCAGACCTTCTCCAGGAAGAGATGTTTATATGTCTCCATGCCCATGGCGTGCTGGTCTTTACTGCGGACCTGGTTTAGGAACCAGTGCAAGGCGTCGTCGTAACACTCAGAGTCCTCCACTAAACAGTGCCACAGGATGTCCACCTGCTCCAGACTCAACCCTGACACACACACACACACACACACACACACACACAGAGGATATTCATATTGTTACAGAGCAATTCTCACATGCAGCGATGTGTGAGAGATGAAGTGAGACACTCACTGAAGTGGTCAGGTGATCCAAGCGTTGAGAACACACAGGTGAGGAACTGCAGACGCACCTGCACCTCCGCGCTGTGACTGTACCTGAGACACATGGGATTGATGTTCAAAATCACTACATTACACATACACTTCAGACATAGACATTATTCAGAAAGGACACATTAAATTGATCAAAACTGACAATAAAGACATTTATAATGTTACAAGACATTTCTGTTTCAAATAAATGCTGTTCTTTTTTCAACTTTCTATTCATCAAAGAAACCAGAAAAAATATCATGGTTTCCACAGAAATATTAAGCAGCACAAATGTTTTCAACATTGATAATTCATCATATTAGAATAATTTCTGAAGGATCATGTGACACTGAAGACAGTATATTCATATAGAAAACAGTTCTTTTAAAATTGTAGTAATATTTCACAATATTACAGTATTTTTGATCAATTATAAATGCAGTCTTTGTGACCAGAAGAGACTTCTTTCAGAAACATAAAATCTTACTGACTCCAAACTTTTGAACAGTAGAGTAGAAATATAGACAAACACCCAGACTTACAGAGCGAATTTGTGGCGCTGCTCTCTCACATCCTGGATATAGTGTAACAGATCATCAAAGAAGAGCTTCATCATGTGCAGCTCCTTTTCCGCCCACCTGCAGCACACACAGGGAAATATATGAGTATTTTCTCTTTTAAAAACAACCTGTAAACTAATCTAATTCTGAATTGAACATTCCAGAAAAAACATTAAGAGCAGTGGTGGGCGGAGTTTTCTTACATGGTTATCCAATGGGTGTCATAGCTGGAGCCGAACTGCTGGAAGGTTCCGAAGAGCTTCGGCAGCAAACGCAAGGACACCACCACCGACCTGATGAACACACAGAAACAAAACTGTCAAATATATCCTACAGGATCTGAGAGAAGCCCAACCCTCTTCAGCAGTTTCAGACAGCACTTCATATCTGTGATGATCTCACCGGTGGTTGGCGAGGTTCTCCAGACAGCCCTCGATGAAACGCATGCGGATCTGCCGGTCAGTAAACCAGCAGACCAGAGAGCACAACAGCTTCTCTGCCTCATTGATCAAGCCCTCCGATAGGTGGATCTAGTCACCATGACAACATGAGAATCACATAAACACGAGAATCGCAACCTACATAAGAAATGCCTGAAATAGTCTGCTGTGAAGTAAACATACTGCATTATCGTCCTGGACCAGATCCCACAGAAGAGTGTTTCCTTTTTTGCAGACGTTGTCCAGGTTGATGTCGGTCACCGCGTGGGTGGAGTACTGATGTTTGTGCGATGCTGGACCTGGAGCGAACATACAGAAAAAGAAAAAATAAACATCCGACTAAAATCATGTGACTTTCGTCTGAAATCATATTTCAAGTAAGCACAGATAAAAATATAGCTGCGAGCAACAATTAAAGGGGTTAAAGCCCTTTAAGGCCTTTAAGCACATGTGTAAAAAGTTATGTTTTATTTAGCAAGCCTGTAACCATCTCGATCATAGATGAAAAAGACCATTTACAGCCAATACAGGCAATTTACCATAGGAAATATATGCTTTATAAAGCTTTTTTAACAGTAATCGAGCCAAAAACCTAGGACTAGTTCGCAGAAGTAGGTTTTTGAAATAATCTCCAATATTTAATGAACGATTCAATTGACAGAGGTGGTCCTAGAGGCAAAGTTTCTAAGAATGAGGAGTTCTACCATATGGTATGAATGTCGTGGGCGTGCAAAAAAAAAAAAAAAACGCACAATACACAATTCTTTACGCACGTGAAAAATGGGAAGGCGCCCTTCGGTAGCTGATTTCTTTCGAATTTCTCACAGGCCTCTAGGGCTGAGAGTCAAACAGGCCCAGCGAGTTTCGTTTTGATCGGCCTCTGTTAACCTTGTCTGACAGCCGATCGAACTTCATTTTCGAGATATGCGAATGTCCTCGTAGACAATCGCGACACCTTGGACTAAGATATTGCATGCCAGTTTTCAAGTCAATCGGACTGACTGTTGCGTAGTTGTAGCTGTTTTCATGTTTGTTTGTTTTTTTCATTTTATAGTGCCACCAAGTGGTCAGTCGCCACATCCTTTTTCACGCGACCACAGGCCGAGCCCATACTTAGGTGTACCAAGATCTCATTCCGTTCAAGAGGGATAGCCATTTTAGTAAAAGTGGCCACGCCCACTTCAAATGTTTTGGTGTCCCGTCGCGTACGTGAATTGAAATTTCGACTTTGATTCATATTTATTGACAGTCAGACTCCATAGAATCTTTCTGCACTGGTTTGGTTCAGATCGGATGAAAGGAGGTTTTTCAAAAAATCCAAAATACCCGAAGAGTTTGCCAGGGTGACAATTGAATCTTCTTAATGGTCAATAGACCATCAGGCCGATTGGGGCGAGCCTTGGTGACGTTGTAGACAGTGTGAGTACTACCAGCCCTCAAATTTTCAAGTCTCTATGACTTACGGTTTGGTCTGCCTGATCACTTTTAGGGAAGAATCCTGATCCTTGGAAATTCTAACAATTACAATAGGGTTTTTCAGTGCTACACGCTTGAACCCCCTAATGAACTCACTGTATTATTACTTCATTTCTAACATGTAAAAGTTCTAATCTGACTGAAATTACAATACTAATATTAATGGCTGTATTCATTTCTTTGCTTTCAAACATTAAAATAGAGCTTTTATTTTGACAGAAAAACACAGGGAGACCTTAAAGTGTCTCTTTTGTTGACAATAGATTTATAAAGGATTCTCATTACAAATTTGGGAAGTACAGTTCGCACGACCCAAACTGTGAGTTTTCAGAGATGGAGTTTGTGTGGTGCGGATTTGCGGCATTTACTGCAAACCAAGCCACTCTGAGACACTGAAATCACGCTTGTGTTTAAATGAACACAGAGCCACGCTTCACAGTGGCAGCAGCCTTTGGAGGTGTGTATGTACCTTGCACCAGGTGTTCATGGTATATGGAGGCCAGGTTGGGCAGGTGTTGCTGCAGGTGCGAGCTGAGCTCAGCGTGAGAGTTGATCTGGACCAGCTCTTCCTCACAGCCGGACTCCTCTCCATCAAAATCCGCCATGTTCTTCTCGGATTTGGCGCTGACTTGGGAACTGCTGCAGCTTACGTCATCTGCGCTCAGCATGTCCTCTACCATATGACTGCAGAGAGTAAGAGTGTGTGTTAAGAGTATGTTACCAGAAGACATAATGGCTCTGCATCAAAACCTAGTGAGCCGACTACCTAGACAGCAATTTAAGGCACATTTGAACATTCAAGCATGAAAACCTATTCCAGTAGAGCCCAAAAACAAAATCAAGATTTTGAAAAAGGGCATAATAGGTCCTCTGTAAGATCCCAATCCCAAAATGCACAGTTGTAGAGAGAAAGGGAGCTCACTAGGTATTGGCAGAGATAATGTCAACAAAACATTTGAAAGGTAGCCTCACCCATCATGGTGGTGGTGATGATGGTGATGATGATGGTGATGATGGTGATGCTGAGGGCTGATGAAACGCCTGCAGTTAAAGAGCTCATTGCCCATGGCCTCCGTCAGGAAGTCCGCTGGTCGAGGCATACAGGGCGGCTCCTGGGAAACGGAAGGCCCGTGTGAGGAGTCCATCTCTGAGCCGCCCTGCTGCGGTTGCTGGGGATCCTGGGATTGGGAATGTGAGGAGGGATCAGCCTGCTCTCCCGACGTTCCCTCCAGGCACACGGATGAAGAAGAGCAGGGTTCAAGGATCCTAAGGGAGGAAGACGAGGCAACCATGGCAGCGGCTGATTCTGGGGTGAAAGGGATGGATTTGGTTTTGGAAAGTCCGGAGACAGAAATGCCAGGTGGGATTCCGGGCCGCTCTGGAGGACCCTGGACCTCTCCAAGTGCTTCGCCGGCTTTGCGTTTGCGCAGCTCTGATGTAGAAGGCTCTCTGGAGTCTCGGGTTTCTTTCTGTGGGCTGCTCTCGGACGTGACAGCGGGTCTGTCGTCTTCATCGTCCTCATCGTCGTCTTCGTCATCCTCGTCGTCCTCCTCCTCTTCTTCCTCCTCCTCCTCCTCCTCCTTCAGGGCCTCACTGTCAGCCATGTCGTCAGAGTGCAGCTCGCTGCCTGGGCTGCCTGCTGATTGGCTGGCTCGGCTGGAACCAGCCTCATTGCTAGACGCCTCGCTGCGGCCACTGCTGCTGCCCTCCTCGCCGCTGTTGGCAGTCTCGTCTGAGCTGCCCTGCAAAGACTCCTACGGGACAGCAAAAAACACCTAAATTAAGCCGAATGACACTTGTTTTAATGTAATATTTTGGAATATGCGCGAACGTTACCTCTGTGTCCGATAGCCTCTGCTGCCCTCGTTTTCCACTGCTCATGATTGGCTCGTCCATCTCCATGTCACTTCCTCCACTGTGATGCGTGTCGCTGTTGTCACTGCTCTCTGGGCTTCCTGCAGGAGAACCTGAGGACAAATATTGTAAACTGACATTTTAACCAGAAACTCTTTACACTGAGATCCTTATCTGAGACATAGTGGCAAAATAAAATAAAATAAAATAATCTTAGCCATAGTGGCAAAATAAAATAAAATAAAATAAAATAAAATAAAATAATCTTAGCCATAGTGGCAAAATAAAATAAAATAAAATAAAAATAAAATAAAATAAAATTATCTTAGCCATAGTGGCAAAATAAATAAATAAAATAAAATAAAGTTATCTTAGCCATAGTGGCAAAATAAATAAATAAATAAATAAATAAATAAATACAATAAATACAATAAAATAAAATAATCTTTAATCTTTAAATAAAGTAACTAAATAAATTGCATTTTAAGTCATCTTGGCAATAGTGACAAAATAAATAAATAGATAAATACATTCAGCCAGAAACCCATATTGAGATGCTTATTTGAGCCACAGTTGCAAAATAAAACTTTGTCACTATTGATAATGATAAAATATTATTTATGTATTTACATTATTCATTTTTATAACACTTTAACCTGAAACTCTTTACACTGAAATGCTTACCTATTCACAGAAATATTTCACATTATAGAAGTAAAATAATTTGTGCAGATCATTTTATGTTGACTTCAACTGCCATTTTTACTATTTGTGGATTCTAACCTAAATTTAATACAATAAGTGTCTAATTCAGTATTTTGTGAACAAAATTTACATTTCGCATTCATCAACACCAACTTCAAATAAATCTTTGGCATGAACATCAAAAAGCAGAAGGCACACACCTTTCTTGTTGCCCATGGGAATGTTGGTGTTGAGCAGAGAGGCGAAGGAGCTCTGTTTGGACAGCTGAGTTTTGGCTGCCAGAGCGTTATTCCACAAGGCCTTGATCAACATGGACGCCAAATACAGCGTCTGCACACAGATAAACAACTCAACAACCACATACAGGACAGCTAGGGAAAAATACATTTATTTCAGTATGAGAGTGAGAGCTCAAACGTGTTAAGTGTTAATGTTAATTACAAAGCGTGTGGTACCTGTTCGGTGTGTGCGCTGGGGTGTAACCCTGACACCAGGCTGAGCACATGCCGCAGAGGAACAGGGTCTAGGTTCTTTATAAGCGAGGGGAACAGGTCATGGATGTAGCGACTGCAGTGTTTCAGCTGAAGACAGAGATACAGAGACCTGTTCAACACTATCGTACGGGCAAATAAATGAGTCACAAAGGCCGAAAAGAGAAAGAGTGTATAATATATGTGTTCTTGTTTTCATGTACTTGTATCAAGAGGGCAGAATTTCTGAAAATCTACTCTAAAATATAGAAAACCTCTTCAAAATGACAATAACAGCTCTAAAGGAAAGTGTCTTAATACTCAAGACAAGTACCTATTTAAAGTATTATTGATTGCTAGTAAAAAAAAAAAAAAAAAAAAAAAAAGCAATAACTAAGAAATGGCTGAATGAGAATCCACCAACAAAAGAAGAGTGGATAGCGATTGTAAAAGATATGTATGATAGGGAACAACTGACTTTTTGTCTAAGATTAAAGATTGATGTACTTTACAAGTACTGGTCAAAATGGCTGACAAACAGGAGTATAGACAGAACATAGGGAGATATGAAGTATTTTGCTATTTTTTATTTTTATTTATTTATTTTTTTCTTCTTCCTCTCCACACTTGAGCAATATATCAGTATTATCATGTTGATAATCATTTCCTATTTTTCTGCATGTGAAATATTTGTTCAATGAAAATATATTGGATTTTTATGTTTTAAGAGGGGACTGAATGGACTTGAACCTTTTATGTACTAACAAAAATTCTCCTGGCAATTTTTGTTCTTACCTGCCCTGTTTATTTATTTATTTATTTATTTATTTTTATGTCTCTCTTTCTTCTGGAACTATTAGGAAATTAACCCCTGATATGAAGCTAACTGCGTATGAAAAACGTAATTGTATGTGATACCCCTGGTGACCTGACTGTTCTGTTCTGTTCTTTTGCATTTGTTCCACTAAAAGAAATAAAAAAAAAAAAAGGTAAGAAAAAAAGTTTAGAACATAGTATGCAAAAACATTTATAAACATTCAGTTATTAAATCAAAAATAAAAGTTATTTTGGATTTATTAGTTATATTGCCATTTGGAAGTTAATTATCAATTATTATTATTTTTATAATAATAATTATATAAATACAAACTTGAAAACAACTACTGATATATATATATATATATATATATATATATATATATATATATATATATATATATATATATATATTATATATATACACACACACATTAGGCCTGTCGATTTAATGCATTACTTTAATTAATTGGTTATGGAAAGGAAAAAAATAATGTGTTAAAATTATTAAAGCATTTAACGCACCTGCCCGATGGTGACGAACATGAAGCAGGGCAACAACTCATTGCAAGATGTAGCCTATATAATGCAGTTAGATTGACACCTAAAATTCAATATATCAGGGTAAAAATGCCCCTGTGTATGGGTTTTTGTGTCATATTAATATCATGATATAGTTAAGCAATATCACACGGGTAACAAGCGCAGTATCACACAAGTGCTGTTTCTGTCCTGAATAGCACGAGTGCAAACGTGTTATTGATTTTGCACAACAGTTCAATAAATAAGAAGTTTATACACAATATTGTCTGCTTTTGCTCAATTTTGCCAATTAAATATTACATGTAAAGCCAGAGCTGAACTGTTGTGCATCTCCGAGCAACACACAGCGATGCTTCATTTCTGAATGAAGCCGTGTTTTGAGTGAATCAATCAGGTGATTCAACTAATGATTGACTAATGACTAATGATTCAACAGCCCATTCGTAAAGAGAGTCATTTACTTCATTCCTGAATAAATCAGCCGTTTGAACATATCAAATTAATGAATGACTTAATGTAGACATTTACCGCCACCTACTGGAAGTTTTAGTTTCTTATTTAGAGTATCATTTCATAAAAAAAAAAAAAAAATTCCCTTTAATAAAAAAAAAAAAAAAAACACTAAAGGGACAGTTCACCCAAAAATGAAAATGATCCCGTAATTTACTCACCCTCAAGCCATCCTAGGTGTATATGACTTTCTTCTTTCAGACAAACACAATCTGAGAAATATTACAAATATCCTGGCTCTTCCAAGCTTTATAATGGGAGTGAATGGTGCCATATTTTTAAGCCCAAAAAAGCGCATCCATCATTTATAAAACTAATCCACATGACTCCAGGGGTTTAATTAAGGCCTCCTGAAGTGAAGCGATGCGTTTTTACTAGCTTCCGGTAACGTCCGTCCACACGTTTACGAGAGAGTCGAGTTCCGGTGTATGACGCAGAAACAATTTCTTGTTTTAGACTTCTAATTCGTGACCGGTGTTTTGTTTTGCTCTATCCTCTGCGCTTCTGCATTTGTCAATACATCCTGCGTCAGGTCAGAGTTCACTCTTCCGCCGGAATCGACTTCATTGTTACCGGAAGCCAGTGATTATAGTTTATAAAGCTCTAATTATAGATATTTTTCTTACAAAAAACACATTGTTTCACTTCAGAAGGCCTTTATTAACCCCCTGGAGTCGTGTTGAGTACTTTTATGATGGATGGATGCACTTTTTGGGATTCAAAAAATGGCACCATTCACTCCCATTATAAAGCTTGGAAGAGTCAGGATATTTTTTAATATAATTCTGATTGTGTTTGGCTGAAAGAAAAAAGTCATATACACCAATGATGGCTTGAGAGTGAGTAAATTATGGGATAATTTTCATTTTTGGGTGAACAAACACTTTAAAGGTATAGTTCACCCAAAAATGAAAATTCTGTCATCATTTACTCACCCTCATGGCTGTTGAAGGCTAAAAGTTTATGTGCAATAAATGTTCAATCAAACAAAACAAAAAAAATCTAAAGCTACTTTTTGTAATGTCTATTTGATGCTTTTCACATTTAACACAATAATGACTTTAAATTATCTTTTGGGGGTCATTTCTCATATATATATATGGAAATGGAAGGTCAAATGAAGCACACTGCATTGTGGGGTAAAGTGCTCTGGTAGTTTACTGCACATTTTGACAAATATAGTTAGTCATCCAGGTATTCTATGCAGAAAATATACGTTCAGTGCACAATATACATCCAGCAGAAATAGTGTGTGTGTGTGTGTGTGTGTGTGTGTGTGTGTGTGTGTACCTGAGCAGCGGCCCATATACAGTCCACATGCTGAGTGCTCAACCTGCCCTCGGCTGCCAGGAAGTTCAGGATCACTTGGCACTGTTTAATGATCTACAGCAGAAACAATACAAGCACAATCAGAAATAATAAATCTTTAGTGAGCGATTAGAGAGAACTAAATGTTAAACAGAAAAAACATCACGAAACCAAACTACAAAGACAATAAATATGAGTGGTGTTTGTCCGTGCAAAAGTCTACTCACCTCAATGTGCAAATTTGGTCCAAATATGTGCTCCACAACATTGTTGTTGATAAGCCAGTCAGCGAGTTCCTTTGCTATCGACCTGAGAGAGGAAACAAAGATGTCAATAGATGTCCAGCTTGACTGAACTACTAACACGAGTGGACTCGTCACACTCACGTCTCAGTGTCAGACACCAGGGACTCGTTATTACAGACGTCGTTGAAGGTGTGCAGCTGATTCTACAGAAACACAAGCACAGATCAATGAGCACAGACTGGACACAACGGAAAAAGAGCTTGTGTGTTTTTGTGCCTCTCGTACCGTGATCTGGCTCAGTCCGGCCAGTCTCATGGTGAGCGTTGGACTCATGAAGTACTTGAAGGCCAGATCCAAACTCTCTCTGTCGAAACACAGCGCGCTGTCCAACGGCTCCTTCACCGTGCTCCACATCAGATCGGCCATGTTACGCGCCGCGCTCTGACGCAACTCCTGATCCGACAACTTGCACAGATACCTACAGAGAGAGAGAGAGATTCACATCTGACCAGACGCTTCGGCTGAGACTCTATGAGTCAGGCACATAAAAACAACAAATCACTAATATTCATCCAGTAGTGCCCCTTCAAGATGACAGGTTTACAGCTCAAATAACACACATTTTGTTCAGAAGACTTAATATTAGCACTTATGAGTTTCACATTTCTGTAAACCCCCTGGAATATCTTGCCCCATAGAAGTCCATTATAAGAGCACTGCTGTAATTGCAATTTTTATGTGTTTTTTCACACTGAGGGACTTGACTTGTATTAAATCTGAAACATTCTTTTAAGGATCTGTATCAAAAAATCCTTTTCTATTCCTAAAGGATATATCGGGTCCCATGAAAAACAGTTAACATACAAAAGCTTTTAAAAGTAAAAAATTAGAAAAGTGGCTTAATCATCACATTTACTAAACTATTTTGTATCGTATGCCATTGTTTATCAACAAAATGTGTCTGAATTTATGGGGTTACATTATAATAATATGACAGTGTAATGGAATACATAATAGCTGTATGATTTTCAGTGAGTTGCGATTTTTTTTTCTTTTGTAAAAGTACGAAAATATACTTTCAATAAAAAAATTTTTTTATATTAATACAAAATTAAATTATATAGATGTGCATATTTGTATATCATACCATAGTCATTTTGGGATGACTAGACTTGACTATTATATTATAAGTTATTTTGAGGTGGGACTATTCTAGGAGAATAAATATTTATATGGTATGTAGATTTGTATATAATATAATATATAACAGTCATCTTGAGATGGGACTACTTTTTTAGGTGGATGAATATAACATAATATAATATAATATAATATAATATAATATAATATAATATATAATTGATCTGGCCAGCAGAACAAAAATCCTCACTATTGAGCCTTGCATGCTCTACCAGTTGAACTATAGGAATACAAATGAAAATCAGAAAGAAATCAAAGAAAAACTTCAGATTTCCATCTGAACACGCTTATACACTCTCTCTGTGCTGCTCTAATCCGGTCTGGCTCAAGTCACATGACCGGCGCTCTCACAGCTCCCCTGCCAGCCGTCTGGCTCCCCCCAAGGTCATGTGAGGAGAGCTGTGGCGACTGTTGCTATGGTGAGGGATGCTCTTCCTAGCAACTCAACCGAGAGCACATTCTTGGCGGCAGCGCTCTTTCTAAGAGTACTTTGATTGTGCTCTGCCTGCTTCTCGTTCAGTGAGTCAGTCAGGATTGATCAGATGAAATAGATGTAGACATTTCTGCACACATTTTGCACTTGGCTATTAATAATTGTAAATCTTTAGGACCAGTTTAGAAATGCGTTCTTACCTGATAACATAAGTGCGAAAAGGGATGATGTGCTGCATCACAGCGGGAATGTGCAACCATATTCTGATCTGCATAGACAGAAGAAATAACCTCTAATTGGTTACAGGTCAAACATGTCAGACTGTGGTTTGATTGGGCAATGACTCACGTTAGAGACGATGGTGATGAAGGCATGTGCGATGGGGAAGGGGAGAGTATCAGGAGCGCCGAACTCAAAGCAGTCCTTCATCAGAGAGAGACCGTGCTTCCCGCAGAACATACACACGTATCGCAGCAGGTGCAGAGGAACCTCCACGTCCTGAGACAAGCACACACACACGTCAGCCCATGTAACAACATCACTTAAAACACACCAAAACCAAAGAAAACACTGTCTTCAGCAACAGCATGATTGTGCTTTAAAATGAGTTTAAATATCAATTCTCCATAAAAACATTTTTATTTAAATGAATGCAAAGATTTTACAAAATATTTGCAAAAACATTAATTTAGCTTGTGATTCATAAGGCCCAAAAGGACCTTGTGTCAACTATTATGACTAAACATATTAATAACTAACACAATAAATATAGAAAGCCTGAGGTATGAAAACCAGACATGACCTATAACCTATTAAATATAATATAATTACTAAATTATACATTAATAATGTATTTAATCATATTATCACTATAATATAATATAATATAATATAATATAAATATACTGATTATTATAGGTATGAAAACCAGACGTGACCTATTAACTTAATTATAATATGATTATTTTTAAAAACAATATAAATAATCATAATGATTAACAATATAATATAATATAATAATTATTATTATATATTAAATATTATGTTTAATAATTTGCAAAATCTGTATCATGAATGTTGTAATGTGCGAATATTTATTATTAAATATTTATTTATAAAAAAGTATTGTTTATTAAATAAATACCTTTTTTGCACACAACGTGTAACATTACACAAACTTATATGATTAATCAAAGAAATAATCCACAGATTAATTGATTGTCAAAATAGTTGCAGGCAGCACTATTTACAGACTGCAAAAACTATAATATAAATGATATAAATTATTCTCAATTATATACGAATTCAAAGAAGCTACAGAAAATCCTTATATAGAGTTTGAGTGATGAATAGTTTGTATTTAATCACTACAACCTGTGATGATTCATGGGAGCGGATGAATCACACTAGCCAACATCTAAACAAAGAACATCCAGTACTTTCACACACAAGCCACACCTAGTTGTCTCAAAGTCAGAGTCAGTGAAGTCTAGTCCACTCAGCATCTATTGTGCTCATGAATTATCTCTAAACGGTGTAATCAAGCCCATCATCAAGAGTGTGTGTGCGTGTGCATGCGTGTGTGAGAGAGAGAGAGACTTACATTCATATCACAGAAAGAGCCGAGGATATTGCTCTCTTGTGCAGAGATATCCTGAGGGCAAAAACAACAAACGGATATTAAAAAAGGGAGCGATCCAAATAAAACTTTACTCAACTAGTGCGCAACTACAAAAAACTCAAACTGTTCAACAGAATACAGATTCTTCATTCTGTCTTGGATATTTGTGTTGAGGTTATCCAGTTCATCCAAATCATTCAGGAATAATGAAGCACTAACTGGAAGAGTATGTGTATAATGCTTGTGTTGTGTGTGTATTTTACCTCTATTGAGCCCAACAGAAGGTTGCAGAAGTAAAAACGGCATTAAAAACCTCCATAGCAATTTTTTTTTTTTTCTTCTGATAAACTAGAAATGGGCACAAGTACTTGGTATTGACAACAATGATGGATCATGAAAACATAATTTGATTTTGATTTCAGTCAGACTAAAGACATAATTTGTCTTTTTAAAATATGGTGTAAATACGGTTTTGTTCAGTATTTGGCATAATTGCACTACAAATAGCCTTGACATTATGAGCTTGATCGGAAAGACAAAAGTGACATGATGTGTATTAAATCCTTCAAATATTCAATTGCACATTGTGTCGTGTACACTTGAGCTACAGGCTTTATCAGTCTGTCCAACTGCACAAAAACCTGATTATAACGGCACATGTAAACGTACTTCATGGCTGCATGACTTAGATTCAGTAACATAACAAATATTGTACATTTTGGGATTGGTTATGGCATATTTTTCAGCGGTACCTTGATGACTAAAGCAACCTTGATAAAAAAAAAATGAAACAAATGTTGTGATTCAGATCAAAGCTGGTTAATCTCGATCAGTTTAAAATGTTTTACTAAAAAATATATTTTGTAAATGCATGTACTAGATAAATGTCATTGATTAATCCATGATATATCCATGTTTATTTTTTTACTTTTTTGACCTCATAATGTGTGATCAAATAGTCATAACTCGATCTTCCAGTGAAATGACAGACCTGTCTCTGGTGACATCGACTTGAGCGCAATCGACTCATTCAACGCTCACATCTCAACATCCAATCAACAACTGATACACAGGACCAAGTCCCTGGCCTACATTTTTTGCATTCTAAAAGTTGTAACTTCTTCCTGAGTCTCTCCATCAGTGTCCGACTCCGGTTTGAACAATGTAAAACTGAACACCGTTACTGACAATCCTCATTTTGGCTGCTTGAGATTCTCCAGCTTTGTTGTTGTTGAGCAACCGAAGCACGAGCTGTTAAAGCTCCGCCCTCTTCTGGAAAGGGGGCCGGGAGCAGCAACTCATTTGCATTTAAAGGGACACACACAAAAACGGCGTGTTTTTGCTCACACCCAAATAGGGGCAAATTTGACAAGCTATAATAAATGATCTGTGGGGTATTTTGAGCTGAAACTTCACAGACACATTCTGGGGACACCAGAGACTTATATTACATCTTCTGAAAAGGGCATTATAGGCCCCTTTAAAGTCGGCATTAAATCAAAATTGACCCGATTTACTTTGTTAGTGCACATTATTAGTCTAGTGGTAAACAATTTATCCGTGCAAGTTAATCCACAAAAGAAATTTTGTCTTCGTAATCTTTAATCAATTCCCAGAGGGGAAAAAAAAAAAAAAAGCAATACCCTCTATTTTCTCATTCATTATTCCAATTCACTCGGAAAATACGTCACAATACAGAAGTAAAGTCGGTCAAAACTTTAAAGGGTTAGTTCATCCAAAAATGAAAATTCTGTCATTAATTACTCACCCTCATGTTGTTCCAAACCCGCAAGACCTTTGTTCATCTTCAGAACACAAATGAATTTTAAAAAAATATATATATTTTTTAATGAAATCTGAGAGCTGTCTGCCCCTCCATTGACAGCTACGCAACTGACACTTCAAAAAGTTCATAAAGAGACTGTAAAACTATGAATTAAGTAGTTTAGTCCAAATTTTTTGAAGAGACTTGATCGCTTTATTTGATGAACAGATTGAATTTAGGCTTTTATTCACCAACGTGCACATCGGATGTGGTAAACGGAAGCTCAAGCATGTTTGCTTGACATGCGAGAACCAATGAGGTTTCATTCTCGTGTGTAACGCAGCATGTTTGAGCTTCTGGAAGAGGTTTGTTCTCGCACTTCAAGCTGGTTTGGTTGATCTTTTGTTTATGTTCGCTGTTCAATGTTTACATGTGAATAAAAGCCTAAATTCAATTTGTTCATCATATAAAGTTTATATGGATTAGTTTTACGATCTCTTTATGAACTTTTTGAAGCGTCAAAGTGTCAGTTTCGTAGCGGTCTATGGAGGGACAGAAATCTCTCAGATTACATTTAAAAGGTCTCCATTTGTGTTCCGAAGTTAAACGAAAGTCTTAGAGGTTTAGAACGCCATGAGGGTGAGTAATTAATGACAATGTTCATTTTGGGGTGAACTAACCCTTAAAATGCCTCAGAAAAAGTACTTCGGGAATACAGACTGTTGAAGAGCGCTGTATATATGAGCATGTATTACCTCTATAGTGGGGTGTGTGTTGTGTTTGTAGGCCGTGTACAGGGGGAACTGGATCTGGAAGATCTTGGCAGCACACAGCAGCAGTTTCTCCTGGTCTTCTGTGCTCCAGGATGCAAACAGGTCCAGGCCGCTCTCGTTACCGCTCTCGCCCGCCGTGGGCTCGCTGAGCCTGGGCTGGGGGTCCGGTTTGACCCCCTGCTTTTGGTTCTTGTGCTGATCACCATCCTCTGCTCCACCATCCTCATCAGCCGAGTCCCGTTCCACATTAAGAGGCTCGTCCTCATTGGGTGAAGGCTGCGGCTGGGCGGAGCCCCATTCGGACTCCGCCCCCTCAGTCCTACTGTTGCCATGGCCATTGCGTAGGCGGTCCCTAAGGTTGGTTACTTGGGCGATGACCAAGTTAATGAGGGCATAAACCAGTTGGCTGAACACCTCGAGGTGCTTGTATTCTTTAAAACAGCACAGACACTGCCTGCAAACGAACACAGAGAGAGTCAAACGTTATTCAAGTTCTACCTTCTTGTGTGCTTGTTTATGAAATATTTTATCTAATTTAAAGGTGCGTTCAGCTACCAAGAAAATAGACTGTAATACTCTCAGCATTGCTTAACATATGCGACTGTGTTTAAATCCACTCCACAGATTCCTCCCAAACCAGCACAGAAAGGCCCTGTCCCAAATAGCACACTTCATGTGCACTTGCAGTCTTGTGGACTTACAATGGCCACAGATCCGTAGGGTGTCACATTTGACATTTTAGGTTGCTGAAGGGTGTTCGCGAGCGCCCCCTTTACAGCCAATATGCGTCTTCCGTGTGCACTTTTGCCGAGCACGCACTGAATCGAGCTCTGATGCAGACTTCTACCTGACAGTCAAAGCAGCGTTACGTTAAGTGTGGACTCAGAGGATGACTGCAAGGGCTTGGGGCTCTATTTGGGACAGGGCCAAAAGTTTGCATCTGAGCATGCTCATTTAGTGTGCTTAACACACTGAACTACAGCAGGTCAAAGGTCAAACAACACAGATCATAAATTCTTCTATAATTAAACAGCCATGATGACAAAGTAAACATGATGCAGGATGGTGTAAAAAACATATGAATCAGTAAGTGAATCAGTGAGCAAATGAGGGAAAAAAAAGAATAAATTAAGAAGGTATGCAAGTGAACAAGAGAATGAATGAATGAGTGAGTCAGTGAGTGAATTGCTGTGTGAATGAGAATGAATGAATGAGAGAATAAATGAATGAATGAATGAAGTGAATCAGCGAGTGAATAAATTAATGAATAAATTAAGACAGTATGTAAGTGAACAAGAGAATGAATGAATGAATGAATGAATGAATGAGTCAGTGAGCAAATCGTTGAGTCAATGAGAATGAATGAATGAGCGAATCAGAGAGCAAGTCAGTAAGTGAATCATTAAGTGAATGAGTAAGTGAATGAGAATAAATGAATGAGTGAATCGATAAGTGAATGCAAATGAATGAATGAATGAAGACTGAGTAATTGGACAAGGGAACCAATGAACTTGTCAGTGAATTAAAGTGGGAATGATTGATCGAGTGAATGAATGTGTGAGAGATTGAATAAGTGAATATAGGGCTGCACAATTTTGGGGGGAAAATGTAATTGATTTTTATGATAAAAATTGTGATTGCAATAAATGCAATTTAAAAAACTCCAGGTTTTCTGTGCTTTGTAGGGCTGTGCAATTTTATTATTATTACAAAATAAAAATATAAAAAGTACTGAATAAAAACAAAATAAGAAATTTTACTATTTTAATGTTTCACAATAAAATAAAAAAATATGAAATATAGGTAACTTTGGATAAAAATGTTGACTAAATGTATAAATTGGAAAAGAAATGAATGAGTGAATGAATGATCTGAATGTTTGAGAGACTTAATGAAGTGAATATAAGGAGAATGAGTGCTGACCTCTGTGTCCATGTGCTGATGTAAGTGAAGACTCTTAAGGCATGTTCCTTCTTCAGCTGCAGGTCTGAGCTGTCTGCATCCGAGACTGAGACACAGAGAGAGAGAGAGAGAGAGAAAGAGAAAGAGAGAGAGAGAGACACAGAGAAAGAGAGAAAACCGTTAGTGAAGAGGCCACAGGGTCCTGGGACTGTCTGAGATCAGCTCAGTGTTAGAGACACACAGCAAACACACACACAAACACTAAAACACGACTTACACACTTAGGTTTAGTAGTTAGTACTCTAACTAATATATAGTATGTTAGAGTTTTTTCACATCATTAAGTAAGAATAATATTGATACAGCAAAAAAATCTAAAAAAACAAAAAAACAAACAAAAAAAAAAAACAGATTTAGTAATTTAGTAAATATACTTTTTTTTTACTGAAAATTTAAGTTTAAAACTTAAAATGTGGCTACAATTTTTTTAACGGTTAAGTTCTGGCAAGTACAGTTGCCTTTTTTTTTTTACCATAAATTTCACACTTTTTTATTTACATTGTATAAGACTGGACCAGGCATGATCATTACAGACGATCACATGACATTCTAATTTGCAGTACCTTAACATCCATTAGGTGCCTGCCCTACACAACCACACACACACACAGAGCGCAATTAATGGTTTCCACGGCGACGAGGGAGTTGCTGGACTTGGGAATGCTACCTTGGGGTAGTAAAGTTCACTCGAGCAGCTGGTTAGCCTTGACCTACATGAGATTTTATTCCTTTCTTTTTTTCTTTCTGTAAAACGGCTTTCCTGTCTTTTTTTCTCTGCCACTTCCACACAGCTCTACAGTAACAATTCAGGGCATTGTGTTCACGCCGGACCCAGAAACAGTTTGACTGCGCTGTGATATGAGGATCCGTTATCAAAGCCGTTATTCTGAAAACTCAAAACCACAAAAGCAGCAAAAATCTCACGGCACAGAAAAAAGAAAGAAAAACAGCACACAGACTGAATGATATTATTTGGTGCTTTTCAGGGGGGGAAACAGTCTGACCTTATTGACTTATAGGAATAATTCACCCAAAAATTATGTTCTGACTTTATTTCATCTGTGGAACATAAAAGAAGACATTTTGAAGAATGATCATGCTGCACTTTTCCATACAGCTCCGAACATGCACCATAAAAGTGTGTGCTATATTACAAAAACAAGTTCACTTTTTGTTAAGTCATGAAATTGGGCAAATTTGAATATGCAAAAAAAAAAAACAAGATACAAGAGCTTGGATAGAGGGGAAGTTTTTCAGTAAATGACAACTTAAATTTGGTCTGTTCCTCACACAAAGCTATCACAAGACTTAGCCGTACAGACTAATTTTATGATGCTTTTTTTTTTTTTTTTGTCCTTTTTGAACATTCAAAGGTCACCATCTACCCTTGTTGCCCAGTAAAAACCTGTGTGAACAGTTTAAATCCTCCTAAATCAAGGTCTTACGGGTTTGGAACGTCATGAGAGCAAGTAAATAATGACAGAGATCTCTTTCATAGAAGACCTATTCCTTTAAAAAATATAGTTAAAATGCGTTGTGATTCATATCTTTTTATGATGTCTGGCACAACTGGTTTAGTGGCTGTCTGGCTGCTTCTGACCTTTCAGAAAATGTGAAATTACAGAGTATGCATAAACAGATGTCTGCTGACAAATACAGGGAGTGCGCGCACACACACACACACACACACACACACATACACTTAAGACTGCATTATAGCTGGAAAACCTCTCTCCTGAACACAAACACGCAGCAGACTGTGTCAGATTAACACTGTAAACTGGCCCACACAATTAAAGGGTGTGTTTCTGTTGTCCATCTACACACAGCACCGCGTTTGAGGGGTCAAATGTTAAGCTGCACATGCACATATGGGGCTGCCACTCAGTATGAGGGGGATATAGACACAAGACATGCCTGAAGGGCAAAAACACACATGATAACTCACAAATACACTATCAAATCATTCACAAAGAGCAGCAGTATTGATGTTTAATATTATATTTGTTTATATACAGACATGCAGGGCTTGACATTAACATCCGCCAACCCGTCAAATGTGGGTGGATTTCAGCAGCGGCGTGTAACGCAGTCACTCCTACTAGCCACTTTGGTGGGATGAATTTTATATATAATATATACATTTTTTAATAGTAGTCTTTTAAAAAGGCATCTGAAATAAACTAAGTGCAATGTAGTGTTGTCAAAAATATTGATTTTTCGATATATAGATACTGAAATATCTGAAATGCTTCCAATACTCAATTTCCTCAGAATAGATACACGATACCCGCTTTCTCTCTCTCTCATCTCTCCGACAGCAAGTTGACACACAAACCCGCCTCCCCTCACTCACTTGTTTCATTTGCTCAGGATGAATATTGTTTGTGTTACAGGGCTTGAATTTCGGCGTAGGATTGTGCGTATTGCACATAATTTTACTCATTCCCGCAGATTTTGTGCTCACACCCAAAGTGCATGCACATTAACCGCCTCTCAGTACTAAATTAAGTTCTTTTTCACTGCTTATTGAGCTTAAACAGTCAAATATACTCAAAATGCTGGTCTTGGTGAGTGTTCACGTAAACACAGTCAGTTATGTTTTAAGTGAACGTAAACAGTTGAGAAAGAAAACGCATGTGTAACAGTATAATGGATCCGTGCGTCAGGTCTTAAAGTGACAGCAGCCTAATATACCTGCTGCCAAATTATGAGATAATATTAAAAATATCTATATGGCAGTTTTTCCCCATGGTATCGATGTCAAATTCTTTTGATACTTTTATCATCCATCATCAAAAACAATTCATACCAAACTGTTGGAAATGAACGAAGATTAAACAGATCACATGACCACACCAGAAACTCTCACAGCAATTTAGGCAAACGTCTCTCTATAGGAGGGAAGTGTGTATAATGCTTCAGAAGTTCAAAACTGCAGCTACACAACAGAACATTTCACATTCAAAATCACACTGAAATTCATCCTGGCTGTTTGAGATAAATCATGACATCCATCTCAATAGAAAAGTAATACTTTCAGGCTTTGGTGCAATATGACAATCTGACACTTCAGGAAGTGATGACAGCAAAACAACACCTGTGAGATTCAATTTCATAGAAAAAAGCAAACTCATTTATAAGTCACTAGCAAAACAACACCAAAAACACCATGGTACGATTATGTTTTTGGACATGTTACTACAGTGATGCCATAGATTTTGCATTTTGGTTATGGTATTGTTATACCATGTATACATGTAACATTATAGTATAGTGTTTTTATAACATGGTAACAATATCACACGAATTTAACTGTATTATTTGGAGTACTATTAGTATATCAATGTGGAAATCATTCAGTACCATGGTATACATCAGACTAACATCTGACATCATATCCGTACCACCAGAATACCTTGTTTGGAATTTACCATGGTAAGGTCATGTTTTTTGACATGTATCATAGTAATTCCACTGAATTATCATGCATATACTGTGGTAATCTTGCAGTGCAATGGTATATACCAAAAAGTACCATCTGACATCATAACTATACCAACAGAGAACCATGTTTTTTGGAATTTACCATGATAATGTCACATTTTTTTTTTAATATGTATCATAGTAATTCCACTGAATTATCATGCATATACTGTGGTAATCTTGCAGTACAATGGTATATACCAAAAAATACCATCTGACATCATAACTATACCAACAGGGTGCCATGGTTTTGGAATTTACCGTGGTAATGTCGTGATTTTGTAATCATTCTTCATAGTAATTATTCAAAGAGTCTTCCCAATACCATGGTAAACCTTCAATACAATAGTATATATATATCAAAGAACTATGGTATTACAATCACTGCACATCTACAGCATCAAACACTGTCTTTACACACCGAGACATCAGTACTGAAGCAAAATAAGCGCATTAATCCACATCACACTCTCTCCATCCAACAAAGCACACAAACACAAATACTGTCCGAATCCTGTCCAGCAGCCATCAGCGGGCCAAAGACTGCAAAAACACTCACATCATGACTGTCAGATCACTTTAGATTTCATAAATCACTCGGTCAAACAGAATTAAAGTGCGGATTGGATTGTGTTGGATGATCAGATGTTGATCTGTGTGCATTTTGAAGGATGACAATGTCAAAAACACTTCTGTTCCGGCTAATGCTAATGCTAATGTCAGTTCAACTTCCCATCAGCCTCCAAACATATGAAAACAAACTGATGTTCAACACACACATAAATGTTTTCTAGAGCTTCCCTTTAAAATAAGCAGTAGATTTTGTAGCTAATCTTGATTGGCGATTTAATGCTGAAATGGTGAGAGGCTAACACGTTCTGATAGCATTGCATTAATAAAAACAGATCTCAAAATCAAACAAAACACAAATAATGACAGCCAAAAGGTGCTTGAGCGCTCTTTTAAATGCACATGTTGACAAAAGTGTGGAAGATTAAATACTAAACATGAAAATCTGCGCTAATGTGAGGCAGTGGGACGCATGCTCGGACAGTCATGCTAACAACTTGCTGCAAACAACTATAAAAACACAACAAACACACAAAAAAACAAATAAATGCTGTTGACTTACTCTCATTGAGCACCTCCAGCAGCTCGGCGCAGTTCTCACACATGGTTCATAAAGGCGGAAAGTGTATTCAGACCATTGGAGAAATAAAATGTTGCCTGTTTTTCTCTCTGTCTTTTTAAGGGGGTGTTTAAGGCCCGACGAAATGCTTGATGAAGGCTCGTTATTTTGAGACAACACAACCAGGGAGGTTTGGGCTCATGCAAGCGGGATTATTTGCCGAAATGTCGAGGGTGAAGACAGTAAATGTGAGGCACTAAAGGAGCGGAGAGTCAGTCTCCGAGCAGAGCGTTACTGTGCAGACTAGCACATACGGCAGCCATGATGAACAGGGACGGTAGTTACACTTCGGTTGTTTCCGCCGGGGACCTCGGAGATGTTCGGGTCTTTCCGGGAATGTTCGCGGTCGCTCGGAGGCAAGCGGGTAACATTGTGCGAGACATCGTCTGTTTCCGCCGAGTCATCGTTCAGCGCGTTCGGCTTTTTTCGGAAAACTAGCAAAGAGAAAGGGAGGGGCGACCGTTTGTTACACATCGGCTGTTTTCGTCAGCTCCGCCTGCTTCCGGCCTTTCTTCGGAAATCTCGCGATTTCTCGCAGTCGAGCACGTGTACGTGTGATGTTTTAATTTTGATATATGTACTGTATGACACAATCCATTTTGGTGTAATTAATTGATTGTATATAACAGTACGATTTTTTTAAAGAAATTATATTATTCAGCAAGGACGCATAAAATTGATCAAAAGTGAGACATTTATAATGTAACAAAAGATTTCCATTTCAAATAAATGCTGTTCTTTTGAACTTATGAAACAGCACAACTGTTTTCAACTTTGATAAATGTTTCTTGAGCATCGAATTAGCATATTAAACGATTTCTGAAGGATCACGTGACACTGAAGACTGGAGTAATGCTGAAAATTAACAGGAATAAAAATTCACAGGAATAACTAAAATAAATTACAATAGAAAACAGTTATTTTAAATGTTGCCGTTTTTACTGTAATTTTGATCAAATAACTGCAGCCTCAGTGAGTATACGTCATTCAAAAACACTTAAAAAAAGCTTGCCCACCGCTAACTTTTCAACAGTATTATACATTACAAACACACATTGCTTTAATAAATCCTAAGCATTTTGTTTTCCACTGGTATTTGGAATAGGAACAGTTTCTTCTCAAAACAGCTTGATCCTATTAATTGCTCCATCAGTATTAATGAGATACTCTATTAAAGCAGTATTACAGTCCTGTGAGCTAAATGAAAAACACACACACACAATGCTTTGTAAAAATAACCAACTTTATGTTTCCATAGTACTAATGCACAGCTTTACAAATAGGATGATATGAACAAACCCTTCCATTATGACATCCCTATGCAAAAAAACAAAAAAAAAAAAACACTCTGAGGCCATAGCATGAAAAAGACTTCAGTCTTTCCCATACATTGCAATCAAATGGAAAATATATATATGTATATATATATAAACACGCACAACTTCCCAATAAAGAACATAGGAACAGCATCAGGACTGATCCTCAACAGTCACATTCACTTGCTGTGGTTCACAAGCCACAACGACACGTCCCTGTGAGCAAACCTCACTTCCTGCACAGCAACTGTCCGTCTTCATCGGCCTGTCATACTGTATATTACATATTCACAAATAGATGAGGCATTAAAATGATTAGTCATGTGCTTCGAAATAGGAAAGCAAACATGCCGAACAGAAAAATTGATGCATATACAGTGGATTGATATACAGGAGATAGACAGCAACAGTTTCCTTTATATAAAATGCTCTGTTATGTAAAACCAAGGAATTTGGGAGAGGTGGGAGGAGCCAGAAAATTAATAACAGACATGTCTTTAATTTACATATTGGCATGGACTGGGTCGACAAACAACCAACATCTGGATTCATTTTCCTATTTGTCCTCGTTTGACTGCCACCTCTCTATACACACGCACACATTTGACAGAGGAGCTCAAAGCGCCCCGAACGAGTGTGAAACACCACAGGATCTCATTCACACATTTCCTCCGGGAGCTCGTGAGGATTGAGGATTCCTGGGACAGACATCTGGAGCTTGTGTTTCTCCTCCTGAGCCTGACGCAGAGCCGCTTCCCTCTCTTCCAGAAACAGATCTGTGGAGTCCTCGCCTGCAAACTCCTGCAACCACAAAATGAGTGAGTGTGTGTGAGAACAACTTCAGCGCAGTTGTGTCAAGTATTTGTACCTGATCACTTTTCACAAGACATTGTTTCAAAGCAGCTTTACAGAAATGCTTTTTTTATGTGTTATGCATCTAATTATAGTCAGTATTAAATAGAATTTGGAATGTTATTCAGAATCAAAAACATGTCCATTTTAAAGGCCAGAAACTATGAACGTCACAATATTTGATTATATAATAATAATAATAATAATAATAATATTATTATTATTATTATTATTATTATTAAATAACATACTATTTTAATGATCAATAATAACTATTAATATTAAATTATAAACAATATTTAATACAATTCTAATATTTAATACAATCTATATTTAATATTTAATCTTTAATACAATATTACTATTATTATTATTATTATTAATTAAAATAATCTGTTATGCACAATAGCATCAATTTATCATCAACTTATGCATAACAGTTATTATTAGTATTGAATAATATTGATTAACATAATAATAATACATTATTGATCAATTGTTACTGTGCATAACAGATTATTTTAATTAATTTATTTCATTTTAATTATAAATATTAGCTATTAAGATTTAATTACCATTAAAATGTAATATAATTATATTATTCATGTACAATACATAAAATACAAAATTATGCACAACAATAATTTATTAGTAATGTGTAACAAAGCATTTTTTTCAATTAATATTACTATTAATGATTAATGTTAATTAACATAAATATGAATATAATATTATCTATTAATATTAAATTATTAACATTAATATTTAATACAATTATGTTTATTAAAAGCCTCTGCAATGCACAACATTTTTATTATTATTATTAATTATGATTATGCATAACAGCTTTTTATTACAACTATCAATAACTAATGTTAATAATTAACAATTAACAACAATAATAATAATAATAATAATAATAATAATATCAATATTATGCAGCATAACATTTTAATTATTATTGGCTAGTGTTATTTAACATTAATATTTAATAAAATTTGTCATTAAAATGTTCTGTTATACACAACAACAACTATTAACCATTTAATAACTAATTACTATTAACTATTAATATTTCAATTATTATTAATAATTTAATTATAATTATGCATTACAGCATTTAATTTATTAATATTACTATGTAATTAATAATTATTAACATTTATCAATTCAATAATTATGAGATGATAATAATAATAATAATAATAATAATAATAATATTACTACTACTACTACTACTACTATAAATTGTTCCAACAAACACTGTAGCTGTTAGGGAAAAGGTTAATTTCCCACCCTGCTCATGTGTGTATCCAATTCTATTGTGAACTATCGGTGGCTGCCAGTGTCTTGGTTCATGACTAGAGAATAAGGAAGTAAAATCTAGCAGGAAGGAAGTGACATACTTTGATCTGGACCAGGAAGTCCCTGAGGTGTTCTTTGAAGGCAGGAATGTCCTGATTCAAGCTGAACAGACCCGTGACAAACACCTTCACCTGGGCGCTGAAAAACAAAACACTAGTGAGATTAACACAGGACACTGACAGCATGCTGAAAACACAGACTCCATGTTCTCGGCTCTTCTTACTCTTGCAAATGTGGGAAGGCTGTCTTCAGCAGGTTGGCCACATACTCCTGCACGTAGCCCTGATTGTTGCCCGCATTGCCTGCGTTCAGAGCTACGCTGATTTTACCCTCTTCCACCAGGTTAAACATGTAGGCGAGGATGGAGGCGTGCATCGTCAGACCTGCCGTCAAAAAAAACACACAGATCAATCATCAAATACATCATGATAATCCTGGTGTTCAGTATAAATTAGCATAAATAAAGGCAGTAAAACATGCTTTAAATGTTATAAACATTTTTTGCATTACAGTAATGAGAATTTGGGGGCAAAATGTGTGCAATTATAATGATAACTGTACAAATAATGGGCAAAACTCCTTTTTTTTAAAATTATATTTTGCATATATTTTTTCCGCTTTTGATTTCCACTGGAAAATGAGTTGATCGTGTTTTCGACGGTGAGATGTTAAGCCTTTTTGAGCAAATAACAGTTCCATTAATTACACTGTAAACATGTCACTATCTCTCTGCCTAGCAACTGACCAGCCGTATGAGACGTATCCGTGACAACCGAGAAAATGTGCTGCAGGATGTCGCAGAAGTAGGTTTGATAGAAGCTTTGAGCTGCTCCCTCTTCCTGTGCAATGTTCTGCAGCATCGTGAACAGGATCTGAAGCCCTGGAGAAGCACAAACACACACAGTCAGCATGTTCATTTATGTTCTGTGTGACACAGAGTAAACCTCATGTCAAACATACTGTGCAACCACACAAATGCAGGTCACAAATGCTTGGCCATTAAGAACTGCATTCAGAAACATTTATAAACACCACAATTTGTCAAATCAAGTGTAGCTAGAAGCCTTTTGCATTCACAGAGTCCCTGTTTCCACCTGGTATTAAGATGGTTTTTGGTCAATCAGATCACAAGTGGACGACACTAAATACAGGTGTAAAAGGGTCTAAAACATTTTGAGCTTGTCCACTTTCAGAGGTAGTCAAAAACGCATGACTGGATTGCTTTCGTAGAGGAAACGCTCATGTGATCGAAAGCCACAAAAGACCGCCTACTCCCCTCCTACTGACCTAACGCGTAAACATTATGAGAAGCGCGCTAGCTAGACGGGATTTAAAGTTTGTCGGCTGAAGACCCAAGTTTGGTTTGAAGACAAAAAAAAAAAAAAAAAAAAAAATGTACCAAGCACAATGTTCTCTCATCATTCCTGATTTCTAACACACACACACACACACACACACACACACAGTGTTCGGCTGGTCTTGGAGCTGTCAGAGCAGACACGAAAGCTGCTGCTCTCCATATGTTTTTCTGTCATCTCCGGGTGCATTTATATGTAAATTGTGTGAGCTTATTTTGTCAATCAAATAGAACGATCTGAAAAAGCTCATACATTTACCCACCCAAAGAAATCAGGACAGAAGTGGTTGAAAGTGGACAAAAGAGACTGATTGAAACACCAGGTGTAAACGGGACTAGGTCTCTCTCATTTACTTGTGATCAAAAACATATCTTAATACCAGGTGGAAACAGGGCCATAGAGTAACAGAGTTGGTTTATTTGTTCAAGCACAATTCAACTGTAGCTGTAACTTTAGTCTCTCCACCCACCTGTGTCGGCCACATTCCTCATGGTGTGTTTGAAGGCCCAGATGATGGAGTCCAGAACCAGTTTGAACTGTGCGGGTGGGATGGACAGGAAAGCTGGGAAACACTGGGAGTTGACGGCTTGCAGCAGGTAGAAGAAATGCGTCCTGTGCTCAGGATACTCCTCAAAGTTCTGAGACAGGAAAATAACAAGCATTAAAATAGGGCTACACAATCCCAAAATGGTTCCCAAATGCAACCATGCCGCTCTGAGACACTGAAAACACTGGCAGATCATGAGCTGTTTAAATGTAAAAGAACTAGTGTTGTCAAAAGTACCAGTACTTCGGCACCAAGACGGTACTGAAATTTTAAAAATGTGACAATTCCAGCATTTCCCCCTAGCATTTTGAGCGCTGTTGAGCAGATTCTGACTAACTTAAACACCCCTGATTGGCCAGTGTGTTCACACACTCAACAGATATGATCAACTCTTCAAAAATGTCTGTGATGCTCTTCACTGAGCGTTATCAGCGGATATATTAGGGATCCACTGATAGACGCCTGCTTTCAAAAGCTCCCGTGTGTATCTGTGTAAGCTAGGGGGAAATGCTGGTATCGTCACATTTTTTAAATTTTAGTACCGACTTGGTACCGAAGTACCTGTACTTTTGACAACCCTATGAAAACACAGTGCCACACATATTTATTTAATGAAATCACAGCTTTTGCAATTTGACAAGTGCTCTAAGCCATAATCGCAATTTCAATTTCGATGAATCACTCAGCCCTACGTTAAATGGCGAGTGTGTACTCACTACCAGACTTTTGGTTTGACACAGAAAAATCAAGACGTAAAACAAAAGAGATGGACTAACCTTGTTGATCATGTCGAGGGTGCACTCAAACACAGCATCGAATATCTTCGGGATCTCTCCTGTTATGTGAGCGCCGAGTTTGTTGACGATGGTTGCCATGGTGCTGAGAACCTCTGGTTCTCGAGCGGCTGGAACGTTTCTTTGGTAGTCAATGAGAACCGCCTCCAGCAAAGGTGGAACGAAGTTCTCTCCAACCTAAAGAGACAACAACAATGCTTTGTACTGCTGTCACACCCGGCTTATTATTTTGGCATGAGCAGACTGATCTGGGATCAGCATAACTAACCATCTGCGGGTCGTTGGAGCGGCTGACCCATCCTGAAATGAGCTTCAGAGTTTCTCTCTTCACTGTCCGCATGCTGCGTATCAGAGGCTGCTTAGTCACCATCTCACCTGCAGAGAAAGACCGAAGAGTTAAGCATGGGTTGTTTTAATGTGGAAGTTATGGATCATGTGTTCATGTCAGTGAGTGTGGCTGACCATTGCTCTGGATGGCAGAAGAGATGTTCTCGCTCAGGCACTTGTAGACGTTGAGCATGTCTAGGTAAATGCGGCCCAGCTGCAAGACGAATGGGTGACCCACGGCTTTACACGCCCTCACGTTGGTCTTAAGGATGCTGCCTAGCTGACGCACCGTCTCTGGGTCCTTCAGGATGTCCACGTTCTGATTAAAGAAAGACATTATGTGCTTTGAGTTCAGGTGCCATTCTGTTTCAATCTTAACATTAGCGTATAAACCCTTAAAAGAGCAAGAGAATCCTGCCTCCTTTTGGTGTGGAAAGATAAAATAAAAAAACTAATTCAATCTACTCACTATAATAGTATAAGTATCTCAGTGAGACTAAAATAACACTACTTCTCACCTTGGTGGCCTGCTGGATGATGCTGTCCCACACCTGGTTGGGAAGGAGCATGTATTTCTCAATCAGGCGCTCCTGGACGGTCTGGTCCGTCTGGGCGCCGATCATGTAGCCCACGGCCTCGTAGAACGTGTGCACCTGCTGCGGCTGCAGGTCACAGATGATGGTGTTGATGTTGTTGAGGATCTCGTCAATGAAGGGCATCACCTCCCCCACCTGCACCTGCACAAAATGCCTCCTGCACTTCTGAGCGATCTTGATGAACGTGTCACAGGCCATGTCCTGCACACCATCATGAGTCTCTGAAAGACAGAGAGAGACTTTCCAAATAACAGAAACCTTGAGATAAAATTTGCTCTTTAGCAAAAAAAAAAAACCCAACATGCATGACCAGACAAAGGGTCAAACATGATCCGTTCCTCACCGTGCATGAACTCAAAAAGCTTGTTGACGACAGTTTTGAGGAACTTCCAGTGGGCCCTGAGGAATCGTGGATATTGGCCGACGATGTACATGATGTTGGAAGCGATGATGGCCTTGTTGTCTTTCCCTCTTTTCTGTTCACACAGACCCAGCAGATCCTGAGACAGAAATATATTGATTTTACTGACAAACATATAAAGGCATGTTTGTAAAAAGACTAAAAGCTATAATACATTACATGACTTTTACTAGTGGTTCTGACAAAATATTAATTGCGGCAGTCTATTTTAAAACTGAGTGAATCATTTTTTTGATGGGTGGATTCTGGAATCCACTGCCGCTTCAATATATATCTTTCGAGTGATTTATAATCTAGTTATTAATCAACATTTATCTTTCTAAATGTTAAATTATTTGAATGACTTCAACTTAGGTTAAAGAATTTATTTTTCATTTTCATTTTCAAACACTAGAAATTAATGATTAATATTGTCTGTACTCCTCACTGAGAGAAAAGTACAACTTATCAGTATGTTTTGAGAAACTTTCCTGTTTATTGTTGGAGCCTGGGCCAACTTCAGCCTTGAAGAAGCTGTGAATCATGTGCATCTCTGTATGTGCACTAGTGTTCTGTGTGTAGGTCCTGTATTGGTATCAATGGACAACTGGCATTTGGCTGGAGACCTGAAGACGTCATGTCATGACCCAACAGGACATCCAGTACCTAAATCCAGGGTCCCCTCGTCAGCATCCTGACGAATGGAGATATGCTTCTGACTATCTGTCCATGTGTGGAAGATTACTAATTATGTCTATTTTTCTTAGCCAATCAGAATCGTTCAACCTGAAGTAATGACATAGTTAGTGGACTCTGTTAAGAGTATAATTGTTGTGGAAATGTGAACGTACGCAGAGCGGCCTACGATCTCCGTGTGAGACTTAAAGCTGGCTTCTGCTGATGAAACTGCAAACTATTCTTCAGTAAAAATTTCTTCAATTTATTTTTTTAAACTCTGACTCTGGGTCTTCATTCATCATATCTGGTCTTTAACTGTAAAATTCCCCTACATTTAAAAAAAAAAAAAAAAATTGGTTTGAATGAATAATTCAATGACTCACTCATAAATACTTCACTTGTTTCATTACTGGATGATTCAGCGTTTTTGAACCAATCTCTTGAAGGATTCAATGATAAATAATTTTTTTGACAGCCACTTGTTGCCACCTGGTGGTCTAACGATGTAATGTTACAATCTTTATTTGAAAGATTTTTGCCAAGTTAGTTTCAAAAAGTGATTTGCTCTATTTTGATCGCTTCAGTTGACATCAGTGTTTACATACGAACTATAAACGTTTATCCCAGTACTTCTGTGATAATATAAATATTTGAAAGTGAAATAATAATACTGTGTGGTTGAAAAGACTGTTTGTGAAGCAGTTTCATACCTGTATATGACAACTGCTCTCTCTGGATCAGACCACAGATCTGAATGTTTACTGTGATCGTACTTGTCAAAGGTTTAATAGACACAGGTGAATCGTTGTCATTTAGGAATGAGATCGTGTGGGTGTATGAATCGAGAATGCGATCTTTTAACGATTAATTGTGCAGCTCTAATGGTTAGAGAAATATCGGGCATCATATACTAAATGACTGAGGATCATACACTACCAGACCTTGTTATTTTATCTGTGCTGAGGAGTCAAATATTGAGGCTAATTTGCTACGCATGATCTGTTAATTTTGTATTGTTATTGTATTTTATTGCAAAACTGGCAGATAGAGGACAGCTTTGGTTTAAGTAGCGATGCATCATACACTACCATAGGCGTAATTTGCGGGTGGGACGGGTGGGACATGTCCCCACCACTTTTTTGCCAGGGTCGATACTGTCCCCACCACTTTTTGTATTGTGTATTCCAGCCTCAAATCATGTCTAAACTATGCCAAAATTAAATATTATACTGCACAGTATACAAACTAGTTCAAATGATTGGGGTCAATAAGACTTTTTAATGTTTTTGAAGTTTCTTATGTTCACAAAGACCGCATTTATTTGATTAAAAATACAGTAATTAATACAAATATTAATACAATTTAAAAGATTTTCTAATTTTCTATTTAAATGTATTGTAAATTTATTCCTGTGATCCAAACTGAATTTTCAGCATTAATACTCAGTCTTCAGTGTCACATGATCCTTCAGAAATCATTCTAATATATGCTGATTTGATTCAAGAAACATTTCTTATCAATGTTGAAAATAGTTGTGTTAATATTTTTGGAAAAAAATAAATAAAAAAAATAATTTTTTTTTTTTTTTCCCCTTCAGGATTCTTTGATAAAAAAAGTTCAAAAGAACAGCATTTATTTAAAACAGAAATCTTTTTGTAGCATTATAAATGTCTTTACTGACGGTCCGCACCAGTAAACATGCACCGTTATGAATGCCCATGCGGCCGTGCACATTTTACTTTCACTTTCAAATTAGCGCCAATTCGGGGGCGGCAATTGTTTGAATGGCGGGTTTTTATTCTTAATAAAAAACACAACAACTAGAAAAACACAACTAATCCTTTGCAGGTTCCCTATTAACACTAGATTTAAATCCAAAATATTGCAAAAGTCCAAAAATCTTCTGCCATCGTCTTGTCAGTCAGCTCCTCACTCTCGTGATGAATGAAATCTGACTCCTGCTGCTGATCTGTGCTGCGACTCTCGTTCGGCTCACGCTGAATTGAGCAGATGCGTTCAGTTTTTTTATTGTAGTGTCTGTTTTCTAACTGAACTAAATGATTTTTATTACTATTAAAAAAAATAATAATAATCAAAAAGACGATGGGGGGCAAGTGACGATACTGGTGTTGCGGCTGAACACCGGTAACACTGTCAACACCGACTATCACAACAAGCCTATTACTATTACCCATTACTTATTTAAACTATTTAATGCATCCATGCTGAATAAAAGTATTAATTTCTTTCAAAAAACCGTAGTACACACTTTACACTGCCTACTATATTTGAAATAGCGTGTGTAATAGTAAACTTTTCAGTTGCACAATCTTTTTCCATGTAAACAGTTCCTGATAAACTCAAAACAAACACATGCTGAATAAACACCTTAATGACAGTGACAAGGAATCTCTTCTCGTCCTCCTCATGCATGGCCCCACTGATGGAGCCGATGGCCCAGCACAGCGTGTTCAGGTTCCTCCAGGACCACTCGGTACCGTTCACCTGATTATGAAGCTTCTCGGTCATGATCCGCTCCGTATCGGCATAGTCCAGATGAGTCAAATAGACTGGACAAGAAAAGAGATCATTATGAAGCTTTCTCCAGAAAGATGAGCAGTGTGCTGTTGACCGAAGCTGCATGTGAAATTGCATACTTCCCTACTATATAGGTGAAAAACAGTATGTGACAAAAGAATCATGTCTGAATTCAGAGTACTCATAAAAGAGCAGGCAAATAGTCCCCAGATGACTTACTACTTCCGTCAAGATTCTGAAGTGTGCATTTGATGGAAACATTACTCTCCCATGAGGCCATGAGAAGAGGATTTATGAATGGCAGAGAAGCAACACAACTAATGCTGGTAGATCACATAATAATGACATGGCGAACGTAATACATCCAGATTACATTCATACTTCACACATTCATACTATAAAGAACTTTTACTTTTTTAGCGCTCGCAAAGTGCTTATTCAAACTAAGTACCTACTCAAGAGAGTATGTGATTTCATATGCAGCCCTAGACTTTTTTTTATGCATTATAAGCCCATCTTGATTACCCAGAGTCTCTCTCATGTTTTTGTAGAGGTTAATGGAGTCTGTGTCCTTCATGAATTCTCTCACCACCTCGCCCTGATCGTTCTCCACCACCAGAACCTCCTCCGGTTTGGCCATGCGACTCACCATCAGCAGACGCACCTGAGACCGGTCAAGAACACAGACGGTTTTTCTCCTGCTACCAACAATTTGAGGTGGACTTGCTGTACACTGTGATTAACTGACCTTGGAGAGCACAGGCAGGTAAAGGTGTCGGCGGGGCGGCACGTCAAAGTGTTGGCTGGTTGAGAGCAGCGGAGAGGTGGAGGTAGAGAAGGGACTCTCTCTGTAGAGCTCGGCGGCCAGATGGTTCCAGTACTCCAGACAGATCTTAAAGATCTCCGTCTCCTCCACCTCAGACACTAGCAGCATGTAATGCAGAGCCTGAGCACATGGGAGACAAACAATCAGGCATGAGGGTGTGTGTCACTTTCACATCATCTCTATACCTTTCACTGTGCGTATACATGCGTGTACCTCCATGAGTGTCTCTCTGAGGTTCAGTCTCTTCTCGATCAGTTGTCCGTGCTCTTTGAGGAAGGTGCAGAGGAACAGACTGAGGTTCTGGATGAAGTTCTGCTCATCGTCTTTCCCATTTGCATACGCTAGACGGATATTTGTGTTCAGTGGAAGCATCTGTCAAATAGAATAATAAGGGTTTGGTTTAAAAGCTAATATTTGTAGGTTTGGTATAGTTGGTATAACACTCAAGTAGAAACTGCACTGTTCACAAAATAATCATGTTTAATTAGTCAAATTCAAGGCACATAATACCTTTGGAAAGACCCCTTTGACATCATCAAGAGGTCCTCCAACCAGATCTAGTAATATGGCCATACGCTACCGTTCAAACGTTTGGCTAAATTTATTTGATCAAAAATACAGTAAAAACAGTAATAGTGAAATATTATTACAATGTAAAACAACCATTTTCTACAACCAAATAATTTATTCCTGTGATCAAAGCTGAATTTTCAGCATCATTACTTCAGTCTTGTGTCACATGATCCTTCAGAAATCATTCTAATATGATGATTTGATCATCAAGAAACATTTATGATTATTATTAATGTTGAAGACAGCAAGAACAGAACAGAACAGCATTTATTTGAAATAGACATCTTTTGTAACATTATAAATGTCTTGACTAATCAATTTAATGCATCCTTGCTGAAAAAAAAAGTTTTTTTTTTTTTTTTTTCCAAAAAAAAAATAAAATAAAATCTGCCTGACCCTAAACCTTTCAACAACAGTATTAAAGTGTGAGTACCTGTTTGAGCTGCATCATGGTGAGAGTGAACAGGTTGACAAACTGCTCCTCGTACTGACTGACACTGACACCTGCGATCTCTGTCAGACACTTCAGAGTGACGTTCCGGAACATCGGAACATTCAGAAACTGTGGAATTAGTCGGAACACAAATGATAAACATACTGGAACACAAAATAAGTGAAAGACAATAAATGTAGGAGCACCAGCTCGGACACAAAGCCTTAAGCAGAGAGCCCATGAGAACAGCCAGCGCTCCAATCATTTTCCTCTCTTTCTTACGCACTGGCAAGCTGAACCAATGACAGTGCGCCTTTGTGAGAGGAGTGGCGGCAGTTTGTATACTAATACATGAGCATTTCACAGATCATAATTCATTAAATAATTAATTATAATTTTAACAGCAAATTCTGAGATAAATTATGTGGATTTCATATTTATTGCTTATTTATTTAGCTGTCACATAAGAAACCCCAAGTCTTCTTACCTTGTACACCAGCGTGCTGATTAGTTTGGTCTCAAATATGTAGCCCAGAGGAATCCAGTTCAGAAAACGAAGAAGGGTCTCCAATGTGGCATGGACCAGAGGGGCATTCTGGGAATTTTCCTGAAGAAAAGAGCAGTACATCCAAGTTAAAAATGACAGGCCAGAGAATACTGAACTTAATTATCAAAACAATGACTACTGTGGTAATCTGCTTCTTACATACCATGACGAACTGGCAGAGCTGAAATATTTGGGAAAATTCGTTGCACATACTGCAAGAGGTCAAAGAGAGAGAGGTTGAGTAAACATTACTGCAATTATTTTCCCAACTACACCTGTTACAGTCTGTAACTGTCACATGTATACCTGTCCTTCAGGTGTTTGGCTTTAACCTGAGTCATCTGGCCGCTGGAGAAGTCAAACACCTCCTCACTGAGGAGCTTCAGGATGATCATGTTGTTCTGACACAGACTCTCACTGGTGCGACTCGCTCCCACAATGTCACTGATGAACGTGGGCCAGTGCTTCGGCCACTCCTGCTTCAGGATCTACACACAAACAGGAACACAGTGAGCCATACACGGTCACAAAATCATGACTAGAAAAAAAAAAACCTGAAATGATGCTCACCTGCACCAGGATCATGTTGAGCTTTGCAATGTAAACCCCCTCCTTCTGTAAGAGCAAAAACACAAGTCAGTGCACATGCATTCAGTACAAATCAGGGTAATTATAGTGAGCTAAAACTAACTGAAAACTAATTAGTTTAATAAAAGTTTTAAAGCTGTTTTATATTTGATCATGTTTTATATTTGAACATTTCTCATTTTCGTTTAGTTGAAGTACTACTTACTAAACCTAAAAATAAACTAAAAAAAAACTAATAAAAATGAGAAACAACAAAGACTTTAGTAAAATGGAAAATATAAAAATAAAAACTAATTTAAAATATGAATAAAACTATAATAGTACATTATACTAAAATTACACTGGTGTAATTGGTAGAAGATAATTAAACATCTGAAGCAGTTTTATTACCTCTACACTGTTGGCATCAGATGAAGTCTTGATAATCAACCCAACGACATACTTCTTTATTCCTGTGAACAGACAGAGCTGTTAGTTTTTTGTGCATTCCTTAAAGGAATCATTAGGTTTTCATATGACAGTATGGTTATACAATGTGGAGGTGTGTAGTAGATTCTCCATAGAGCAGGGGTTCTCAACTCTGACCCTCGAGGTCCACTTTCCCAGAGTTTAGCTCCAACTTAGCTCCAAACTCACCTGCCTGTAGCTTTCTAGTAATCCTGAAGAGCTTGATTAGCTTGTTCAGGTGTGTTTGATTAGGGTTGGAGCAAAACTCTGCAGGAAAGTGGATCTTGAGGGCCAGAGTTGAGAACTCCTGCCATAGAGACTCAGTCATACAGTCCCTCACCTTCACATTGGTTTCGTGGAAGAATCTTCCAGCGTGTTTTGATCACCGTCTCCAGTATCTGAAGAGCGTAGTACTGCAATACAAATAGCAAAAAGAAAAAAACATTAGTTTGATAGGGCAGAGAAAAAAAAAAAAAAAAAAAAAGAAAAAAAAAATGACTGAGGGTGCTTTCACACATGGTTCGATGGCTCCCGCTGGACTGTGTTCACATTATATGGGTCCGAACTGCAGTGCGTTTGCATCATCAAAGCTGCAGCTGTTTACTCTGTTGCTTGGTAAACGTTGCAAAATGCATAGAGTTGCTCACCTCACTTTTATATTTTGGTTTTTTAACTTTTGGTTTTGTTTTCAAAGCATCAGCACATAACGGCACTTGAGTCTACAGCACCTAAAATTAAACACTTTCTGTCTGAAAAATCTCATGACAGCTTTTTATAACCTTTCGTTTGGATTATTGCAATTCTTTGTATTGCGGTATCTCGAAGTCCCAGGTTGTTCGTCTTCAACTGGTTCAAAATGCTGTGGCCAAATTTCTCAAGAAAGGTCGCAAATATGATCATGCCACCCCTGTTCTGCAAGCTCTTCATTGGCTTCCAGTCCAATTTAGGATTAACTTTAAAATTCTCCCCTTTGTGTACAAATTCTTACATAACCTTGCTCCTAATTACCTGTCTAATTACCCTACAGTCCCAGAAGTTTAAGATCTGCTGACCTAAACGTACTTACAGTACCTTGTTCAAGATTAAAACGCAGAGGAAATAGAGCCTTCTCGATGGTGGGGCCTAGATTGTGGAATAGCTTGCCAGTATAACTTAGAGCAGGGGTGTCCAGACTCGGTCCTGTAGGGCTGTTCACTGTTCTGCAGAGTTTGGCTCCAATTTGCCTTAACGCACCTGCCCTGTAAGTTTCTAGTATGCCTAATTAGACCTTGATTAGCTGATTCAAGTGTGTTTAATTGGGGTTGGAGCTAAACTCTGCAGGACAGTGGCCCTCCAGTAGCAGGATTGGAGACCCCTGACTTAGGGTGTACTCACACTAAGCACGGTTGTGTTGTACCGTCCCCTGGGACGATTGTCCCCCTCTCCCCACTGACCTGCACTCACTTTGCTCTTAAAGGATTAGTTCACCCAAAAATGAAAATTCTGTCATTTATTACTCACCCTCATGTCATTCCACACCCGTAAGACCTTTGTTCATCTTCAGAACACAAATTAAGATATTTTTGTTGAAATCCAATGGCTCAGTGAGGCCTGCATAGACAGCAATGACATTTCCTCTCTCAAGATCCATTAATGTACTAAAAACATATTTAAATCAGTTCATGTGAGTACAGTGGTTCAATATTAATATTATAAAGCCACGAGAATATTTTTTTTGTGCACCAAAAAAACAAAATAACGACTTGTATAGTGATGGCCGATTTCAAAACAATGCTTCATGAAGCTTCGGAGCGTTATGAATCTTGTGTCGAATCAGCGGTTCGGAGCGCCAAAGTCACGTGATTTCAGCAGTTTGGCGGTTTAACACGCGCCAAAATCAGCCATCACTATATGAGTCGTTATTTTGTTTTTTTGGCGCACCAAAAATATTCTCGTCGCTTTATAATATTAATATTGAACCACTGTACTCACATGAACTGATTTAAATATGTTTTTAGTACATTAATGGATCTTGAGAGAGGAAATGTCATTGCTGTCTATGCAGGCCTCACTGAGCCATTGGATTTCAACAAAAATATCTTAATTTGCGTTCTGAAGATTAACGAAGGTCTTACGGGTGTGGAACGGCATGAGGGCGAGTAATAAATGACATTATTTTCATTTTTGGGTGAACTAACCCTTTAACGTTCTGGGTCGGACCACGCTTACGTCACTTACGATGCAACTTTTTGTTTTGAAGCAAACAGGAAGAAAAGAGCTTTCACTAATAGATTGCCTAATAGATTTATCATTTATGCTGCGCGTCGATTTTCACTTGAGAACCAGACCCGTTATAAGCCTAAATATACTCGATTAATTAAAGAAATTGAAAAAAGTGTACTGTCCAAGTACAGGCCAGGGACAGTTAACCGAACCGCGCCCGGGCACGGTATGGAGCTACAGCTGTTCACTTCCGTGATTTAGTACGATTGCATTCATATGAGCAGCGAACCGTACCGGAGTTCAAATGAACCGTACCCCTACCTCAGTTCGGAAAACAGAGTTCACATCATCCAAACAAACCAAATTCTCAAGTCAATCGAACCCGGGTGCACACCAAAAGTGCCAGTGTGAAAACAGCCTAACATTCAGTAGCAGGACTAAAAGAACAAATATTTGCTTGGCAAAATGTAGAAACACATTAACGTTGACATACTTTTGTTTTCATGTTCTGCGAGAACTCCAGTATGGTGTCCACTCTGGTCCAGGCATCTGGGTGGTCCTTCAGGTTGGTGAGAACTTCTTGTGCAAGTCTTTGCTAAAATAACCATAACAAAAACCACTTTTGATGTACTGTACGTGTCTGGCAAACACCAAACTACGATCTGAATGTGTTTCAAAACTTCAGAATTGTCTTGGATTTTGCAAACAGACTCATACCTGAGATCCCACGTCATAGTACATGGAGTTGACCACATTGTCCAGCAGGTTGATATCTAGCTTCTGACTGAAGTCCAGCAACTGTCGTGCTGTGTGATCCGCCAACATGGTCATGTCTGCCGGCATAGAGCTGCAGGAGACAAGGGAACAAGACGGACAACATCTTTTAGTTATCAAATATCAATAGTAACACTTCTTTGACTCCTCATGACATTATCAAGTTGTTCATTGAAAATGGTTTTAATAGCTTTAGTTTTAATTGACTGAAATTGACTAATTAATTGAAACAAAATATTAATTTTTAACTTATTTTATTTCAGTTAGTTGTCAATGCCATGTTTCTCATTGTCGTTAGTTTAAATTGAAGCATTACTTCAACTACGAAAAATGAACAAAAAAAAACTATAAACATATAAAAATATCTAATAAAAACAAAAATTACTAAAATGAACAAATGGAAAAAATAAAATTCAAAATTATTAATAACTAAAATAGCATATTATGACACTAAATTAACACTGGTACAAATTGTACAGATGACTAATACTATTACCTCTACTACGCTTACTAACTTGACTAGTTGTTTAACCAGAGGGATATCTGATATTAACAGTTAGACACTAAACCAGTGGATCACACCACGTGGGTGCACTTTTGTCCACAAACACTGCATTTACATTGAATTACAACCTATAATGACCATGAGTGCGGTTTTGCTGAGATCACTGATGTTAGTTAAACACTGCTAAAGAAGTGCTAACATGGCAGATCAACATATTAACTGTGTGTGGAGCTATAAAAACACAAAAAGTGAACAATTTGTGTCAGCAGATCTTAATATACACTCGTTAAACTTTTTATAAAGCAGCCCACATGCATTCTTTCTGAGAGTCTGCAGTTACGGGCAGCGATGAGGAACAAAACGCGTTTTTGTTTCTGTTTCGCATCAGCAATGTCAGCAAACTAGCACTTCATTCAACTCGCTTATCTCAGTTGTTAACATTTATAACACATAACCATCTGACCAAACACCTTTGACTTACCTGTTTTAAACAAAACTCCTCTTTTCGCTGAAAAAAAACAATGCTAACGTGGTTTGGGAATCAGCAAACCAGGTTTAGTGTCCTGGAAATATGCGTCGCGTCAAAACAAGATCAAGACGTCAAGTAAAAAAATGAAAGGTCTGTTTGCTTTATCTCATTTTACACGATGGCTTGTGTAAAACTATTCAAAAGGCAATTTGAGTATCTAGCAAGTTCAATTTAAATGCTAACTAGTATAACCATACACACTACACTGCAGAGCAAACGATACGTGAAACCCCCCGAAACACACAATTTCGGTGTTATTTTGAATTATAGTCTTCAGTAATTGAGTCCGGGTCCTCTTTCAGTCAGCAGCTCGTGTTAGTTAATCTGTCTGTCTGTATGACGGTTTACAGCTCGCTTTAACAACTCAGTCCGTTTTATAACAACAACATCAATCAATCGTTAGTTTATTCTTTTGTCTATTGCAGAAAAAACGTTGTTTTAAATCAAATATCTGCGAGAGACTGTGACCCAGCTCCTCTCCAGTCTTATGCATCACACGCAAGACCGGTTGAAACCGGTTCAGACTGGCATATTCCATCTCGGTTTAGTTTTCAGCCCGTAGCGCCGCGTAAAATTCGGACTGCGGACACGCCCTCCGCTGCAGCTGATTGGTTGGAGAGAGTGTGGCGCTGACACCTTGCTTGCATTTGATTGGGTAGAGGTGCTGTCCATCAGGATGGACCCCTCCTAGCCCGTCTTTTGCCCTTGGTCTCATGTACGAGGCGGGTTTTGCATCACAGCGTGAGCGTGAGCGTGAGGTGGGCTGGACCGCGTGGAGCATGGAAAATTACTGAGATGTTGCCTGCGATGTACAAACAGTAACTGACCATGCTGTGTTTTTTTAGGCTATGGCTCATGTTTAAAATGTTTTATATGCACGTACTTATATTTAAGAAGTAAACAAACACGCAAATAAATATTAAAATTGTAATAAAGTTTATTTTCACATATTAAGTTTCATTAATAATCCCACACACACACAGTCATTTAATTTGTTACATATTAAATAATAAAAGTGTTTTTGGCCCTTTGTTAATTATATCTGACTAGATATTTATATTTGCACATATATACTACATTCATTACTGTTTATTGAGTGAATGGCTTGCAAACATGTCCAGGTCATATTCTGCCCCATATAAAAAGAAAAAATAAGAAATTATATTTTGAATATTAAGAAAAGGAAGCTCATTATTAAGATATGTTGCACTGCAGCATTATATTCAAGATAATTCAGTACATTCCCATTACTGTAATGCATATATTAAGGGTTTTTCTTTTGTTTTGCTTTTTTTGCTAATTCTCATTACTTTTTATATGCAATAAAATATATATATATATATATATATATTATTTAAGTTACTTAAAGACTCCCATGATGTATAAGTACCTAATTTAAATAATTTTATTTATTTATGTATATGCAAAATATCTTTATGGTCCTAAAATAGGCTTAATTTATACATTTTAATTTTACATATTTTTAAATGTATTTTTTTATTTTAAGGTTAAATGTGACCCGGACATGCTCTTAACAAGGTTTTTAAGGTTCACTCTATTACACATCGATCCAACAACAATTTGCTATTGAGATTTGTTCAGTTTAAAACACAAAATGCCCAGAATAAAGCTAATGACATATCTTAGGAAAATACCAGTCTTTTCCACTAGAGGCATTTCTGTTTCTCATCACTTTTCTAATCTTATCATTTTTTCTTTTTGATTTAACTAATTAACACTACCTGTTCTGCTCCTGTTGCTATGGTGACTCTTATTACTTTCATTGTCATTGTCCTTATAATGGTCATCCTGTTCATCATCATCATCATCAAACCTCCCCTCATGTGAGTGTCCTTCATCATTGCCTTTTTCCTCATCACTGTCATGATCTACATTGTGTTTCTCGTCCTCATCTCTGTCCATGTGTTCTGCCTCCAAGTCATGGTCATACTCTTCATAGTCATCTTGATAGTCATCGAGAAGAGAATCCAGCAAGTTTGGAAGTTCCTCATGATCTTCATTTCTGCTTTTCCTATGGAAAAATTAATGAAAACCATTCAGAGACTCGTATCACAGAATAGGCTTTATGCCGAACTTCACATGAACAAACAGGAAAACAGGTCTCACTGCATACGCTTGTCGGAGAAAGTGTTAACGGCAGTACGAACTGATGGCGATATCTATGGCCTTTTAAGGTAATCAGATATCAATCTGCATATGTGATGGACATCGGTTATTGCTCGCTCATTTGAAGGTATATCTTGAGTAAAATGGCTCTATATTTAACGAAGCACATCCAAAAGACCTGAACCGGAAGCAATGCAACCTGTTTTAGAGAATACAGAAGTTTGTTGTGCGTAACCCCCATATTGACCTGCTGGCTGTTTTGCTAATCAGTCATACCTGTATGTGGGTGGAGTCTGACTGTCAGAGTGGGCGGGGCTTGGAGTCTGTCTGTGTTTCAAGGCTTTAGGAGCTTTACTGCTGATGAAGGACTCACTCAGGCCACATCCATGCAAAGTGGCAGAATAGAGCTTTTCTGCTGCTCTCTTAGCATTCATCTGAGGAGAGAGAGAGCTTTGCATTATCATTTTCATCAACATCATTCATAGATATCTTTGAGATGATTGTCCTCTCTATAGAGCTGCACAAAAATTAAATATAAATTAAACAAAATAAAATAAAAATTTAAAAAAAATAAAAATAAATAAAATAAAATAAACAGAGCTCACCTGTGCTACCTGCTCCAGTAGTAGAGGTCTTCCCTTCACTCTTTCCTGGATTTCTCTCATCTCTTCCTGGAACTCTCTCTGTCTCTGGAGATCTTGTTTCCTGTTCCCATGTGCACATGTATAAAAGCATTTATACAAATAAATGTAAATTTACATTATATGCAGGGGGAAAAGTGGTTCAGAACAGTGGTCAATCAGCATGGCTGTATAAATGCATAATTCTGTGCAAAATCTCATTTATTGATGTAATTATAGGGTCCCACCTTATATTAGGTGTTTTTAACTATGTACTTAATCATGTGATACAATGCACTTATTGTGTACATACATGTTTTTAGATTATACTGGTATTTAAGAAATAAGTATTCACAGCTATAATTACACCGTTGACCCTTACCTCTTAACCCACCCTGAAATGTGTGTTTACCTGAACTCTTTTAGTTTGGACTGGCAGGTCTGAGCCAGGGCCACGTGCGGGTCGTTTGCCTGGGCTCGCTTTGTGATCACTTTTTGTAGTCTTTTCTCTCTCTGTTTTTGCTTCTCCTTCCATTTCTCCTCCTCTTCTTTGGCCTGCTTTCTCTGCTCGAGAACTTTTCTACTCATAGGATTAAAGAGCTGTCAGAACTGAACTTTTGAAGGAGGGACTCTCCACTAATGGGACGACGCTACGGTAAGACAGCAGGGACAGGGTTTGGGCAAAATGCTGCCTTCAAGTCATTTTTTAACATGCTCACACATCCGTGCCACCATAATGTTAAATAATTTCTAGTATATAATTTATAGTGGGAAACTCTTTGAGTGCCAAACAAGTTGGGGGTGTCAATTAAAGTGTTGCAGAGCAACTGATATTGGATATAATTAGACAAAATTAGACACAAAATGTTTTTCATTGTAAATATTCAATTTACAGATTAGTTTGTACACATTTTATGTGCTCTAAAGCTTGCAAGAAAGTACTACTTATTTACCTGGATTATGAATTGATGGGCTTGAATGACAAAACTACGTTCCTCATTGCCTCTGCATTTTATGGAAGCTTGTTTCCGCCACTAAATAAAAAATAAAAAAGGTAATTGTAATTTTTTTACTCACAATTCTGACTTTTTTTCTCACAACTGCGTGTTATAAAGTCAGAATTGCAAGATATAAACAATTCTGAGAGAAAAAAAGTCAGAATTGCGAGTTTATATCTTGCAATTCTGACTTTATAACACAATTGTGACTTTATAACTCAGAATTACGAGTTTATATCACGCAATTCTGAGAAAAAAAAGTCAGAATTGCGAGATAAAAAGTCCCATTTATACATTTTTTATTCAGTGGCGGAAACAAGCTTCCATAGCATTTTCCATCATATCATTTGCTCTTCATTTTAACTGAATTCAGAAAAGCATTCAAGTATGTTACTCTTACTATTTTTTGCCATATGGCCGTGTGCAAAAGTGCCCGCCCACTTTTTCAGCAGCCTTGGTTCCAGAAGTATTTTTCCCATTCATTTTTAAAAAGTCTTAGTGAAAGTCTTCTACACCTTTGACCAAAATATCGTGAAATCCTATTGAACCTCCCAGGAGGACTTGAAAGCAGCGAGAGGATTCAGTGGCATCTACAACTCAGTAGTCTTTTACTTTTACTGTTCATGGAGTTATTAAAGGGAGACAAACTGGCAGGGAAAGCCACATTCCTGCTTTGGAATTCCCACAGGATTTCACTTGGAAAGTTCTAGCAGGATGAGGGTTTAAAGCAGGGTTGGGCATCACAGTTACCTCACAGCTTCTTGCCGTTTCTTGGCTGCATCAGTGATCTTAGTGGGCAAGCATTCCTGGCTTCCAGACAGCGAGGAGCAAAGAGATGACGAGGGCGTCCTAGGCGAGAGTGTGCGTGGGCTCACAAACGGCCAGCGTGACAGTTTTGGGCTCTGTATCTCTGCTTCGATTTCTGCCATGATGCGTTCTTTGTGCGAGGCGATGTCAGCCGTGCGCAGCTGGAAGGGTTCGCACGCCGTCACGGGCCGCACTTCTCTGCTCTTCGCCAGCTGCTTACGAAACCTTCTGTAGCTGGCGTCGAAGTCTGGAACTTCAGTGTTGATTTTGGGTCGGTGGAGCTGCTCGTCGTCCTGGACGGGCTTCTGCGTCTGTTTTTCGCTGAGATGCCGTGCAAGCATGCTAGGAGGCATGGTCGCGTTTTGAAGCAGTTCTCTCGCCCGCATCTGCATCTTTATCGCCCTGTAGAGCTCCTCCTCTTTCTGCTGCTCACCCAACGCGGCCTCCTTCACCGCCCGCGGGACGGGTTTGGCCTTGAACGGGCACTTCCTCCTCTCCTCTTCCTCTTTGTGGAGCTTGTTCATTTGCTCGCGGAGCTTGGCCTCCTTCTGCTCTTTCTTGAGGCGTTCGCGCTCCAGGAAGCTGAAGGGTCTCTGTGAGGTGTGCAGACGTTGCTGCTCCCGATGGACACGCCGGCGCTCCTCGTCGCGCTCCTGCAGTTCCTCGTACAGTGGGAGACGCACGTGTGCAGGCATCGGACTGGCACGAAACTTCCTTTGGCACTCAGTAAGCTCTTCCAGCTGGCGCCGGAGGTCCTCGTTCTCTCGTTCGATCTCAGAGCGTGATTTGACGCCCTTCTTGCGCAGTTCCACCTCACGGAGCGTCATCTGGAAAGGCTTGGGGACCGTCACTCTCGGATGCCAACCATCGTCTCCGTTTTGCTTGCGCTTTTTTCGACGTTGACCCCTAATCCTACTTTTGGGTTTGCAGTCAGTCTGGCAGTCAGGCAAGCTCTGCAGTGAGGATGAAAACGGCTGCCATTGAGGCGGAGAAAGCTTTTTGACACTAAAGTCATGCCACATGTTCTTAATGCGCTCTTTGGGCGAGATAAGAAGGCCTTTCTCTGTGTTGCCGTCTCCTTGGCCATTTTCAGCAACGCACTCTTCATCAGACATGTCAGATGGGTCTGAAATCCTCCGCAGCTCTAGAGCAGACTGGGCTTTTTTCAGACCGCCGGTTATCACTGGGGAACTGTATATTTAGCACAAAAAAATAATAATAATAATTTTAATAAACTTTTCATTTCCATTCCAAGTTAATAAGCTGAAGGAATGTTATGGGTTATACATTACTGTTCAAAAGTTTGGAGTGAGTAAGATTTTTTAAAAAGAAAGTAATACTTTTATTCAGCACGGATGCATTACATTGATTAAAAATTACAATAAAAAACATTTATGATGTTACAAAAGTTTCTATTTGATAATTATACATTGATAATAATCAGAAATGTTTCTTGAGCAGCAAATCATCATATTAGAATGATTTCTGAAGGATCATGTGACAATCAAATTGAAATCAAATTTTAAATTGTAATAATATTTTACAATATTACTTTTTACTGTGTTTTTTTTATTTTTTTATCAGCCTTGGTGAGCAGAAGCGTGTGGAAGCTTGTTTCCACCACTGAATAAAAAATAAAAAAGGTAATTGCGACTTTTTCTCTCACAATTCTGACTTTTTTCTTAGAACTGCGAGTTATAAAGTCAGAATTGTGATATAAACTCAGTTGTGTGTTATAAAGTCAGAATTGCGAGATATAAAGTCAGAATTGCAAGATATAAACTTGCAATTGCGAGTTATAAAGTTATAAAGACAGTTATAAAGACTTTTTTCTCAGAATTGCGAGTTTATATCATTTATATCTCGCAATTCTGACTTTTTTCTTAGAATTGCGAGATATAAAGTCACAATTGCGAGTTATAAAGTCAGCATTGCGAGATATAAAGTCAGAATTGTGATATAAACTCATTTGTGTGCTATAAAGTCAGAATTTCGAGATATAAAGCCGCAATTGCGAGTTATAAAGTCAGCATTGCGAGATATAAAGTCAGAATTGTGATATAAACTCAATTGGGTGCTATAAAGTCAGAATTTCGGGATATAAAGCCGCAATTGCGAGATATAAAGTCAGAATTGTGAATTATAAAGTCAGAATTGCAAGATATAAACTTGCAATTGTGAGTTATAAAGTTATCAAGACAGAGTTTTAAAGACTTTTTTCTCAGAACTGCGAGTTTATATCGTTTATATCTCGCAATTCTGACTTTCAGAATTGCATGATATAAAGTTGTAATTGCATGATATAAATTCGCAACTGCGAGAAAAAGTTAGAATTGCGAGAAAAAAATCAGAATTGCAAGATATAAACTCGCAATTCTGACTTATTTCTCGCAATTGCGAATTTATATCTCGTAATTCTGACTTTTTTCTTGCAATTCGGACTTTATAACATGCAATCGTGAGTTATAAAGTCAGAATTGCGAGATATAAAGTCACAATCGTGAGTTATAGTCAGAATTGCGAGATATAAAGTCACAATCGTGAGTTATAAAGTCAGAATTGCGAGTTTATATCATTTATATCTCGCAATTCTGACTTTTATATATATATATTCTCAGAATTGCATGAAATAAAGTTGCAATTGCTTGTTATAAAGTCAGAATTGCAAGATATAAACTCGCAATTCTGACTTTTTTCTCGCAATTGCACGATATAAAGTCTCAATTGCAAGATATAAATTCGCAACTGTGAGAAAAAACTCAGAATTGCGAGAAAAAAACTCAGAATTGCAAGATATAAACTTGCAATTCTGACTTTTTTCTCGCAGTTGCGAATTTATATCTTGCAATTCTTTATATCACACAATTCTGACTTTATAACGCAACTGTGAGTTATTAAGTCAGAATTGTGAGATATAAATCGCAATTCTGAGAAAAAAAGACAGAATTGCGAGAAAAAAAGTCACAATTATCTTTTGAATTGTTTTATTCCGTGGCGGAAACATGCTTCCAAAGACATTAAAAAATCTTCGACCGCAAACTTTTGAATGGTAGTTTATGTACCCAGAATAATTTCAGTTTGTAAAGGCAAACAACTACAAATGCATTTATAAACAGTTTGTGTTTTGAAAAAAAAAAAGTATGTATAAACTCACAGATTGATCCGATCAGTGTTGTCCGCAGCGCTCACCCCTTTGAGGTCCAGTTTCTTGCGATACATGAGTTCGAGTTCGGCCATGGTTTGGAGATGAGCCGTCTTCAGCTGCTCTAGTTTACGGTAGTACTCCTGGTTTGAGAAGTAGAACTCCCTGAGGTCGATGTGATCGCCCGTTACCCTGTAGTCTTTGATCAGCAGAGCATTGCTGTCTTTAGCAGGAGGATCATCAGCCGCCAGCTCGGGTCCAGAGTCATACTCCATCTATTAAGATACACACAATGACAACAGGCTGATTTGCTTAGATTACTTAAGTCCATATTGTAGGTTAAAACTAAATATCAATGCATAACTATTACTTTGATAATATGTGCAAAAAATACTTTTTGGTACTATGCCTTGCCCATAGAGTAAATGCAAGTATTTCAGGCCAATTCTTAAACATTAAAATTCTTCATCATTATCCTTTGACTGACAAATAAAAAGTGTAATGGAAGTGTTTATGCAGTGAAATCAAGGAGTGTTGGTTGAGAGCCCAGTGTTTTGATATGTCAGACTCTTTTTTGTGAAATTCTTGTCTGATCAGTAGCTGTGTGTGTAACATGAGATGACTCTCTGTGTGTGTGTGTGTGTGTGTGTGTGTGTGTGTGTGTGTGTGTGTGTAAGCTGTTAATCTGCAGGTCTGACAGCTTTAGGGCCAGATGGCAGATTGTTCTTCATTCATACATTATATTGTCTCACGGTTCTTCACCGTACTCGACAAGAAACCAACAGCATATCACACACGTTTATGTAGCTAAATGTGGACATGTATTCACATGTATTGCAAATAAATAAATAATAATAAAAAAAACATTTAGATATTAATAATGTTAACCTTTGAGGTTTATTTAGCTATATTTAGTATACCTATAAGTAAACAATCATATCCACAACCACAGAAGTATTGATTTTTCCTACTTATGTCTTAATACTTAGAAATTTAACACGCACCTCGAGAACATCATGTCAGACATTAACAGATACAACTAAAGGTTAATATTTCTTCTTCATTATTAGTGAGATGTTTCACCACCCCTAGTCTATTACTCGACGATTATTTTCAGCATTGTGTAAACCATGTTTAAGCCCAAACGACTAACGTTAATAGGCTATTGTCAGGAAGATACTGACTGGAAACCTTAGCTGTGTTTCGCTTTGTGAAATATCTCTAATATACGTTATGCAAAAAGTGCAAACTAAAAACCTTCTTTTCATACTTTAATCAATAATAAACGCAGTTTAATAGCTTGTAGTCACCTCTTTCTCACAGCGCCTGTTGTCCGTGAGCGCGGGAACGGGCGCGCGCGGCAGTGATCGCTCCCTCTCATACTGAGCTAACGGGACTTTAGTGTGCGGGTCCACCGGCGTCTTCAGACAGGACGTCACCAGGACATTAGTGCGGTGAGTCTTCTTCATATCTGTCTCTCTTTCCAGACTACTATATTTATCATGAATGAATTAAAGACTGACTGATTCTCTCTGACTGTAACAGGTGCGCGTCTCCTTGACGACGACGTAGTAGCGTCGGGAAGCCGCAGTGACGCGGGAGCGCGCTTCTATAAATAATGCCAATATCATACAGGAAAGTTGTGTGGAGTGGGGGTAAATTAAGCGTGATCTGCTGTGATGTTACAATCATGGACACAACCCTTACAATGGGCTGAATTGGAACGTGCTAAGCCCTTGATCACTTGGAATCCACTGAGTTGATTTATTATATACATTTTTTCCCTTACGAAATTGTTGAATGCAGCATTCTATATGTATATAGGTGTGTTTGGGTTGTTTTAAATATTTTTAAAAAAGTAATATATCATAGAGTTGTTTGTGGTGGGGGTAAATTAATCTGAGGTGACGTCACAATCGTGTTGCATTGTGGTATATGGCTGCCTGAAGTGTACATATGAAGTAGATTCGCTCCCTCAGTCAAAATCGAGGGGTCGAGGGTCTGTCCATATAAACTTCATTCGTCCACTTCATGAAGTTGAACGCACTTCAAAATGGCGCGGGGATTCCCCCGAGGGGAACGCCCTGTCCAAATACCCACACTTGCGGTCTTTGCTTTTTTTAATTTTTTTTTTTTTATTCTTGCTGTCTTTGCACTTGACCACTTGTCTACTTACATGACGTATTTCCTGTATTTGGCTCAAGTGTTCAAGCAGGCGTGAAGACTGCAAGTGTGTGAAGAACTTATGATTACCCCCCCCCCCCACCCCCTTTGCATTTTAAAATACACTTCTAAATGTCTGTTCAGTGGTCGCTATGTAACTAACATAAGACACAATAGAGTACCTCAGAGATGATGTGTTTTTGTAGACCAACCCGGAAGTTAGCGGCACGTTCCCTCGATCGAAAGCCTATGCATTTTTCCCATAGACTTTTGGAAAATCGCAAAAAATAAGCTCTGTGTTTAACAAAGGGTTATGACACTTACACGTTTTGTCTATCAAGATAATCTTTACAAGTTAACACAACATTTATACATTTTGAAGCCTAAAAATAAAGTCGTCAGATATAACAGTAGGCTATAAACGGACTACAGCACACCATGGTCAAGAAATCAAAATTGACCCTATTTACTTTGTTAGTGCTTATTACTAGTCTTGTGGTGAACAATTAATCCGTGCAAGTTAATACACAGAAGAAAATTGTTTGTCGTGGTAATCTTTAATCAAAATCTGAAAAGTAACTTCTGGTCTGGAATGGCGTTCCTTCTTACTTCTGTTGTTCAAAAGATTACTTTTGAACAACAGGCCCCAGGATTTAGACCTACCTATATTGTATTTATATAAAGTGTTCACAGGAAAATTTGCTTTATGTATTTTCCAGACATCAACATCAGGCAAATGTCAGGAAACACGATTCCTGCCGGCATGTCAATATCCATGGATTACTTGATCTTTGGTAAGTTGTAAGGAACACTATCGAGTCCAATCTTTGGTTTAATCTTTTGTTTTACTCGTGTTTTACTAGCGTTTTTGCAGTTTCCCTTATTAAATCCAGTCATGCAGCAGGATCTTTTGCCACTCAGTCCGGCTGAGGAGGCGTGTTTGGGCGGGAAAGTGACTCAGTGCAATCAATCCTCTATTAGAGCAGAATAGACCAATCACAACAGACTGGGTCATCTGACCAATCAGAGCAGAGTAGATCACAACAAGTGGAGAAGAGGAATCTCTTCACTCTCTTAAACTCATTATTTTCTCACTTTCTTTCTGCATCTCATGTGAAAGTTTCTGTGCATGTTTAGATATTAGTTTTATGTGTTAAAAAAATCAATAAAGTCTTGTTTGTATTTAAAGAGTGTCTTTTGTTATTTGATTATGAATTTAATGTCTTAAACTGCTGATCTCGTTACCGTTCTAATAGTGTTTTCACTATAGTTAGGGTTAGCCGTAAAAGAAGTGATTCTTTCAAATTTCCCTATAAATTAATTAATAATACCCTTTGAGCTAAATTGACCTGTTACAAGCAGCAAGTGCCCTGAACCTGATGTTTCTGTTCCTCTCTCATGACTCCAGTCTGCTAAACCTGCTCTCTGCTGCGCCCTGCTGGACTGGAGGAAATCTATTCATAGCCTATAAAGGAGTAGGGTATTCCTGCAGTACCGAAGTCTGCAGTTTCAGGACCTCATTTCTAGGACCAAAGTTTTTTTTTTTTTTTTTTTTTTGCTTGCATGTATTAGCAGTTTATACTATTTTATAGCACTTACTATTCAATTCTGTATTTTTATTATTATTTTTAAGGAATGGTTTAGTTGTTTAATTGTAAACATTTAATTGATATACTGTCCTATAACCAATCCCTAACCCTAAACAAACCCGTTGGTAATCCTCCTGAAAAATTTCACCTAATTTGTTTCAATATATGAGCCTCTTTATTCTAGTTTTAAAATCAGTTTTCTTGTAAAGAGACTATTTGCGTGGCGCTTCACCTCTGATGTGTGACGCACTTAACAAAGTGCAGTAAACGGTAAAACAATTGCACCACAAACTAGTGTGTTTATTAGTATGTTAATAAATTAAAATAATTTGAAAACAAGTGCCAGTTTACAACATTCAGCAGCACAATAAACTGTTATTGCACAGCTAAATAATAACTGGAGACTGCTGACACCGAATGCCTTGGACACAAGTTTAAAATGGCCGCGCCCACTCTTACGTTAAAAATAAGTTTAAAGGATAATAAAAAAATAATTTCTGTGGGTTTAATCTTTGCATCTGTTTGATTGAAGTTTGAAGTAGAATTGGCTCCTGAAACCGCACCTTTTGGTATTGCAGGAATATAATATTGCAATAAAGCAGATAAACAAGAATGAAATATGAAATAAGAACAAAAATACAATTTTCTATAGTAATAATGGTTATTGACCATTTTATTGAAAAATATAGCAATACAACACAAAGGCAGTTTCACAGACACTCAATATCAGAATAATAGGGTGAATCAGGGCAATCTACTGTGATTTTCACTTCAACACTTCAGACTAACAAATAAGATGCATGATAACAGCTAGAATAAGATCATACTGACATTTTTCTTCTAACAAATTCATATGCACATCAGCTGGCAGAAATTATACATTCACAATAAAAACGATTCAATGAAATTATAGAAGCAAAAACACAAGACTAGATAAACCTATTCTTCTCACAAATCCCTTTCCTCTTGTGAGAGCATGGCACGTCATTCCAGTTGTTCACAGGGCCATGTGTAAGGTTCAGTTCAATACAGTCCTCATTTCCCTTATAGTTATCCGGCTGACCTATGGACCAAAACCTGAATAAAATGTGTCAGATTTTCAGTTACTCTGAACCCAAAATGTTCAATGAAAGTTTTTATGCATTCAGCAAACAGCAAACAAGGATCTTAACAAGCTATTCATCATAAAAGAGCAAACAATATTCACAGCACCACAACAGCAGAGCAGTGCAGAAGTTAAAGCAAAAGTGAGAAGACTTTATCCATATAAATGTACTCATGGGAAGTATTTATATATTAGTGGCTGTTGTCATAATTGTGTTTGTGGAAGAGCTGTATCTGATTTTTGAAGGTTGTGATTATCTAAATTTTAAATGAGAATTAAAATGACTTAAATACATCCACAGTGGTTTTCTGTGAGTGTTTTGTCACTTACCCTCGATTCAGTGGTGAATTATCCACCCATATCATTCTGCCTTCAGTCTCAGTGTCAGACAAACCAATCCACACTCTCTCCTTGATGACTGAAGATATGAGTGTCTGTGTGTGAATGAAAACAGGAATAAGTGTGATTCCTCTCATTCATGAACAGACACTCACACAAACTCACCTGCTTCACTTCAGTGTTGATAATGACCAGATCAGCTCCTTGATCCCTGCAGTACTGCCTGCTCTCAGACCAGCTCTTCGACTCATTGGATATGAAAAAAAAACCTGGACCACACAGATTTCCTTACATAATCACTTTTCAAAACTGTATGCATATAGAGTAAACATGAAGAGAACTAGAAAAAAATAAATTACTTAGACAAAACAGTTGTGTACTAACATTTAGATGTTTCTCTCGTCAGTTCATCACTCAAAGATGTGACTTTGCTTTCTAACTCCAGTTTCTTCTGATTCAAAGAGTTGAAACTTCTCTGTAACTGACTTTTCTCAGCAGTGAGATTATTGACTCTGGTCTCTAACTCCAGTTTCTTCTGACTCAAAGAGTTGAAGCTGTTCTTTAACTGGTCTTTTTCAACAGTGAGATCTTTGACTCTGGTCTCCAGCTCCAGTTTCTTCTGTGTTAGATCAGTGTAATTGTCCTGAAAGCTGTTGATGGTTTGATTGATCTCGTCAACTGTGTTCTTGTAACTCTTGAACAGAGATTCTCTCTCTGCTGTGATGGAGATGTGCTGCAGTATGATGAAGACCAGCAGAAGAACACAAATGAGCCCGAGACACACTGTCATCAACACCAAACATCTACTTCCTCCTGACAAACAGAGAAAACACACAGATATCAGTGAATACCTGTCCTATTATTACAACCCGAATTCCGGAAATGTTGGGACATTTTTTTAAATTTGAATAAAATTAAAACTAAAAGACTTTCAAATCACATGAACCAATATTTTATTCACAATAGAACATAGATAACAAATGTTTAAACGGAGAAATTTTGCAATTTTATGCACAAAATGAGCTCATTTCAAATTTGATGCCTGCTACAGGTCTCAAAATAGTTGGGACGGGGGCATGTTTACCATGGTGTAGCATCTCCTCTTCTTTTCAAAACAGTTTGAAGATGTCTGGGCATCGAGGTTATGAGTTTCTGAAGTTTTGGTGTTGAAATGTGGTCCAATTCTTGCCTGATATCGGTTTCTAGCTACTGAAGAGTTTGTGGTCGTCTTTGACGTATTTTTCTCTATAGGTGAAAGATCTGGACTGCAGGCAGGCCAATTCAGCACCCGGGCTCTTCTACGACGAAGCCATGCTATTGTAATAGCTGCAGTATGTGGTTTTTCATTGTCCTGCTGAAATACACAAGGCCTTTCCTGAAATAGACGTCATCTGGAGGGGAGCATATGTTGCTCTAAAACCTTTATATACCTTTCAGCATTCATAGTGCCTTCCAAAACATGCAAGCTGCCCATACCGTATGCACTTATGCACCCCCATACCATCAGAGATGCTGGTTTTTGAACCGAGCGCTGATAACACGCTGGAAGGTCTTTCTCTTTCACAGCTCTGCCCATTTTTACTTCTGAGAGACTCTGCCTCTCTAAGACATCCCTTTTATAGCTAATCATGTTACAGAACTGATATTAATTAACTTAATTAGTCGCTAGATGTTCTCCCAGCAGAATCTTTTCAAAATTTCTTGCTTTTTCAGCCATTTGTTGCCACCGTGCAACTTTTTTGAGACCTGTAGCAGGCATCAAATTTAAAATGAGCTCATTTAGTGGATAAAACTGTAAACTTTCTCCCTTTAAACATTTGTTATGTTATCTATGTTCTATTGTGAATAAAATATTGGCTCATGTGATTTGAAAGTCTTTTAGTTTTTATTTTATTCAAATTCAAAAAAACGTCCCAACATTTCCGGAATTCGGGTTGTACGAAATGATTCAAATAAACCTTTTAATCTACATTTGTCTTTAGATAATGCTGTAATAAGAGGTTTTGCAGTACATTCTTTTACAAGACAAACATTGCTATACTGTAAAATATCTAAAGATGAACATATTGAAAGTATTTGTGTATAAGTGTTAATGCAATAAATATAAAGGCAGAAACATTGACATATTTGAAATTGTATCACACTTCCTCAGACCATAGTAACATCATTAACAACACCATCTGCGACACCATATCTGATTTAAAGTAATTTTATACTTACTGTGCTTTTCATCTTTTCCTTCATCCTGCCCGTGATTCAGTGTTCGAGGTTTAAATGTGTCCTTAATATTTCTCTGTCCAACATTTTGATAAATAGAGTCTAATTCCATATTTGGCTCTTATATTGGACAATACGTCTTCACGGATGAGCTGTGATCTTCAGAATGAGTAGGGTTTTTTTATAACTGACACCTAAACAGGAAGTTTTTCATTTCACACCTGCCTTCAACAAGATTAAAGACTTGCAGTCCAACTTAAAAACTCTCTGCAGACTCATACTATGTTTGCGTATTGAACATTCAACCACATGTTATCAGCTTCAAAAGCCAACAAGAGGAATCTGTGACCACTCAAATGGACTCAAATACCCTTAAACAGCCCAAACTGGACCTTTGTGTTGATGCAGGAAACAGCAGCAAGTGCCCTGAATCTGTTGTTTCTGTTCCTTTCTAATCACTTCAGTCTGATAAACCTGCTCTCTGCTGTGAGCTGCTGCACTGGTGTTACATGTAGGTTGCAGCAGAGACGAGGTGAAGCAAGATCTAAATGCAGCAGTCTTTATTTTCAAACGAACTCAAATCTTTATAAAACCAAGCACGCAGGAACAGAACAATCTAACATAATATAGACATCGACAGACAACTATACAGAACTAAACCCAGGCTTAAATACACAGGCAAACAGATCAGGAAAACGAGACACAGCTGACAAGACAAATGAGACATACCTGAACTGAGACTCAAATCAATATGTAACCATGGAAACAAACTGACAGGGTACAGAGGAGTACTTGAACCAATTAACAGATTGAAAACAAACCTAGAAACTAAGACATGAACAGAACAAGAAAACAGATCAAAAACAAACTCTAAACATGACAGTACTGTAGCGTCTGTGCAGGATCAAAACTAGCAAGTCAACTGCAAACTTCGTTAAAGTGTTACCTTCTTGATCTTTTGTTTGTAAATCTCACATTGGCTCCGGCCTGGCTGACATTAACAGCTCACTTGACACATTTTATGGCCGTATCGATGGATCCCTGATTCTCTCCCTTGTGACTCCAGTACACGTATGCGCACACACAGAGGAACATACCAGGACTCTCTTTAAGTCACATTCATTAAAATATGATTAAAATGTAATCCTGTATTTCAGTTTAATCATGTATTTAATATTAAGTTATGATTATAGTTGTGTGAATTGTACCCCAAACCTTTATTTGCAAGTGTAAGACTGTATCTATGTCTTTATGTCTTTTCCACCTGGCCATGTTTAGGCTTGAATGAACCCTCTCAGGATGCTTTAACTAACTATGTATGTTCTGTTACGATACCATGCATTAGTCTATTTCTAAGGTCTTTTGGAGTAAAAGTTACCAATTCTGAAACCATCATAAATTATGCAAACTGAGCCGCAAGATAAGACAAAGAGAACTTTTCCCTCCTTAAAATCCACGCTGGACATTGGCTGTTCACCCAAGAAGGTGGTTTGGTTTGTTTGTCTTTAAAAGACAACGACACACGTCCTTCCTCTGTTGAGTCTTCTTCATCCGTCGCCCTCTTTGTTATCTACGAGACGGACTCTTCCTTCTTTATTTTCCGGTTATTTTACTCTTAAGTTAAAACCTTGTTTGAAAGTCCCGCCGAAGAACCCTTTCTCGGAAAAGGACCAATCGCTCCAGCCGCACGAACCGAAACTCCTGCAGAAACACGAAACGACCACAGCTTTTCTAAGCGTTTTAAGCTCGATGTGTAAGCTGAGTTTCCTTGCTGGCTCTCAAAGGTTTTAACTGTTCGTAATTTGCCATTTCTTTGATCACCTCTGTTTTCTTGACTTTACTTTCGTTTTCTATATATGTGTATTATTTGTGTATATTTAGCAGTATAGCCTCTGTATCCGTAGTTTCATATATTAAATACATTATATTCATGCTCGATTGTTTCTGCTGCTCATTCAGAAAACCAAGTCACTTCTACGTTGATTCTGCAACATTGCTTTACGCTTTAATGCTATAATAGGAAGTTATTCTCGTGGCCAGAGAATAACATTTCTTTTATAATAGTCTATGAGAAAACCCATAGTTTGCTGGACTGAACTATTAAACTAGAACTAATCATATATGAAATTGATTATAATCCGTTGTAATTAATTCACAATATGTGTATAATTCCCTCTTGGGTCGATCTATATCATTATTAATCATAAGGCGTTATGATTTAATATATATATATATATATATTTCACCCATGATTTGAGCTAATTGATTAAATACCTGTGATTCGCTACAGTACTCTCCCCTCCAGGTAGGCGTGGAAGGGTGGGTGCCCTGGAGGCTGACAAGGAGAGGCTTAGGCAGAGTAGGAAGCCTCCAGGGCGGTACCAGCAGTTCGGAGGGCCAGGCCAGCACTGACAGTTTAGGGGGCCAAGGCGGTGCTGACAGTTCAGGGGGCCAGGGTGGTGCAGGAGGTGCTGGAGACTTTCACACTGGGCTCGTCTGCCGTGGTCCGAGCCCGAGCGCGATTGTTCCCGGTGCCCCCCGCAGCGTTGGTCTGGTTTCACACTCAAATTGATTCTATCGAACCCTGGTGCATTTGCGTTCATCTTACGTTATCACAGACGTGCACGGAGCATGATAGAAAACAGAACGCGGGTCAGTAAATTGTGTTTTTATATTACAGTTTTTTACGATTGTTTACACACTAAAATAAAAATTTCCACACAATTTGCAAAATTCTACTCCAATGAGCAAAACACCTCCACAGATTTGCACAACATTACACACAATGTCTGCTTCACCCTTTTTGCAAAACATTACACACAGTGATTTGTAAAACTCTACACACATTTTCACACCTTAGACACAGATAAGGATTGTGAGGTTACTTGTCATTACAAAGCCCCGGATTGCCAATGACCACACTAATGAACGAATTGGATAATCACATCCACCAGGTGTGGAAGCACACATGTGCTAATTTGGAAACGCAGCACTCAGGTGTGCTATAAAAGGCAGTAGGTGAGTTCACCTGTCTTCAACAAAAATGGAAGGAGCTAGAAGAAGAAGAGTGAGAATGAGAGGGGGAGCTCAAAGAGGAGATGAAGGAGGTAGAGGAAGAGGAGAAGGAGGTAGAGGAAGAGGCCTAGGTAGAGGAAGAGGAGAAGAAGGAGATAGAGGAAGAGGCCTAGGTAGAGGAAGAGGAGAAGAAGGAGATAGAGGAAGAGGCCTAGGTAGAGGAAGAGGAGAAGGAGGTAGAGGAAGAGGCCTAGGTAGAGGAAGAGGAGAAGAAGGAGATAGAGGAAGAGGCCTAGGTAGAGGAAGAGGAGAAGAAGGAGATAGAGGAAGAGGCCTAGGTAGAGGAAGAGGAGAAGGAGGTAGATGAAGAGGCCTAGGTAGAGGAAGAGGTAGAGAAGGACTTGAAGAGTTGATAGAACCTGAACAAAGAAGACGAGGACCAAATTTGACTCAAGAAATCCGTGCAACATTTATTGACCATGTTATCAACCATGGACTGACACTGATGGAAGCTGGACAAAGAGTTCAACCAAATCTCAGCAGAAATACTGTTGCGTCAATAATTCGGACATTTCATCGAGAAAACAGGTAAGCTAACCACACAGTACATTGAAACTGAAGCTTGCTGTACTTATCATCAATATTGTTTACTGTGACATTTGACAGTAGGCTGCATGTGTATTTTTTTTATATATTTTTTTTTTACATAGGATTGAGGGTCGAGGACACCAAGGTGGAAGGGGCCCTATGTTCACTCGTGCACAAGAGGCCGCCATTGTGAACATGGTTTTGACCAATAATTGTATCAGGCTGCGAGAAATCCAAGCCAATATCATCAATGATGACCATATTTTCAATAACATCCAGCGAGTCTCTCTGTCAACATTAGGTCGAATCCTCAAGAAAAATCAAATATACATGAAGCAACTGTATTGGGTACCATTTGACAGAAATTCAGAGAGAGTGAAACATCTGCGCAATGAGTATGTGGAGGTATGTATTGTTCATCTTACTATGGTGTGGTATTGTGCACTGCTCATAATGTTCTGGCACAAAAAAATACTGTGCAATAGATATTGAATAGCATCCTATTGTCTTTTACTGTGTTTCAGAGAGTCTTGCAAATGGATGCTGCAGAAATTCAACATGAATTTATATATGTGGATGAGGCTGGATTTAACCTTGCGAAAACAAGAAGAAGAGGGAGAAATGTAATTGGACACAGGGCAATCACCAATGTGCCAGGGCAGCGAGGGGGTAACATCACCCTTTGCGCTGCTATTACACAAAATGGGGTCCTCCACCACCATGCAAATCTGGGACCCTATAATGCAAATCTAATACTTGCATTTCTTGACAGATTGCACGAGATTGTCACAGCATTAAACCAAGTGGACCAGATGCGGTACATTGTCGTTTGGGACAATGTCTCATTCCATCGGGCTGCTCTGGTCCAGAATTGGTTCCATGAGCACCCTGAATTTGAAGTCTTATACCTTCCCCCATACTCCCCCTTCCTGAATCCAATAGAAGAGTTTTTTTCAGCATGGCGGTGGAAGGTATACAACCTGCGGCCCTATGACCGTTTGCCCCTCATTCAGGCCATGGAGCAGGCCTGTGATCATATCGAAGCAGCTTCTGTGCAGGGGTGGATTCGTCACACGAGGCGATTCTTCCAACGGTGCCTTGCCAATGAAGACATAGCCTGTGATGTGGATGAAATCTTATGGCCTGATCCAGCCAGACGGAGAGATGATGAATAGTTACAGTATTCTTGTTGCTTTTACAGTAGTTTTTCTTCAGAGTCAAAGTGTATGTACTTCATGCTGTAATTTTTATTTGTCTACAGATTTGATTTGTTTCATTGATTTTATTGTTGGTTGATTACTGTAACTGATTATGGTAAGAAATACTGTAAGTATTGAAATAAATACTTGAAATATTCAGTCTGCAGCATCAGTGTTTTGCAGTGCTTGGTAAGTTTATAGTAGGCCTATTTGTGTACATTCTCCCTATATCTCAAACTAATCATGAAGAATGTTGTGGGTTTGTCACTATTTTTTTTTTTATTTTCATCTAAATTATCCCTTACATAACAATGTCTTGCCAAAAATCTAGCACATGCTATTTCCTAAAATTATTTTTTTACAAATGTGTTTTTTATTTATCACAGCAGTGTGAAACTGGCTGCAATAGTGTCTGATCATTAAGGACTGTGTTGGTTAAATGAAAACTAATAGCATTTTCACAAATATGTGTATATGTTTTGACTGAAGTGTGTATGTTTTGACTGAAGTGTATCATTTTGCAAACAATCTAGGAATTATGCAAATTGAGTGTGGTGTTTGGATAATTGTGATTATATTTTGAAAAAAAGAACCCGGTTTTCAAAAATGCGTGTAAACAATTGAAAAAAAATGTAATTTGGGGCTATTATGTGCAGCAGAGTAAATGACACTTGGGTTTCCTGTATGTGCGTCGCTTGTAGATGGTTTTCCGCTGCTTGCAAACAGACTATTTTGAGGAGACAGCTGATTGGCCATTCATTTGCCACTCTGATTGCACTCGCAAAGCGCGCATACACTGCAGGCTCACTCCTGCTCGAATCCAAGGTAAATCATCAACACTATCATCTCTTACATTTGTTTTATTGAAGTAAATATATTATAATCGGCTAAAACGCATGCGCAGGTTACTTTACTTCCTGAACAAGTGCGCACCCGAGTCCGTGTTGCTTTCATATTTACATGAACCGCGGCACAGTTCGAGTGCAACCGAACTCAGACTACCTCCTTCAGGTAGTCTCGGGTTCGGTACCCCGGTGCGCACCCGGGTTCGCATGACAGCTTTCACATTAGTGATTTTTCATGTGAACCGTGCCCCGTTTCGAACTAAACTGCCAGTGTGAAAGCCCCCTTAGAGGGCACTGGAGATTCAGAAAGCCAGAACTACCTGAACCTCACAGAGACTGGCTGCCGCTGTGTTTTCCACTTGCTATTTGCATAAAGTTGAGAACTGCCCAACCTTTTTGACGCTCTCGGCCACTCTAAATGCTTTCTCTGTCCGCTATCAATCCCACAATACACAGTGCAAGCGTGAAGCGCAACTTCCAAAGGAATGAACTGAAAATGCTCACTCTGCTCCGCGCCAGTGGACACTCACCCTCAGAGGGCACTGGAGACTCAGAGACATGGTAGCCCCCCACCCCCTCTCCCCACTGTCTCTGGGAAGAGAGCGGCCTCCTGGCTGAGCTCTGGGGCTGAAGCTGGCTCTGGGCTGAACTCTGGGGCTGAAGAGCACTCTGAAGTGAGCTCATGGGTAAGCTTGGGGACGAGAGCGGGCATATGACTCTGGTCAGGGGCTGGAGCCCATGTGTGTACAGCCCACACACACAACATGGCTGTGGCCATAATGGTCAGTGCTTCATTCAATGGTGCTGACTCAAGAGATAGAACAGGCTCTGGGATTTCTCTCACAGGAGTGGATTCAGGAAATTCTCTCACGGGAACTGGCTCAGGAAATTCTCTCATGGGAACAGGCTCAGGGGGTCATCTTGGCTGAGGGCTCAGGCGTGGCGGCCATGACGGGACCAGACTCTGGAATGGCGGCTATGATGGGATGAGACTCTGGAATGGCGGCCATGATGGACCAAGAGACTCTGGAATGGCGGCCATGAGGGGACGAGACTCTGGAATGGTGGCCATGACAGGACAAGACTCTGGAATGGCGGCCATGACAGGACGGGACTCTGGAATGGTGGCCATGACCGGAAGGTACTCTGGAATGGTGGCCATGAGGGGACAAGACTCTGGAATGGTGGCCATGACAGGACAAGACTCTGGAATGGCGGCCATGACAGGACGGGACTCTGGAATGGTGGCCATAACCGGAAGGTACTCTGGAATGGTGGACATGATGGTACGGGACTCTGGAGTGGCAGCCATCTTTGCTGAAGACTCTGGCTCTGAGATTTCACACATGGTAGAGGATCTGGGAAGATCACTCGCTGGAACCATTGGCATTTGCAATGCTGTATTCCTTGGAGTGGGAATTTCTCTCACCGCTCTGATGGTGAAGTTCAACCTCTCTCAATAAGGATCTTTATGAGGTAGTCAGTCAGGTCATGGCCATCCAAGTCCATATTTACTGCTGCTAGATCCATTTCTTTTGGTCTGTCGATCTGTTACACATAGGTTGCAGCAGAGCATAATAATTAGCTATGCCCATAAACATTTGCGTGCAATATTATGGCATGATTTCATCCCATTACTAAAATTGAACATTCCATAAAATTGACACCAAGGAAATGACATCATTTACATTTACATTTTATGGGAAATGCAAGTTTATCACCCAATTTAATTTAGGTGCATCCCAATTCACATTCTTGTGCACTATTCTATGCCGTTTTGTAGAATAAATCTGTGTTCACACTGAAAATTCCAAAAAGAAAAAGTGCACTTTAAATACCCGGATAATGCACTTAATTAAACAAAAAAACAAAGTGTGGAACGTTGGACACTTCATGAACTTAACTGTCACAGCTTTTATTAAATAGCAGAGGGGGAGAGGCTATCATGACAAAATAACCTTATAAAGTTCATACACTACACGGTTGAGTGCATGTGCATAGTTCATAGTGTATTGTGTGTCATTTTGGACACAACTCCAGTGCCCCATTCTGGTGTATTTTTATTTGTGTACTACAAACCTGGGTTTTAACTCCCAAGGTTGTTGATTAGAAATAAGGATGGTCAGCTGTTGATCTCAGACTTTATCAAGCCTCACAGCAGAGCCCTGTCTCTGATCAGATAAGCAGATCATCTAATAAGATTAAACTTACTGGCATCCAGTAATGCACTGGCCATGACAACCACCATGTACATAAATTAATTTATGCACCGAATATATCAAAGACAAAAAAACAACAAAAGACCAGAGTTGGCTTGTCAAAAAAACATGTTTTATTAAATTACTCCAGGTAACAGCTACAGACAGCGACAGATCAGTTGGTCTTATTGGGGTTACAGCATGGGCTTGGATCTTCCTTCACTTGTCATGTTCACTTTATCGCGTGTTCACCTGCAGAACAAATGAGACGTCATTAAAGTTTGTGGATTTACAGTCAACATCAGCACTAATTATGGTCCTTTAAGGCAGTGGTCACACTCCCCTTTAAACCTTTAAAAATCAACATTCTTCAAAATATCTTTTGTGTTCAGCAGAACAAAGAAATTCACACAGGTTTGGACCAACTTGAGGGTGAGTAAATGATAGCGTTTTCAGTTTTGGGTGAACTGTCCCTTCAAGAACTCAGACATAAATCACTCACGAGATCATCAATCTTGAGGATGCTGCGGACCGTTTCCGTGGCGAGGGTGAGTGCGCTGACGGAGACCAGCAGAGGCTGAACTACCAGCTCCTCCAGGATGTTAGAGATCCCACCCTGAGAGACCAAAAGACATGTTAGACACTCATTTCCTGTTAGCAGTTACAGCTTTCTGTCCGTAGGTGTCATTATTGAGTGGGTGGTTGAGAGTCGCACCTTGCGGACGTTAATCCCGGCGGTCTTCTCTCCCTGAGCATGTCTGTTGCGCAGCTCCGTCACAGTGGAGATGGGATTAAGACCAGCGTTCTCTGCCAGAGTGGAGGGAATGACCTCAAGGGCTTCGGCGTACGCGCGCACACAGTACGCCTCCATGCCGGACAGAGTGCGGGAATATTCTGCCAACCTCAGTGCCAGCTCGATCTCTGGTGCTCCACCGCCAGCAATCAGAGCTCTGCAGACGCACAAGAAGAGGAGGAGTTAGCAAACGGCTTCTACTGATTCAAAAGTTCTGTCCCAAATGACACACTATACACTCAATTGTATAGTGTATGAACTTTATAAGGTTATTTTGTCATGATAACCGACTGTTCAGAGAGAATAGCAGCACCCACAGAGACAGGTAGAGACACTACCAGCGTCACTGGATTTGCAACACGAGACATCAAACCCGCTAGGTTTAAAATTTACACAATGTTTAATGGAGCTCAGAGGTGGCATGAATGCATTTACAACTGCATAAATAATGCTACAAGATTTTTTTTTTTTAATTATTTAAATACAAAATCATCTTTAAAAAAAAAAATGCAATACTTTAAATATGAAACTAAAACTGCCAGTAGTCCCTTGCGATCTCTGTTAACTCTTCTTGACCAGACAGCGGATGACACAGAGGGCATCATGGATGGATCGCTCTGCCTCCTCAATCACCAGTTTGTTGGAACCACAAACGACGATACTGACCGTCTTTCCGGGATTTACACATCCTGTGATCTGCAAACACAAACAACACACTGCTGTCATTATCCAGCACGGACAGAGCGAAAACATCTGAATCTCTGCATTTGGAGTATCTGTCTATAAATAAATGTACGAGAAAAACAAAACATATTCAGTTGGAGATGCATCTATGTTATAAAAGGTAGGTTACCTTCACTAGTTTGCCAGATCCATCCAGGCTAACCTCTTCTACTAGCTCTGCTGTTCCCAGCATCTCTGGAGTGAAATGGTCAATATGAGCTATAGGTTTGGTGCCAATAGTCTGATGGGAAAGAAGAAAGAGGCATGTCCAATTCAGAATGTATAATAGATCAACTTTACACTAAAACGTATTTAATGGTTTCATGACAGAGCTGGATCTTGCTGGTCATACCTTGCAGATGAATTCAATTTCCTCCCTCTCAATGTCTTTGATCACCATGATCTTCATCTTATTCAGGAAGTGAAGGGCCAGATCACTCAGGGCGTCTCTGAAAGACACAAGGATCCACAAACATGTTGAGCACCGCTGACAGAGGCTGATACACAAATCCATATACTGAACACAATGTAGCCAAATATGGAGGATCTGTTTGGAGATCAAATGTGTCTTTTCCAACATGATAATGATCCCAAACACACGGCGAAGTTGTGTGCAACGAAAGTGTTCATGCTGAAGTCTTCAAGTGGCCTCCTCAGTCCCCTGACCTTAAAGCCATTGAAACCCTTTGGGAAATTATAAACCTGAATTGATAAGACATTCAGGTCTTCCAATAAAGCTCAACTTTGGGAAGAACTTAAGGAGGGTTAGGAATCGAAAATCAATGCCAATTCTGGAATTGGGTACTTGTTATAAAATTAAAGGTCTAGATCCATAAATCCATAATCCTTAAAGTGACAGCAGCCTAATAAACCTGCTGCCGGTTGTGTCAGTGTTAATCAAGAACAAAAGAAAATCACTCACTGATCTTGACTGAATAACTTTTGTAACTTAAATCAGCAGCAGATTTTTTTCTTCCATTTCTTGGTTCCAAATAGACCGAGAAGAAGCCCTTTTCTGAACCGAAGCCATGCTTGCTGATATTGTGGTCTATACCTTCATAACTCCTCCACGAACTTCCTGCTGCCCTGTATGTTGCTCTCTCATTGGCTGTAGGTCATTGCTGATGTTATTTTCAGTCAGAACACATTTCACACTGCATGATTTTGAATCGCTGACAGGTCCAGATATTTAGCATGCCAAATATCTCATGGGTGTCGGCGACTCGTCGGTGATTCTCTCAGATCGCGTCTTTGATAGTTCACACTGTGTAATTGTCACTCGTGTGAACGAGCACCGATTTGCCTGTGATTTCGGGCATTTGTCGGCGATTTCTCAAAACCTGTCGGCGAGTCAAAATCGGAGCTAAAATCGTGCAGTCTGAACTCAGCATAAGGATAACTATTGAGTCCAATCTTTAGTTTAATCATTTGTTTAACTCGTGTTTTACCAGCGTTTTTGCAGTTTCCCTTATTAAATCCGGTCATGCAGCAGGATCTTTTGCCACTCAGTCCGGCTGAGGAGACGTGTTTCGGCAGGAAAGTGACATCAGTGCATTTTGAGCAGAATAGACCAATAGACCAATCACAGAATAGAGCAGAATAGACCAATCACAACAGACTGGGCCATCTGACCAATTAGAGCAGAGTAGACCACAACAGACTGGGTCATCTGATCAATCAGAGCAGAGTAGACCAATCACAACAGATCACAACAAGCAGAGAAGAGGAATCTCTTCACTCTCTTAAACTCATTTTCTCAATTTCTTTCTTTCTGCATCTCATGTGAATGTTTCTGTGTGTGTTTAGATATTAGTATTATGTGTTAAAAAAAACAATAAAGTCTTGTATTTAAAGAGAAGTGTCTTTTGTTATGTGATTACGAATTTAATGTCTTAAACTGCTGATCTCGTTACTGTTCAAATAGTGTTTTCACTATAGTTAGGGTTAGCCGTAAAAGAAGTGATTCTTTCAAATTTCCCTATAAATTAATTAATAAATAATTCCCTTTGAGCTAAACTGACCTGCTACAAGCAGCAAGTGCCCTGAATCTGATGTTTGTGTTCCTCCCTGAAGACTCCAGTCTGCTAAACCTGCTCTCTGCTGCGCCCTGCTGGACTGGAGGAAATCTATTCATAGCCTATAAAGGAGTAGGGTATTCCTGCAATACCGAAGTCTGGAGTTTCAGGACCGCATTTCTAGGACCATAGTTTGTTTTTTGCATGTTTTATTTTATAGTACTTACTATTCAATTCTGTACTTTTGTTATTATTTTTAAGGAATGATTTAGTTGTTTAATTGTAAAAATTTAATTGATATACTGTCCTATAACCAAACCCTAACTAAACCCGTTGGTAATCCTCCTGAAATATTTCACCTAATTTGTTTCAAAATATGAGCCTCTTTATTCTAGTTTTAAAATCAGTTTTCTTGTAAAGAGACTATTTGCGTGGCGCTTCACCTCTGATGTGTGACGCACTTAACAAAGTGCAGTAAATGGTAAAACAATTGCACCACAAACTAGTGTGTTTATTAGTATGTTAATAAATTAAAATAATTTGAAAACAAGTGCCAGTTTATAAACTGTTATTGCACAGCTAAATAATAACTGGAGACTGCTGACACCAAATGCCTCGGACACAAGTTTAAAATGGCCGTGCCCACTCTTACGTTAAAAATAAGTTTAAAGGATAATAAAAAAATAATTTCTGTGGGTTTAATCTTTGCATCTGTTTGATTGAAGTTTGAAGTAGGATTGGCTCCTGAAACTGCACCTTTTGGTATTGCAGGAATATAATATTGCAATAAAGCAGATACACAAGAATGAAATATGAAATAAGAACAAAAATACAATTTTCTATACTAATAATGGTTATTGACCATTTTATTGAAAATGATAGCAATACAACACAAAGGCAGTTTCACAGACACTCAATATCAGAATAATAGGGTGAATCAGGGCAATCTACTGTGATTTTCACTTCAACACTTCAGACTAACAAATAAGATGCATGATAACAGCTAGAATAGGATCATATTGACATTTTCCTTCTAACAAATTCATATGCACATCAGCTGGCAGAAATTATACATTCACAATAAAAACGATTCAATGAAATTATAGAAGCAAAAACACAAGACTAGATAAACCTATTCTTCTCACAAATCCCTTTCCTCTTGTGAGAGCATGGCACGTCATTCCAGTTGTTCACGGGGTCACTTATAGGGTTCAGTTCAATACAGTCCTCATTCCCCTCATAGTTATCCGGCTGACCTTTGACCCAAAACCTGAATAAAATGTGTCAGATTTTCAGTTACTCTGAACCCAAATTGTTCAATGAAAGTTTTTTATCCGTTCAGCAAACAACACAGAGGATCTTAACAAGCTATTCATCATAAAATAACAAACAATATTCACTGTACCACAACAGCAGAGTAGTGCAGAAGTTAAAGCAAAAATGAGAAGACTTTATCCATATAAATGTACTCATGGGAAGTATTTTTTTATATATATATTGTGGCTGTTGTCATAATTGTGTTTTGTGGAAGAGCTGTATCTGATTTTTGAAGGTTGTGATTATCTCAACTTTAAATTAGAATTAAAATGACTTAAATACACAGTGGTTTTCTGTGAGTGTTTTGTTACTTACCCTCGATTCAGTGGTGAATTATCCACCCATATCATTCTGCCTTCAGTCTCAGTGTCAGATAAGCCAATCCACACAGTTTCCTTGACTACAGAAGATATGAGTCTCTGTGTGTGAATGAAAACAGGAATAAGTGTGATTCCTCTCATTCATGAACAGACACTCACACAAACTCACCTGCTTCTCTTCAGTGTTGATAATGACCAGATCAGCTCCTCGATCCCTGCAGTACTGCCTGCTCTCAGACCAGCTCTTCGACTCATGGGATATGAAAAAATAACCTGGACCACACAGATTTCCTTACATAACTACTTTTCAAAACCATATGCATATACAGTAAAGATGAAGAGAACTAGAAAAAAATAAATTACTTAGACAAAACAGTTGTGTACTAACCTCGTTTAGATGTTTCTCTCGTCAGGTCATCACTCAAAGATGTGACTTTGCTTTCTAACTCCAGTTTCTTCTGACTCAAAGAGTTGAAGCTGTTCTTTAACTGGTCTTTTTCAACAGTGAGATCTTTGACTCTGGTCTCCAGCTCAAGTTTCTTCTGACTCAAAGAGTTGAAGCTGTTCTTTAACTGGTCTTTTTCAACAGTGAGATCTTTGACTCTGGTCTCCAGCTCCAGTTTCTTCTGTGTTAGATCAGTGTAATTGTCCTGTAAGCTGTTGATGGTCTGATTGATCTCGTCAACTGTGTTCTTGTAACTCTTGAACAGAGATTCTCTCTCTGCTGTGATGGAGATGTGCTGCAGTATGATGAAGACCAGCAGAAGAACACAAATGAGCCCGAGACACACTGTCATCAACACCAAACATCTACTTCCTCCTGACAAACAGAGAAAACACACAGATATCAGTGAATACCTGTCCTATTATTACAACCCGAATTCCGGAAATGTTGGGACATTTTTTTAAATTTGAATAAAATGAAAACTAAAAGACTTTAATAACAAATGTTTAAATAGAGAAATCTTACAATTTTATGCACAAAATGAGCTCATTTCAAATTTGATGCCTGCTACAGGTCTCAAAATAGTTGGGACGGGGGCATGTTTACCATGGTGTAGGATCTCCTCTTAAACTTTTCAAAACAGTGTGAAGATGTCTTGGGCATCGAGGTTATGAGTTTCTCAAGTTTCTCAAGTTTTGGTGTTGAAATGTGGTCCAATTCTTGCCTGATATCGGTTTCTAGCTACTGAAGAGTTTGTGGTCGTCTTTGACGTATTTTTCTCTATAGGTGAAAGATCTGGACTGCAGGCAGGCCAATTCAGCACCCGGACTCTTCTACGACGAAGCCATGCTGTTGTAATAGCTGCAGTATGTGGTTTTTCATTGTCCTGCTGAAATACACAAGGCCTTTCCTGAAATAGACGTCGTCTGGAGGGGAGCATATGTTGCTCTTAAACCTTTATATACCTTTCGGAATTTATAGTGCCTTCCAAAACATGCAAGCTGCCCATACTGTATGCACTTATGCACCCCCATACCATCAGAGATGCTGGCTTTTGAACTGAGCGCTGATAACACGCTGGAAGGTCTTTCTCTTTCACAGCTCTGCCCATCTTTACTTCTTTTTTTTTTTCTTTTTTTTTTTGGATCAATTTTTTATTAATTATTGCATAGATAGGGTCACATACAGTTGTCCATAGTTTTCTTCAGAATAAAACATAAACAGAGAGGTGACCCTCTGAACCCCCCCACCCCCCACTCCAGCGGTCCCCAAGGTCCAGGCCACTGATCATTGCCATAAGATTGCAATCAAAACAAAATAATATTCACATGTACACCTGCATAATAAAATAAAATACAATAAAAATAATTATAATAAAAAATAAATAAAATTTGAGAGTCCAAACCATATTACAAAATTAGATTCTACCATCTTGAAGCTTTTCTGTCAACTCATCTGCCGCAGCTTCCCAAGCCTCAAGGGTTGAGGCTCTAGCTTTATTTATTCTGGCCGTTGAAAGTTCTAACATTACTATATCATGAAACTGAAATAGCCAGTGTCGCACAGATAAAGTATTGGGAGGGAGCCATCTTTGCGCAATTATCTTTTTGGCAGAGGTTAGTCCTGCCAGCCAAATCTTTCTTTGTAGCTCTGTGAAACCGAAATTGGAGTCATCGTTTAGAAGGAACACAACTGGTTGCACTGTTATCTCTTTTCCTACCATATCAGACAGTATTAATGAGATCTTTTCCCAAAACTCATAAACCTTCTCACATTCCCAGACCATATGCATGAATGTTCCCTCTTGTTGGTAGGGACAAAAACTACAGTAGGGATTTGCAGATAATTTAATGAGGAAGCGTTTCTTTGGTGTCCAGTACAATCTTTGACAAAATTTGAAATGAATTAATTGATGGTTTGGATTTTTTGATGCACAGAAAATATTTTTCCATACCGTCTCCCAATCAATCTGGTCTACAGATAGCTCCCTTATCCAAATTGTGTGCAGTGGTAATTGTTTTTGCTTAACTTCAAGAAGGTAAGGATAGACAGCTGACACTACCCTTTGTTGAGAAGGATTAAAGAGCCAACTGTGAACTGGATGTGTTTCGAGAGCTGATCCCCATGGGACTCCATATGCTCTGAGGGCTGAACGCAGTTGCAAAAACAAAAAAAAAGGATGATGCCGGTACATTAAAAGATGCAACTATATTTTGAAAGCTAAACATCCCATTATCATTCCATATGTCAGCAAGAGTCCTTATTCCCTGCTTTGACCACTGTTCTGATGTAAACGATTCAGAACCACATTTAATATTCCTATTACGCCATAAGGGAGTCTGTAGGTGCCATTTGTTATTGTAACTTAATAATTTAATAATTAATAATTTCTCCACTGCTATGAAAGTGTTAATGGTGTTTGTTACAATAGGACCGAATGATTGTTTGCAATACTTTAAAGAGAGTCCAGAAAAAAGTACATCTTCAAGTCTAATTGGTCTGACAATTGCTGCTTCTATTTCTCTGCAAGGTGTGGAAGCCATAGAGTCAAATCATGTCTTGACTGCTCGCAGCTGGAATGCTTTATGATATAGCTCAAAATTGGGAAGGGAGAGACCTCCCTCCATTTTAGTACGTTGCAATGTCACCAATTTTAACTTTGGTTGTTTGCCATTCCAAAGAAAAGTGCGAATTAAAGAGTCAAGTCTTTTCCACCATTTTAAAAGAGGTGGCAAAGGAATCATGGCACTAAGAAAATTAACCCTAGGTAATATATTCATCTTCACAGTCGAGACTCTAGATTGCAGTGATGCAGGAAGTGTCCTCTATCTATCAATATCTCTTTTAAGCTTTTGAAAGACTTTATCATAATTAATATGTACAATTTCTTTTAGAGAGGGCCGTATAAATATCCCTAGGTAAGTTATCTGATTCATAATTGGGATTACTGATGGTATCTGGGTACTCTGAGCTTTTTTGTTTAAAGGTAGAAGAGATGATTTGGACCAATTGATCCTGTATCCAGAAAATTTCCCAAAACAGTTAAATGTTTCTAGTATGTTTTGGATTGTGTCGAAATCTGTAAAATACAGTAAAATGTCATCTGCGTAGAGAGATATTGCATGTTGGGTGTTCTTGATTGAAATGGAACAAATTTGGTCTTGTCTTATTTTTTGTGCTAGAGGTTCAAGAGACAATGCAAATAACATTGGTGAGAGGGGGCATCCTTGCCTTGTCCCTCTCAAGATATCAAAAGGTTGGGAACGTAAGCCATTTGTTGTATAATTGCTGATGGATTATAATAAATTATTTGTACCATATTAATAAATTTCTCATCAAAACCAAATTTATCTAACACCATCCATAAATAATCCCAATTTAATCTATCGAAAGCTTTATCTGCATCTAAGGATAAAACTGCACAAGGGGAATTTCTATCTTTATTTTCATGAATTACATGTAGCAACCGACGTATATTGTCTGCAGCCAAACGATGTGGGATAAAGCCAGATTGATCGCTATGAACTAATTTACAGATATATTTTTCAAGACGTAAAGCTAAAACCCTAGCATATATTTTTAAATCTGAGTTAATTAATCTGAGAAATTGGTCTAAAATTTGAACATTTAGTATGGTCCTTATCTTTTTTTGGAATTAAAGAGATTAGAGCTGTATTCATTTGTTTTTCAAAGTGTCCCTTTTGGATTGCAGCGTTTATTGCAGCATGCATAATTGATCCTAATATATCCCAAAAATTTAAAATTAATTCTGGGGGGATCCTGTCTGGCCCAGGTGATTTCCCCTTCTTTACCGTTTTTAGTGCTGCATACAGCTCCTCATGTGTTATAGGTTGGCTCATTTGTTCAGATTCACTATGAGTTAATTGTGGTAAATCAATGTCATATAAAAATTTATGACATTCAACCTTATCAGTACTATCCTTTGGCTGATATAACTCTTTAAAATGTTCTGCAAAAGTATTGTTTATCTCTCTAGGATTTGTTACTAGGCCTTTAGTAGGTGAATGAATGGTATCAATAATAGCCCTAGCTTCACTTTGTCTGAGTTGTAGAGCCAGTAACTTGCTGGGTCTTGGCCCATTATAATAATACTTCTGCCGGACTCTATGCATAATGAATTCAGCTTTTCTTCGAAGCAAATCATTTAGCTTGGACCTGGAACTCTTTAAAGGATTTTCAACTGATCTTGAGAATATCTTCTTTAAATCTTTCTCTTAGGAGAGGCAAATTTGTTCTAATTCCTCAATTTGTGATGTCATTGTCATGTCCCCTTCAATACTAAGGGCATATTCATCCAGGAGTAGCAACTGATTAGTTAACCACTGAAAAAAATTTACGTCAAAAACTGCTGGGGCGTAGACGGAGACAAAAGCTATTTTCTTGCCTTGAATACTTGTGCAGAAATAGCTCAACCTGCCAGATTTATCATTACTACATCTTTCAATAACAAGAGGAAGGTTTCTTTTAATGAGTATAAGAGATCCCTTTGTTTTTGTTCCATCAGTAGATGCAGCAATGACTTTATAAAATTTATTTTGTACACGAGCAACATCGCTTGTTTTTAGATGAGATTCTTGAACTAAAGCCACATCTACGTTGTGTCTGTTTAAACTATGCAGAAACTTTGTTCTCTTTATAGGACTATTTAAAACTTTGATGTTAACTGAAATCATTGAGATATTTACCATTATCAAAGAGAGTGTAAACTTGAACTACATTAAAGGGTAAATAATGAGTTATTTTAGACAAGACTAGTTTGATTGCACATTTCGTTACTAACATAAACAAAGAGATACATGGCAGGACGAAACTCCCCCCCTCCCCCAGACCGCTAGATATTCCCCAACTTGTGTATCGGAACCGTGACAGTATCATACGTTCCACTGATCTGAAACTCACCCGCTCCCTCCTGTGTGTAGACGTCAAAAACAAAGGTTAACAGGAACAATAGAACTATAAATTACACGTTCAACTAAAAGCACGCCTTTCTGCGTTAAATACTTTCAAAATTAGTGCTGCCCGGAACAAGAAAGCAATCCTGAACGTAAAAATACCAAGCTTAAGAACAGTATGACCTTAAGGATGAAACGGCATTTAACTTATTGGCCTATGTTTATCCAAAGTAAATGTAGAGTGTCCTTAACCATACAGTTCCATGGACAGTCCTACCAGTAACGATGGCTGGTTAATTATCAGTTTGATTCGTGTCCATCTCGTATGGATTGGCATCGCCGAAAGTCAGCTGCCGTTTTGCCCGCGAAGTGTCTGCGATCTGAAGTCGGAACTCCTCTGCTTCTTGTGGCGAAGAGAAAGACAGTTTCTCACCATTATGCATAACGCGCAGAATGGCTGGGTAGATCAAAAAAGATTGGATTCTTGAAGCTCGCAACTCCTTCCGTGTATCAGCAAAGCTTCTCCGCCTTTGCGAAGTGTAGGCGCTGTAGTCAGCAAAGAATTTTAGCCAATTCTCGCCATCCAGAATTGGTCCCCTATTGCTCAGCTCTCTTGCCCTGTCTAAAATAGACTGACGGTCTTGATATCTCAGCACTTTAAAAATCATAGCGCGACCCGTCTCCGTGGACCTCTGCTGTCCATAGATGCGGTGGGCTCTTTCAATCTCTATCGGCCTGTTTGAGAGCGAGGGGATCCACTTTGGAAGCATTTCTGTGAGAAAGCGTATCGCGTTGCCTCCCTCACGGTTCGGTGCGAGACCAACAATTCGAACATTATTGCGTCTTTCTCGATCTTCCAATTCTGCCAGCTTTGCTTGAAATTTAGACACATCTGATTTGCAGCCGACTACGTCTTGTTTCAGGCCTCTCGTCTCACGTTGGATATTGGCTCATGTGATTTGAAAGTCTTTTAGTTTTGTAGCGTCTGTACAAGAATCAGTCTTAGCCAACCAACTTTGGAATTTTCAGAATGCTTTTAACCTGCTGAACTGTGTTTGTAAATCTCACATCGGCCCCGGCTGGTCTGAGAAAGACGAGCACTTTGGCACTTTCATGGACCCTCTGAGGTTAAACAGAGAACCCCATGTCCTAGCTCTTGGGACATCAAAGGGCCCCTCATGTGGACTAAGTGCCAGATCACATTCCAACACACACCACACACACACAGACACACAAACATGCATTGAAGACTGTATGTGTAAGATATAATTATATATAAATGTAACCGCCGTTGTATTGTCAAATTGCATATAGTTATTCCCACTGTATAAGCTTAGCTAGGATTGTAGTGGTACTAGTGTCATTTCTAACGATTACATTTGACTGTAAACTGTAACTTCTTTTATATGCTTTTCTTATGGCCAGTTTGGTCTCGTTTTAAAGCTCTTTCCACGTCTCATTCACTGAGGTATGTCACATAACTGCAAAATGCACTGTTCTATTTTTAATGATACTGTGAAGAAAATACACTCCTATCTGATACCTCATAAACTATGCAAATCGAGCCGCAAGACAAGACAAAGAAAGTTTTGCCCGCCAAACAGTGCACCCTGACCATTGGTTGTTTTCAACCAAGGAGGCGTGTTGGCTTGTTTGTCCATAAAAGACAAGCACAAACAGTTTGCTTTGTCTCTCGGTTGTCTCTCAATTGTCCCTCGCCATTTCACGCACGTCTCTCCCGGACGTCTCGGCGACCGTGCTTCCATCACGCGCTCCTCTCTTCGGGATGACCATCTTTTGGCAAGTATTCGTTTGTCAAGTCTTCTTCACCCGTCTCCCGAAGTCTTCACTCTTCATCGCCTAGGAGACGGACCCTTTCTTCTTTATTTTCCGGTTATTTTACTCTTAAGTTAAAACCTTGTTCGAAAATCCCGCCGAAGAACACTTCCTCGGGAAAGGACCAATCGCATCCAGCCGCACGAACCGAAACTCCTGCAGAAACACGAAACAACCACAGCACCTGAACCTATGCAAGTATAGAACTATTCTTTCCGAAGCGTTCTAAGCTCGATGTGTAAGCTGAGTTTCCTTGCTGGCTCTCAAAGGTTTTAACTGTTCGTAATTTGCCATTTCTTTGATCACCTCTGTTTTCCTGACTTTACTTTCGTTTTCTATATATGTGTATTATTTGTGTATATGTAGCCGTATAGCCTCTATATCCGTAGTTTCATATATTAAATACATTATATTCATGCTTGATTGTTTCTGCTGCTCATTCAACAAAACCCAGGTCACTTTAACGATTCGATCCAGTACCCTTGCTTGACGCATTGATGCTAGAATAGGAAGTCTTTCTCGTGGCCAGAGAAAAACCTTCCTTTTTATAATAGTCTATGAGGAGCTAACGGTTTGCTGGACAAACTAATAGTTTCTCTAAATAATTATTAAACCAGAACTAATCATATATGTAATTGATTATAATTCGTTGTAATTAATTCACAATATATGTATAATTCCCTCTTGGGTCGGTATATGTATTATAATTAATCATAAAGCTTTATGATTTATTATATTCATATATTTCACCCATAAATTAATTAAATACCTGTACAATTTCGCTACAGTTTTCATTTTATTCAAATTTGAAAAATGTCCCAACACTTCCGGAATTCGGGTTGTACGAATGATTCAAATAAACCTTTTAATCTACATTTGTCTTTAGATAATGCTGTAATAAGAGCTTTTGCAGTACATTCTTTTACAAGACAAACATTGCTATACTGTAAAATATCTAAAGATGAACATATTGAAAGTATTTGTGTATAAGTGTTAATGTAATAAATATAAAGGCAGAAACACTGACATACTGTTCTTAGAAAAATTATTTGAATTTGTATGACACTTCCTCAGACATTAGTGACATCTTTAACAACACCATCTGCAACACAATCTCTGATTTAAAGTAATTTTCTACTTACTGTGCTTTTCCTCTTTTCCTTCATCCTGCCCGTGATTCAGTGTTCGAGGTTTAAATGTGTCCTTAATATTTCTCCGTCCAACATTTTGATAAGTAGAGTCTAATTCCATATTTGGCTCTTATATTGGACAATACGTCTTCACGGATGAGCTGTGATCTTCAGAATGAGTAATGTTTTTTTTTTACAACTGACACTTAAACAGGAAGTTATTTCATTTCACACCTGCCTTCAACAAGAATAAAGACTTGCAGTCCAACTTAAAAACTCTCTGCAGACTCATACTACGTTTGTGTATTGAACATTCAACCACATGTTATCAGCTTCAAAAGCCAACGAGAAATCTGTGACCACTCAAATGGACTCAAACACCCTTAAACAGCCCAAACTGGACCTTTGTGTTGATGCAGGAAACAGCAGCAAGTGCCCTGAATCTAATGTTTCTGTTCCTTTCTAATCACTTCAGTCTGATAAACCTGCTCTCTGCTGTGAGCTGCTGCACTGGTGTTACATGTAGGTTGCAGCAGAGATGAGGTGAAGCAAGATCTAAATGCAGCAGTCTTTATTTTCAAACGAACTCAAATCTTTATAAAACCAAGCACGCAGGAACAGAACAATCTAGCATAATATAGATGTCATCGACAGACAACTATACAGAACTAAACCCAGGCTTAAATACACAGGCAAACAGATCAGGAAAACGAGACACAGCTGACAAGACAAAGGAGACATACCTGAACTGAGACTCAAATCAATATTTAACCATGGAAACAAACTGACAGGGTACAGAGGAGTACTTGAACCAATTACGACGTGACATAAAGCTGCAGCCTGTTGTAATGTTTCTGTGCTTACATCTACCAAATTACCAGCATGGAGTAAAACAATTATCACAGCGTGTGTGGCAGGAGCGACGGCTGTATCTCCTGTGCCAACTGACTACATGGGTATCCTGGAGCCCAACCCAGCTAGTAATGTGGCCATTGCGCACACCCTCGGTGAGTTTCAAAATGGCCTGACTGTAGTACAAGTTCTGAATGCCACAGAAGAAGACATCGAACTCCATGCAGGTCAGCATCTTGATGAGTTTTACTTTCTTTCTTCTACTGACACAACAATTTTGGAGGGAGGTTGTAATGTCCTGTCTGATCCCTGTGCCACGGCCCCACCTGTATCCATTGATTATTCTAACCTGTCTACATCTCAAGTTGAATCCTTAACAGAGCTGCTAACTAAGTACTCAGACATTTTCAGTAAAAACTCTGATGACAGAGGTAGGACTGGAATAATTAAGCATAGGATTCGGACAGGGGAGGCCATGCCAATCAAACAAAGGCCCTATCGTGTGACACCTGAACAAAGACAAGAAATACAGCAACAAGTGACAAAACTCTTAAAAGCAGATGTCATTGAAGAGAGTTATAGCCCCTGGGCAGCGCCCGTAGTATTAGTGCGTAAGCGGGATGACACATGGCAATTCTGCCTGGATTACAGAAAACTCAATGCTGTAACCATAAAAGACTCTCATCCCCTTCCAAGAGTCGACGATGCATTAGATGCATTATCAGGATCTGCTTGGTTCTCCACAATAGACCTGCAGCATGGCTATTGGCAAGTGGAGTTGGCAAAAGAGAATCGTGGGAAAACTGCTTTCACCACAGGTAGTGGGCTGTACCATTTTAAAGTTATGCCCATAGGTCTAACAAATGCTCCAGCAACTTTTCAAAGGTTAATGGAGATGGTACTTCGTGGGCTGCCTTGGAAAACTTGCTTGGTGTATTTGGATGATGTCTTAATTTTCAGTAAGACTTTTAAGGATCACCTTCAGCATTTGGAGGAAATTTTTTCCAGATTCAAATCCTGTGGGTTAAAGCTCAATCCCTCCAAATGCTCGCTTGCTAAGAGTGAGGTTCAGTTCTTGGGTCACATTGTATCTAAAGACAACGTTCAACCTGATCCAAGAAATGTTCAGAGTGTTCAGGACTGGCCTATCCCATGCTCACCTACTGAAGTGAGGGAATTCTCGGGATTGTGCTCCTACTATAGGAAATTCATTAAGAACTTTGCTCACCACTCAGTCCCACTCCATAGATTGACAGAGAAAAATGTTGGATTCCATTGGACTGCTGATTGTCATGATGCATTTGCTTATTTGGAACATGCCCTATCTCATCCATCTATTGTCTCTTTCCCAGATTTTCACCGGCCGTTCCATTTGTATACAGATGCCTCTGCATCAGCTATAGGTGCTGTCCTTGCGCAGGAAAAAGGGACTCAAGAAACAGTGGTAACCATGCATGTCCTCACAAAGGCTGAAAAGAAGTGGTCTACATACGATAGAAAACTTTGGGTCATTGTGTGGGCTGTCAGACATTTTCGCCACTATTTGTACAAGCAGCCCTTCTTCATCATTACGGACCACAAACCCCTCCTGGGCCTGAGGAAAATCCCTATTGACAGTGATCACACTGGTCGGCGAGCCCGCTGGGCCCTTGAATTAGATCCATTTGAATGGACGGTCAACACAGAAAAGGACAAAGTCACGCCAATGCCGACGCCCTGTCACATCGTCAAGACTCAGGCTCAAAATTTGGAAACACAGCCTCTTCATCTGATCAACCCTATCTTAGTGCACCACTGTCAAATGGCAGCTGTCAATTAGCAACTATTCAGGTACTGAAAGACCAGGTTCAGTCAGTCGGCATGACCCATGATATACCAACATCAACCGCCCGTGTTGAGCAAGAAACCGAGAGAACCTCCTCTTTCATTCTGCTGTTGGCTACCTCTGAATTGAGTTTCAAAGAGCGGCAACGACAGGATCCAGTTTTAAAGGAAGTTGTGAGTTGGAAACTCAAAGGCCGCAAACCACCATATAGGAAGAAGAACAGACGGTCGCCAGAGGAGAGAATTCTGTGGAAAGAATACTTCAGGCTAACACTACACAATGGGCTCCTCTGTCATGAAATTGTTAGTCCAGGCACCAAATCTGTGATTTTTCAGGTCATTGTACCTCAAACCTTAAGGGAGCAGGTCCTTCAGTCCCTCCATGGCAACCCTATTGTTGGTCATCTATCAGCCGAAAAAGTCTTGCAACAGGCACAACAACTCTGCTTCTGGCTTTTCATGTCCCAGGACATACGTGAGTGGTGTAAGAAGTGCGTTCCTTGTGATGCCAGACGCACTCCAATCCCTGGTCAAAAAGCACCCATGAAAACAGTGGCAGCGACAGCACCGCTTCAGAAAGTGGCTGCAGATATTCTTGAACTTCCTGTTACAAGTCGAGGAAACAGGTATGTTCTTGGTCTTGTTCTTGTTCTCTGTCAAATGTTTGGTGTTCATAAGACCAGAACCAGCCCATACCATCCACAAGGTGATGGTATGGTTGAACGTTTCAATAGAACCCTCATTGATCAGGGGAATGGGATGATTATCTTAGCCAGGTGGCTTTAGCGTACAATACTAGTCCCCATTCATCAATTGGCTTTACTCCCTTTTTCCTTACACATGGTAGAGAAGCCAGATTGCCGACTAACCTGCTGTTGCCAAATTGTGTACCGCGTTCTCCATCCAATTCACCAGCAGATTATGCTGCAGACCTGATGTGTAAGCTTCAAGATGTATTCACTGCTGCAACCCAAAACAGGGAACATGCATATCATCAGCAAAAGCGACACTATGATAAGGAACTGAAGTTTACTCCTTATCAACGGGGAGACCTCGTGTGGCTGCATGACCCTACCACAATCAGGCAGAAACTTGCTCCTCACTGGAAAGGGCCGTTTGAAATTGTGGACTGTTTGGAGTCAGAGGGTGATGTGGGTGTCACTTACAGAATACATTATGTGTTAGATGAATCAGACAAATGTCAAATTGTCCATTATAACCGACTGAGACCATACCATGCACCTGTACCTCCAAAAGAGAAACAAAATACCCCCTCAACTCTTTCCCCATCCTTGACTGCTCTATCAGGTGCCTTACCTTTCAAACCGCCACAAATTGCACTCTGCACTTCAAAGGGAACATCTAAGGACTCCATCCTGCCACAGACACCACTTGCTCCTGGACCTCACCCTTTCCTGGCAGATCCGCTGCCTGCTAGCCCTCTTCTTATTCAGAGTTCAAGCTCTGGTCCGGCTGCATGCCTAGGTTGACGTCAGGTTAAATTGCCTAGGTATTTAAAGGACTATGTCTTGACGTAAAAAAGAGTCTAAATGCCTGTGGACGTGGTATGACTTGCATTTTACTTTTTTTTTTAATTCCTTTGGTTCTGTTTCCTTAGCACTTCTTTGCCCTTTTCAATGGATGTAACTGTAAAGAAACGGGGACGTTTCTTAAGTGGGTGGGGGAAGAAATGTAAGGTTAAATATATATATATATATAGTTATATAAATGGGAGATAATGGGTTAAAGTCTGGAATCTGTGTTCTTGTTCAAAAACTTGATTTACTTCAGTGTTCATCTTTGTGTTTCCTGATTGGCTGAATTGCAAGTTGGTGTTGTTTTTCTGAGCATGTGAGTGAGTATGTGAGCATGTGAGTGAGTAAACAGATGACTGTTCATGAGCTGCTTCTCTCCGGTGATTTATTTTATTCTTTTGAGTGTGTGTCACGCAAAGTTTACGAACCCTACTTTAAACCGGTGCCCCCTGCAGCGTTGGTCTGGTTTCACACTCAAATTGATTCTATTGAACCCTGGTGTGTTTGCGTTCATCTTAAGTCATTACAGACGTGCATGGTGCATGATAGAATACAGAACACGGGTCAGTAAATTGTGTTTTTTTATTAATTTGGTGCTATTATGTGCAGTAGAGTAAATGACACTTGGGTTTCCTGTATGTGCGTAGCTTGTTTTCCGCTGCTTGCAAACAGACTATTACTTCCTGAACAAGTGCGCACCCGAGTCCATGCTGTTTTCATATTTATGCAAACTGCGGCACAGTTCGAGTGCAACCGAACTCAGACCACCTCCTTCCGGTAGTCTCAGGTTCGCATGACAGCTTTCACATTAGCGATTTTTCGATGTGAACCGTGCCCCGTTTCGAACTAAACTTCCAGTGTGAAAGCCCCCTCAGAGGGCACTGGAGATTCAGAAAGCCAGGGAGGCACAGGGGGCGCTGCAGACTCAGAGGGCACTGGAGATTCAGAAAGCCAGGGAGGCACAGGGGGCGCTGCAGACTCAGAGGGCACTGGAGATTCAGAGAGCCAGGGAGGCACAGGGGGAGCTGGAAACTCAGAGGGCACTGGCGAGGGCATTTAATTCATTAGCTAAATTATGGGTGAAACATATGTATAATTAAATCATAACGCATTATGATTAATTATAATATAAATCGACCAAAAAGGGAATTATGCACATATATTGTGAATTAATTACAACGGATTATAATTAATTACATATATGGTTCAGTATTAGTTCTAGTTTAATAGTTAAATTTAGAAAGACTGGTCTAGTTCGTCCAGCAAACCATCAGTTTTCTCATAGACTATTATAAAAGGAAGTTATTATCTGGCCACGAGAATTAACTTCTTATTCTAGCATTAAACCGTAAAGCAGTTTTGTAGAGTCAAAAGCGTAGAAGTGACTTGGTTTTCTGAATGAGCAGCAGAAACAATTGAGCATCAATATAATGTATTTAATATATGAAACTACGGATACAGAGGCTATACGGCTAAATATACACAAATAATACACATATATAGAAAACGAAAGTAAAGTCAAGAAAACAGAGGTGATCAAAGAAATGGCAAATTATGAACAGTTAAAACCTTTGAGAGCCAGCAAGGAAACTCAGATTACACAGAGCTTAAAACGCATGGAAAGAAGTTGTTCTGTACTTGCATGAGTTCAGGCTGTGGTTACTCGCCTGTCTGTAGGAGTTTCAGGGCGCGTGGTTTGGCGACTGGTCCTTTTCCAGGAGTTTCAGTTCGTGCAGCTGGAGCGATTGGTCCTTTTCCGAGAAAGGGTTCTTCGGCGGGACTTTCAAACAAGGTTTTAACTTAAGAGTAAAATAACCGGAAAATAAAGAAGAGAGAGTCCGTCTCCTAGGTGATGGAGGATGACGAAGGCTTGACAAAAGAAAAAACTTGTGAGAGACGCGTGTCATTGTGTTTTAAGGACAACAGACCAGAACGCCTCCTTGGGTACATCAGCCAATGATGAGGGTGCGATTTTGGCGGGCAAACTTTTTCTTTGTCTCCATTTATGACCTAATTTGCATGGTTTATGAAGTGTCAGATCTGAGTACATTTTCTTCAAAGTACCATTCAAAATAGAAGAATGCATTTTACAGTAATGTGACATACATTTTCAGTTAGGGCATAACGAAAGCTTTACAATGAGACCAAACTTGTCAGATGGCAAAGACATAGAAGGGGAGATACAGTTTATACTTGAATTTTATCGTTTAGAATAAAACTAATACAACTACAGTCATAGCTAAGCTTATATACTAGGGATACATACATGCAACTTGAAATACAACGACGGGTACACTTTGGCACAGTCATATTTGGAGGATAAATGTACATACAATCTCCATGCGTGTTTGTGAGTGTCTGTATGTGTGTGTGTATTGGGGTTGTGGCCGGTGTCTGTGACCACATGGCCCTTAGCCCCACCAGGGTGACTCTTTGAAGTCCCTGAAGCTGGTGAGAATATCTTCTGTTTTTCTTCAATGAGGTAACAAAGGTGCCAATGAGGCAATTGGTCCCGGACTTGCCGGAGCCGTTTCGTGACGTACAGTTCAGGAGGCTAAAAGCATTCTGAAGATTCTAAAGTTGGCTGGCAGATCCGATCTTGCGCAGACGCTACACAGTCCACATACACAACATGGCTGTGGCCATAATGGTCAGTGCTTCATTCACTGGTGCTGACTCAAGAGCTAGAACAGGCTCTGGGATTTCTCTCACAGGAGCGGATTCAGAAAATTCTCTCACGGGAACAGGCTCAGGAAATTCTCTCTCAGGAACAGGCTCAGGAAATTCTCTCTCAGGAACAGGCTCAGGCATGGTGGCCATCTTGGCTGAGGGCTCAGGCGTGGCGGCCATCTTGGCTGAGGGCTCAGGCGTGGCGGTCATCTTGGCTGAGGGCTCAGGCGTGGCAGCCATGACGGGACCAGACTCTGGAATGGCGGCCATGATGGACCAAGAGACTCTGGAATGGCGGCCATGAGAGGACAAGACTCTGGAATGGCGGCCATGACGGGACGGGATTCTGGAATGGCAGCCATGACAGGAAGGTACTCTGGAATGGCGGCCATGATGCTACGGGACTCTGGAGTGGTGGCCATCTTTGCTGAAGACTTTAGCTCTGAGATTTCACACATGGGAGAGGATCTGGGAAGATCACTCGCTGGAAGCATTGTGACCATTGACATTTGCAATGCTGTATTCCTTGGAGTGGGAATTTCTCTCACCGCTCTGATGGTGAAGTTCAGCCTCTCTCAATCAGGATCTTTATGAGGTAGTCAGTCAGGTCACGGCCATCCAAGTCCATATTTACTGCTGCATCCATTTCTTTTGGTCTGTCGATCTGTTACACGTAGGTTGCAGCAGAGACGAGGTGAAGCATAATAATTAGCTGTGCCCATAAACATTTGCGTGCAATATTATGGCATGATTTCATCCCATTCCTAAAATTGACACCAAGGAAATGACATCATTTACAGAACTGCAAAATAATAACATTGCATTTTTTTTTTTTTTTCAATTTTAACACAATTTGCATCAGCTGCATTTGTACATTTTATGGGAAATCCAAGTTTATCACTCAATTTAATTTAGGTGCATCCCAATTCACATTCTTGTGCACTATTCTATGCCGTTTTGTAGAATAAATCAGTGTCCACACTGAAAATTCTAAAAAGAAAAAGTGCACTTTTAATACCCGGATAACGCACTTAATTAACCGAAAAAAAACAAAGTGTGGAACGTTGGACACTTCATGAACTTAACTGTCACAGCTTTAATTAAATAGCAGAGGGGGAGAGGCTATCATGACAAAATAACCTTATAAAGTTCATACACTACACGGTTGAGTGCATGTGCATAGTTCATAGTGAATTGCGTGTCATTTTGGACACAACTCCAGTGCCCCATTCTGCTGTATTATTATTTGTGTACTACAAACCTGGGTTTTAACTCCCAAGGTTGTTGATTAGAAATAAGGATGGTCAGCTGTTGATCTCAGACTTTCTCAAGCCTCACAGCAGAGCCCTGTCTCTGATCAGATAAGCAGATCAGCTAATAAGATTAAACTTACTGGCATGCAGTAATGCACTGGCCATGACAACCACCATGTACATAAATTACTTTATACACCACATATATCAAAGACAAAAAACAACAAAAGACCAGAGTTGGTGTGTCAAAAAAAAAACATGTTTTATTAAATTACTCCAGGTAACAGCTACAGACAGCGACAGATCAGTTGGTCTTATTGGGGTTACAGCGTGGGCTTGGATCTTCCTTCACTTGTCATGTTCACTTTATCGCGTGTTCACCTGCAGAACAAATGAGACGTCATTAATGTTTGTGGATTTACAGTCAACATCAGCACTAATTATGGTCCTTTAAGGCAGTGGTCACACTCCCCTTTAAACCTTTAAAAATCAACATTCTTCAAAATATCTTTTGTGTTCAGCAGAACAAAGAAATTCACACAGGTTTGGACCAACTTGAGGGTGAGTAAATGATAACGTTTTCAGTTTTGGGTGAACTGTCCCTTCAAGAACTCAGACATAAATCACTCACGAGATCATCAATCTTGAGGATGCTGCGGACCGTTTCCGTGGCGAGGGTGAGTGCGCTGACGGAGACCAGCAGAGGCTGAACGACCAGCTCCTCCAGGATGTTAGAGATCCCACCCTGAGAGACCAAAAGACATGTTAGACACTCATTTCCCGTTAGCAGTTACAGCTTTCTGTCCGTAGGTGTCATTATTGAGTGGGTGGTTGAGAGTCGCACCTTGCGGACGTTAATCCCGGCGGTCTTCTCTCCCTGAGCATGTCTGTTGCGCAGCTCCGTCACAGTGGAGATGGGATTAAGACCAGCGTTCTCTGCCAGAGTGGAGGGAATGACCTCAAGGGCGTCGGCGTACGCGCGCACACAGTACGCCTCCATACCGGCCAGAGTGCGGGAATATTCTGCCAACCTCAGTGCCAGCTCGATCTCTGGTGCTCCACCGCCAGCAATCAGAGCTCTGCAGACGCACAAGAAGAGGAGGAGTTAGCAAACGGCTTCTACTGATTCAAAAGTTGCGTCCCAAATGACACACTATACACTCAATTGTATAGTGTATGAACTTTATAAGGTTGTTTTGTCATGATAACCGACTGTTCAGAGAGAATAGCAGCACCCACAGAGACGGGCAGAGACACTACCAGCATCACTGGATTTGCAACACGAGACATCAAACCCACTAGGTTTAATGTTTAATGCAGCTCAGAGGTGGCATGAATGCATTTACAACTGCATAAATAATGCTACAAGATTTTTTTTTTAATTATTTAAATACAAAATCATCTTGAAATATGAAACTAAAACTGCTAGTAGGTTATGCATTGAGAAATACATAAAAACATCTGAGTCCCTTGCGATCTCTGTTACCTCTTCTTGACCAGACAGCGGATGACACAGAGGGCATCATGGATGGATCGCTCTGCCTCCTCAATCACCAGTTTGTTGGAACCACGAACGACGATACTGACCGTCTTTCCGGGATTTACACATCCTGTGATCTACAAACACAAACAACACACTGCTGTCATTATCCAGCACAGACGACAGAGCAAAAACATCTGAATCTCTGCATTTGGAGTATCTGTTGATAAATAAATGTATGAGATAACAAAACACGTTCAGTTGGAGATGCATCAATGTTATAAAAGGTAGGTTACCTTCACTAGTTTGCCAGATCCATCCAGGCTAACCTCTTCTACTAGCTCTGCTGTTCCCAGCATCTCTGGAGTGAAATGGTCAATATGAGCTATAGGTTTGGTGCCAATAGTCTGATGGGAAAGAAGAAAGAGGCATGTCCAATTCAGAATGTATAATAGATATAATAGATAAACTTTACACTAAAACGTATTTAATGGTTTCATGACAGAGCTGGATCTTGCTGGTCATACCTTGCAGATGAATTCAATTTCCTCCCTCTCAATGTCTTTGATCACCATGATCTTCATCTTATTCAGGAAGTGAAGGGCCAGATCACTCAGGGCATCTCTGAAAGACACAAGGATCCACAAACATGTTGAGCACCGCTGACAGAGGCTGATACACAAATCCATATACTGAACACAATGTAGCCAAATATGGAGGATCTGTTTGGAGATCAAATGTGTCTTTTCCAACATGATAACGATCCCAAACACACGGCGAATGCAACGAAAGTGTTCATGCTGAAGTCTTCAAATGGCCTCCTCAGTCCCCTGACCTTAAAGCCATTGAAACCCTTTGGGAAATTATAAACCTGAATTGACGAGTCATTCAGGTCTTCCAATAAAGCTTAACTTTGAGAAGAACTTAAGGAGGGTTAGGAATCGAAAATGAACGCGAATTCTGGAATTGGATACTTGTTATAAAATTAAAATTTAGATTCCACTTTAGGTCTAGATCCATGCATTAGGTCTTAAAATGACAGCAGCCTAATAAACCTGCTGCAGGTTGTGTCATTAATGTTAATCAAGAACAAAAGAAAATCACTCACTGATCTTGACTGAATAACTTTTGTAACTTCAATAAAGATTAATCTATATTTTATTTAGAAAAAGAAAACTATGCAGTGTTATTTTACATTTGATTTCAATTTCTGAACTTCATTCAGAAACGGAATCGATAAGAATTGGAATCGAAATTGCTGAAATTCAAATGATACCCAACCCTACATGACATGCACAAAGTTTCAATGCCCAGGAAAATGGCTGCTGTAATCAAAAACAAAGAAGAACCAACAAAATATTTGTAACTGATTACACTGTAGTTAGGAATATGACAGTGAGAAAATTTTCCCACCGGTTGTAATCGACGTGAGAGAACACCGGCAATACCGGTATCACCGGGTGGGGAATGTTGGGAGTTTTTCCCTCTTTTTGCTCCCCGCTTTTAAATCGCTATTTCAAAAGCGTAAGTAAAATGTGCACAGCCATTCATAATGATGCGTGTCCACTGTTAGGTTAGGTTCCCTATTAGCATTGGATTTAAATCCAAAATATTGCCAAACAGGCGCTTTTACATTTCGCTTTGAAACCAAATCTTCTGCCATCGTCAGCTCCTCACTCTCGCGATAAATGAAATCTGACTCCTGCTGCTGATCTGTGCTGCGACTCTCGTTCAGGCTCATGCTGCATTGAGCAGATGCATTCAGTTTTTAATCTAAGTGTCTGTTCTCTAACTGAAATAAATTAACTTTTATTACTATAAAAAAATTAAAACGAAGGTGGTGGTGGTGTGTGTGGGGGGGGGGGTGATGTAACCGATGTTGCGGCTGAACACCGGTAACACCAACTATCACAGCAAGCCTAATTGTAGTAAATGTATGCTTTATTTCCTGTGAGCTTCTTGTTTTGCTATGCCTATTTCTATTTTCTCTCCATTTTTAATTACATGATAGAGTTTGCCTTTCTTGCCAAATAATGTTGTTATTTTAATACTTTAACCAAGTTTAGTTCATTCTTCTTCCCTTTATAACATACTCCACATATTCTGATTGTTTAATTGAATCTGAAGTGTCATTAAAAGCAAATATTGTGCAAATAAATCCCCTCTGGACATCACTTTTGGCCACTACTGTATATAGCAAGGTTAGCGTGTCATGTTTCCTGTCAGCGACTGGAGGTTTGTGGTGATTTTGTACCTCAGGATGGATTTCTGGATGAGCAACACAGTGCAGCCAGCTTTCTTAATTTGTTTGATCAGGTTGAGGATGTAAGCTCTCTCCTCACGGAGCACACGGTCCATCTGAGCGTAGTCCGACACCACAATCTGATTGTCCATCTGTCCCAACAAGAGCACCACACAAACACATTAAAACAATGACTGTGATCTTAACCAATGCTATAGATGCAAGAAGAAACTTTTCACTTCTTAGCAAGATCTTTATTTTATAATTGAAAGAAAAAAAATGCAAAAAAAGCACATGACCGCGTACATCAGTTTTGGGAGGGGACAGGCAGAACTGGATGAGGCCGATTTTGGCCTTCTCCACACGGGACACTCCAGTGTTCACCACCCTCTGAGTCAACACCAGACCATCCACCAGCTCACAGTCATCAATGGTCCCTCTGCAAAAACAAACACATCCATGAATTTATTTCTGCTAAGAGAAACTACTCCTTTCTGCAACCTGAAAACTGTCTGTAACCTGCAAACATATGAGATAAAATAAAGACTGGGGAGTATCTGCTTTCGACAATGTATCCGTTTCTGTGTGCCTTCATTCTCAAAGTTCAGCGTATCTGCCAGGTTTTACATTTAAACTGTGTCTCACCCGAGTTTCTTGACAATGTGGATGTTGCGGAGATCGACGCTAGTGGCGGTGGCAGGGTCAATGACCTTCATGACGGCGTCGACGCTCATGGGCGCGAGCAGGCTGGAGTACTGCGACACCACCTTAGAGCAGAGCGAGGTGGTGGCGCTGTTCAGAAGCGTCTCTCTGTCGCTGAGCTGCACCGGCTGACTGATGGAGGTCAAGATCTCCACCCCTTTCTCAACGGCCTTCTGGAAGGACTCGGAAATGATGGTCGGGTGGATTCCTGGCAGGAAAAACAGACTATGTTAAACTTGCTATCATAAATAAACACCTCTATGACAAATAAAGAATTATGAAAAAGGGTCAAAGGGCAACCTGAATGGTTAAAAATGGCATCTGTCCACTGTATGACATTGTGCATCAGAGGATTATAATGCTAAATCAGTGCACAGCAAACCAGTGCTAACTAGGGCTGCACAATATATCGGCCACCATATCGGTATCGGCCGATACGTGTCCATTTTTAAAGCTTCAAGCCTTTATTAACCCACTGGAGTCGTATGGATTACTTTTATGATGGATGGATGCACTTTTTGGAGCTTCAAAAACTCGGGCACTATTCAATGCCATTACAAAGCTGGGATGAGCCATATTATTGTGGCTGAAAGAAGAAAATCAGAAACACCTAGAATATCTTGAGGCTAAGTAAATTTTGGGATAATTTTCATTTTTGGGTGAACTATTCCTTTAAGTAATGTTGTCCAATGACTAGTTTGCATTATTTAGGCATTGTTTTATTTATTTGTAAGGCAACCAATTTTTTTTTTTTTTTTTTTTTTTTTTTTTTAAGGAAAGCAATCCATAGGAGTCTTAAATTCATTTTAAAACATATACTGGTCCAAACTAGGCTACTGTACTTTATATATTTGATTTATGATGAAGTGCTGTAACAGGGCCAATATATCGGTTATCGGCTTTCAAATTTAAATAATTATCGGTATTGGCCAAAATTTTCATATTGGTACATGTTTACTGTAACCAAAACTTACCTTTCTGTAGCAGTTTAGAGCAGGCATCAAGAAGAGCTCCAGCAATCACCACCACTGATGTAGTGCCGTCACCAGCCTCAATATCCTGAGCTTTAGACAGCTCCACCATCTAAAACACACACAGATGTATCCCATGATACTCCAGACGTGACCTCTGACATGCAATGACTGGGGTGGGAATCATTTAGAACGACAAATGAAGATATTTTTGATGAAATCTGAGCGATTTCTGTCCCTCCATTGACAGCTACGCAACTACCACTTTGACGCTTCAAGAAGTTATATTGATATTCCATATGAATATGAGTGGTTTAGTCCAAATTTTCTGAAGAGACACGATCGCTTTATACAATGAACAGATTGAATTTAGGCTTTTATTGTACACAAGAGCGAGTAAATGACAGAATTTAAATTTTTGGGTGAACTAACCCTTTTTTGATTTTTGAAATTTGTTAATCGATTTGAATTGGTAGAAAACAGAATCGCAATTCATGTCTGAATTTCCCCCCACACTGAAATCTGCAATCAGTAATCTGAACAATATCAATCTAAAACAAAACCTTTCATTCAGCTCCTTCAGGTTATAGAAATGAAGAAAAACATCTCCGAATCACTGATTTACCATTTTGGCCGCAGGATGCAGCACCTGCATCAGTTTGAGGATTGTGGCTCCATCATTGGTGATGGTGACGTCTCCTTTCCCATCCTGAATCTGCAGAGAACAAAAACATTCACTCAGTGCACAAAACAGAGTTATTGATTGATATAATACCAAGTCAAGTGAAGCATAAAACCGCCATAATATATGACGAGATTTATATCAATGAAAAAAAAAAAAAAAAAGTACCATTTTGTCCATGCCCTTAGGGCCCAGACTCGTTCTGACGGCATCTGCGACAGCTGTCAACCAAAAGACAAGATCAATCATCACACCTGCTGCTGCCATATTTAAATGTGACATTTATGAACTACATACATATATATATATATATATATATATATACATTATATATATATACACACACACACACACAGGTGTGAAATATATAAATAAGACAAATATTTATATACATTCCAACACACACACACACACACATACATATTAGATTGCATCTTGGGTGTGTTGCAACATAAATAACAAAAAGATCTGTTCTTAAAAATAATAATGATAATTTTTAAATTAACCATTTATCTGTTTATAGTAGCCTAAATGTTTTACACACACACACGTACATATGCGGGAAAAAAACCCCAAAAAAAAAAAAAAAAAAAAACATTTTAGTCAAATTTCTACGAACAATAAAGACTTTCTTAATGAATGAAATGTGTGACGTCCTTTTTTATTTGAACTAAAACAATAATATTTATATTTTGATTATATACATACGTACATATTTATGTATACTCTTTTTGAGTAAGTCATGTGTTGTCAAAATGAAGACCACACCTTATATGGACGAAAGTGAGTGTGCATTGTGATTATGAGGACCATACATGGCTACATCATCACCACCTAATGCTTTTAAATGCGTCACTTTAGCAGAAATTAAAGCATTTATGCAGATATGACGTTAGTCATGTTTATAACGGTACAAGACTTTTCTTGACTCATGCACTGTACATCATGGAGAGCAACAATATAATAAAACAAAATCCCTGTCAGTGTTTCTCACAGATTTAATATGAATATCCATCTCTCTCACCTTTCCCGGCGCTGATGTTGCTGAAGCGGATCTGGGCGGGTTTGTCCCGGTCCACATACGCACCTCCTTTGTTTTTAGACCCATTTGACATCGCTTCAGGCATGATGGCTAATATTTATGTTATTTTGTTCCGCAGATTTCACAGACGCAGATGGACGTTGCCCGGTCTCTCTAGGCCGTCTCTGCGGTTCGGATGGGTTCAGATAACGTTAAGTTCAGATATCCCAAGCAGAACCTTCCAGATCCACCGGTCGCGACTGTAACAAAGAAAGGACCCCGAGCGTGACAGTGCGGCGCGTGAGGATGACGTTCAGGGGTGTCTTAAAACATGCCCAAGAAGATGCAGTTGCAGTAAGCAGATATGCGGTAGTAGGTCTACAACGCCCCCTTATACAAATGTCAGAGTATGTTGTGTTTTATAATTTGTAATATATGATTCGCCCAGTTTCTATGCTTTAGGATAAAATGAGTTCAATATAAAGCTTGTTGTACACTGAGACCGTGAGCTGCTGTGTTCATAAACACATGTGTCAGTGCGCGCGTGCAAGCAGCCGGTTCACTGTGTTTCTCTGAGGTTTGAATGAAGAGTTGAAGTGATCCAGTGAAGGTAAGTAGGATGATGAACATGTTTAGATAGCGGTCATTCTATAAAACATGTGCTGTTTGTGTTTGTCATATACATACTGTGTAGTGTAACTGATGCAAGCTCTTTACAATACGTCAATATAGACATTTCGATAATAATTCAAAATATTTTGTCCTTATATCATGATGTTTTTAATGTTTTTATCTGTCCCCATCCCTGTGCTTCCAACTTCCCCTTTTACGTATTATCAAATAAAGCATCGTAAATGTACATTTATGGAAATACAAGGCAGCGTTTTGTCTTTATTAAAAAATAATTAAAAACAAAAAGTACATTAACGACATGTAGTTAAGCAAAGTTTTAGATAGACTTCGTCTCTCAAAATAAATAACAACTGCTAGGCCAGCGTCTTATTTTTATTTATTTATTTATAAATATTTTTCCTAAATTTTTAGATTGCATTTTGGGTGTGTTGCAATATAAATAACAACAAGAATCATTTTAATAATAAATATGTAACTGTATATAAGTTTCCATTTGTTAACATTAGTTAACTCGATTAGTTAAAATAAACCAACAATGAAAAACTATCAAAAAAAGTTGTATCTGTTAATATTATTTAATGAACCTGAGCTAACATGAACTGTTGTATTAACAAAGATTAATAAATACTCTACCACATGTATTGCTCATTATTAGTTAATGCATTAACCAATGTTAAGTTAACTAATAGGACCTTACTGTGAAGTGTTACCTTAAAAAGTCTTTATTTTTAGATTTTAGTTGGCATAATATATTATTAAATATACTTGAGGTTGTGTTTTCAGTTTAGCATCCTATATGAACTACTCCATAAATAAATCATTTGTCATCACATCATTAAACGCTGTGACATGTATTGAGGACATGTTGTACAGCATGTAACGCTCTGTTTTGCCGTTATTCTCCTCAGTATGCTGTCCCTCAAAGAGAAGGACCGGCCCGTGGTCAGGAAGCTGTTGTGTGCCGGCTGCTGTGTGAGATGCATCCTGCGCTTCTGCTGTGTGGGAAGCTCCTCTGCTTACAGACGATCATACCAGGTCTGTCATATTCAACCGCTTCCTGAAAATCAGCTGGCTTCGCCCAATGTAGGTGCGTCACTGTGTATATATACAGTATGTCTGGCATTAATGAGCATTCCTGTTTGTAGGACATACACAAGGAGCTTCTCGCCTTCATCAGCGAGGAAAACAGCCCCTCTGGTGAGGTCAAAACAGACGAGCCGCCGAATAAACGCATGAGAGTGGAAGAGGATTGTGTTACACCAGCGGAGACGGAGACTGACTCAGACATTTGTCCCGTCTGTTTGGGAGTCCTGCAGGACTTCTGTGATTCGACTTTCGCCAAACAGGTATGTCTTTTTATTATAATTTTGATAATGCCTATAAAGAATACCATCCCACAGAACAAGTTTCCACTGCACAATACAACAACAACAAAATAAAATAAATAAATAAACACACACACAAAAAATAGGGTCAATTATATACAGTTGGCTGATATTCACATATACAGTAGTGGCCAAAAGTGATGTCCGGAGAGGATATTTGTGTTTAATGATCCTACAAGTTCGATTAAACCATGAAAATATTTTATATTTTTTAAATATTTAAAATATGTGGGAAATACAAAACACCAAACTAATTTAAAGTATTTATCCGACAAAATAATTTGGCAAAAAAAGGCAAAAACTATCTTTAACAAAGGTTAATAAATGCTGTAAAAATATATATTGCTCATTGTTAGCTAATGTAATGTTAATGCATTAACTAACGAGATCTTATTGTATTCTTTATGGTACTTTTTTAAATCTATATTCTGCTGCCGTGTGGACGTTATGGTTTTTTTTTAATTTGCAGGTGTCAGATGCTGTGAAAAAGCAGCAGTATGAGTTTGACAGTCTAGTGCTGACCGTTTCTCTTCCCGCTCAGCTGTCCGTCAGAGAGGTGAGTCCTGCCGCCACAGATGATTGGTTTACCGTCTATTTTTTTGATAGAAATATGGACAAAATGTGTTTCTCTGTGCATTTCTCTACAGCATTCCTGCTGGTTGCATGTTAAAAAGGAAGTCAGGTATGTAAGCAACACATTTCCCATCATTCCCAGCAAGCAACAGCATCCATTTAAAGCAGAGGTTCTCAATTCTGGCCATCGAGGTCCACTGTCCTGGGCTTGAAGTGGGTTTGAAGACCGCAAGCGTTTTTTAAGACTTTTTTTTACTCAATGAGACACCAATAAAATGTGCAACACTTTACAGTTTTACAACTAGTGATGTGAAGTCCGATTCATTTCCGTGAACCAGTTTGTTTCAATAAACCGGTTCAAAAGACTCATCTTTAAATCAATGATTCATCGGTTCCTTACGTCATCATGCAATGATGTCACTACGCAATTCTTTTCTAACAACAGAGTCATGTTATATCAATGAACCACTCAAATAAAGTAATTTGTGTCAACGCATATTGCTCACTATTTACAACCGAATTATATTTAACATTGAAAGTTTTCCTTGACATTCTGTGAAATGGGGGCACGGAAGTTCCTGAATGCTATGAATGTTGGGATACGGTTAGCCTCAAGTCCCACTCTGAAGCACTATTAGAGATAGTGTGGATTTAGTGTACGTTAAGTGTACTGCGTTAAGTGAACTTTGACATTTTTTTCGACCTGAGACAGTCTTGCACACATACACATGTTCTCAAGTGACCTAGACCGCAAGTGTGTGCATTAGGACCGGCCCTAACTCTGCAGGAAAGTGGCTCTAGAGGATAAGAGTTGAGAACGCCTGGTTTGAAGTGACTAAATGTTCAGAGATGTTGTGTTTCCAGGGAGAAGAGCATGTGTTTAGGTAAAGATGATGTCATCCAGGTGAAGGACGCATTCAAGTGGGCCGTACAGGGAAAGATTGGCCAGGAACTGGGAGCTGCTGTCCTGGCCAATGTGAGTCCTCCTTCCTGATTGAGTTTCTGAATAATTGGCTGTTATTTTATCTCTTGGTTCTGTGATCTGCAGAGTCCGTGTGAAGTGAGTGTCGGGTTTGTACACCCAGAAACAGAGGAGGACTGTCATTTCTTGTAAGTGGGTCAATGATGAAAAGTGTTTTTTTTTTTTTTTTTTCTTGCTCTAACTTTAATGGCAGGTTTGAATGGTTGAGCTTGACTAATGCAGGCGACACTGCAACTTGTGTAACAATTTTGAATTTGTAATTAGAGTATTTACGTTAACATTTTACATTTACGCTTTTATACAAAGCAAATTTTGTAAGACTTTGCTTACTGCATAAATGTAAATTTGCCATCATGTAGAATGGGTCCAAATGATGTCACTTCCTGATTAACACAGATGTGTCTTTCTTTGGGCAGAGCGAACACCTGTCCAGACTGTTTCAAACCCACCAAAAACAAAGCGGTAAGCTTTCCCATTTTTCCCATTTTGTGATTCCAGTCCTCCATGTTCCCGTCTCTCTCCACTATCTTTTAAAGAGGACCTATTATGCCCATTATCAAAGTCTTGATTTGGTTTTGGGCTCTACTAGAATAGGGTTTCATGCTTGAATGTTCAAAAAACATTATTTTTCACATATTTGACATTGTCGCAGTACCTCTTTTCCCAGTCTGTCAGTAACACTCTGTTTAGTTCCTGTCTCTATGAAGCCCCTCCTTCAGAAAAGCACAATGTGCTCTGATTGGTCGGCTCGACCAGTGTGTTGTGATTGGTAAACCGCTTTGAGTGTGTTTGGGAATTGTCCCGCCCCTTACCTTACTGCGAGTTTCAACACACTACTAACTCAACCAGGCCCCGCCCCTTTATTCTGTGTATGAATTATTTAAATGAGGAATATTGTGACATGCGACTATAATGGAGGCGTTTCAGGGAGTTCAGAAACAGTGTTACTGATATAGAGAATAACTCTTTGGAGGGACTTTGTGCTTTGTAACTTTGCAGACCTTTTTCATGCTCAAACAGCAACATTACACACTAAAGGAAGTTGAATGTAAAAAAAAAAAAACATAATAGGTCCTCTTTAAAATCAGAAGTGCCTATTTTAAATATGAAAGTACTGTAGTTGTATTCCTCTTGGTCTCTGTCCCTCAGTCCATCTTCACCAGGATGGCGGTGGTTAAAGCTCTGGAGAAGATCTCTGATGAGAAGTTTAGCAGGTGAGTGTTTTCAGTTTTCATGCTCACATGAGACAGTTTTTGGTCCTTCTCTTTAAATGTTTGTTGTGTCGTGTGCAGGCATTATCCATGTCCACCAAAGAAACCAAACACTAGATGTACAGCGCTGGACACCACATGTCTCCACACGTCTGTCTTTATAGCAGGTACGTCCAAATAGTTACTAAACATCAGATTTCTATGTTGTTAGTGGAACTGTCAACTCAACCCATAATTTCAGTGTGATTTGTATTTATATATATATATATATGGAGTTGGTACAGTTTTTTTTTAATGTTTTTGAAGTCTCCTCTGCTCACCAAGGCTTCATTTATTTGATTAAAAATACAGTAAAAACAGTAATATTGTAATATATTATTATAATTTAAAAATAACTGTTTTCTATTTGAATATATTGTAAAATTTATTCCTGTGATCAAAACTGAATATTCAGCATCATTACTCCAGTTTTCAGTGTCACATGATCCTTCAGAAATCATTCTACAATGATGAAACATTTAGAAACATTTATTATTATTATCAGTGTTGCAAACAGTTGTGCTGCTTAATATTATTATTGATATATATTTTTTCAGGATTCTTTGATGAATAGAAAGTTAAAAAGAACAGCATTTGTTTGACATTAAAATTTTAATTAAAACATTGTAAATGTTTTTATTGTCACTTTTAATCAATTTAATACATCCTTGCTGAATAAAAGTATTAATTTCTTTAAAAAAAACGTAATCTTACTGAACGTCTGTCTGTGCAGGTCGGTATAATAAGTTTTCTCGGGAGCTTCCGCAGACGCCGTGGGTGATCGATGGAGAGAGGCGGATGGACGGATCCGTGGAGGAGCTGATTGCCGCTCCTCTCCTGTCTTCGTTCAGAGCTGACGGTAAGCATCTGTGTGTCCTATCACCTCGCAAACTGGACTTCACGGGATATTCAGTCATCTCAAGACAAATTGTAGGCGACGTATATGTTGCTTCCAAGTTGGCACTGCGAGCAGCACAGGTGTTCAGATAGAGTTGAGTCTTTTTTTGTGTCTCTTCCATGTAGGTTTTAACTTCTCATCTTCAGGACGAGAAGACGTGGACGTGAGGACTCTGGGAAATGGTAAAACACACTTACTGCATTCACACACTCTACATTTCCACACTAATTTTGCCTTATGTGTTTACAGAATTGAAGTTAGTGTCGAAGCGGTCATATATGTGTTGTTTCTGTGGTTTCTCAGGTCGACCGTTCGCTCTGGAGCTTCTGAACCCCCATCGAGCCAAATTCAACAGAACCGAGATCAAGCATCTACAGGAGGTACAAGCGTTTTACTGCACTTCAGTAATGTGTGTGAATATCTAGTGTTATTAGTAATATATTAGTAACAGTCATGATTACTCATGCATTTCAAGTGTGTTTGTACTTACATTACATTTTGACTCCTGTTTTCTCCTGTCCTGCAGACAATCAACCAGTCATCGGACAAAATTAGAGTACGATACCTACAGATTGTTACCAGGTGTGTGTGTGTGTGTGTGTGTTGTATATAAGCTCAAAGATCTATGAAAGAAGCGTATTTGTTAGGGCCGCTGGGCATTGACATACATTTCACAAGTCGATTCGGTTCAATTCCGGTTTTGATGCAATATTGATTCATTTGGATATCAGGTGCAGTACATGGCAATTTTTCCTCAAGGAAAAAAACATACTGTAAACAATACAGGAAACCCTGTCAGTTGGTACATACTATAATATTGAAGGTTAAAATTAACAACTGGTGTGTATAGAAACATTTAAATTGCACGCAAGGCAGTTTTTTTTAATAAAAATTTTATAATAATAATTTTTTATGACATAATTATGTTTCTACTCCACTTTGTTTTTTAAAATATAGCCTAAACATTTAAATGATGGATTTATTCAAACATGTATTAAATATTAAAGAACAGGTTAAGTAAAAATATAATGAATATGTAATAATGCATATTTTTTTGCAAAAAGCTTCTCTCTAGAGTATATTTTTCTAGCTAGCTATCGAGCTATGATCATTGAATGGCTTTTCTGAAGTAACAGTGTAACGTTACGTGACATTTATTGACATCTTAAAAGCGGAAGAGATGATCGCTTCACGTGCCGCTCACATTTAAGAGCACCAAAGCAGCATTTTATTGTTTGAATTTCATTATATAATTGACCGAATTTGAAAGACTTTATTTTACATCAAAAGTAACAAAGCACAATTATTTTGATTATAAGATGGTAGGTGCGCTATAAATGATGTTAAGTGAATTTTTTTTCACAGGTCAACTGAAAACAAAAGCACAGACTAAAAGATTGATTCTTGGCATTTAAGAATCAATATCGGTTCATCAAAATGAGAATCGAGAAATCAACATTTTCAATCCAGCCCTAATAATTTTTGTGTGTTTATTTCTTCAGGGAAGCAACAAGCCGCATGAAAGAGGGTGAAGAGGAGAAGACGAAAACCTACAGCGCCCTCATCTGGACTCAAAAAGCCATCGACGATACTGATCTGGAATTCCTAGGAAACATCAAGGTCTTTCTGAGCTTTCTGATCTGTTTAAGCAGGACACATGAGAAGAGACGTCCTGATGATTGTCTGTGTGTGTGTTTAGGATCTGAAGATTGCTCAGAAGACTCCGCTGAGAGTCCTGCATCGCCGGCCGCTGGCGGTCAGACAGAGACTCATCCACTCCATGAGTGCCGTTTACCTGGACACACACCACTTCACCTTGAAGCTGTGCACACAGGCCGGGACGTATCCTTACACAATTCACATTCACATCTGTAGTTCTCATGTGCAAGCTAATGACAATTACAACAAAAAACATGTATCTACAGTACCGCTTCAAAGTTTGGAATCATTAAGTCTCTTCTGCTCACAAAAACATTAAAACATCTTCATGATTCCAAACTTTTGAATGATAGTGTACATCAAAGTCAGTGTTAAGAAAGAGCAGAAGATAATATGCCTTGATGCACTTTTAAATGTTTTGCCATTGGTACTGGTTTCCCTTCACGGATGTCACTGCAGTTACATTAAAGAGTTTGTGCACGGAGACTTCGGCCGCACTAAACCCAACCTCTGTGACCTCATGAAAACCGATGCTGATATTCTGGAGCTGGACGTCGAGGTGCGTTTTATTAAATATGCAGTATCACGAGTCACAGCTGATGTGGTTTGGATGATTGATGGAAATGTTTAGTAGCACTGCATGTTATCTCCAAAATCTCTAATATTCCTCCTTCCTGTCTGTGTGTTTTAGTCCGTAGACATCGACTGGCCTCCTGCTATTCCGGATTGACCTTTGGGATTTTGAGAAGTTTTTGTATGTCAGGACTATATATTTCTGTCATACAGTTCTTTGTTAGTTTGATAGTCATTTGGATGAATTAAAGCAAACCCTAATGCATTGCACTATATGCTTTTTCCTTAATAAAACAGCCTAATTTTGTTTTTGTTTGTTATTGTCATGTTCCTCGTTTAACAGTCTAGATTTGTTTTTGGATATGCAATTTTCACAGAAAAAAAGTTTTTTGTTTTTCAAGTTTAAATTTACTATTTACAGTTGTAGCAAAATATAAACAAACACATGTTTAGGGTTCATTTACATTTAACACATAAGAGTATATTTGTAGTCCCTTGCAGCTTCAGAAATAAGGCCAAACACATTGCTTTATAAAATGCATTTTTTTAAAAGAATTAAAGCTAAAGTTTTTGTTAAACTGGTTGAAACTTTCTGTACATCCTGATAGCAATCAATAACAGAAGTGTTCTAAATATTAAAAATGTACATATATCCTCTGTGGAAGTCTCAGGTCCAAAAAATGTTCGTCCAATTATTGAATTCGCTCTAAATACAATAATACGATGTCCTACCTGCCTATCAGTGTATGTATTTCCATACCTCAGCACATCTGCTCGCGCAGACATCACACGTCATCCGCGCGTGCAGAGTTGTAGACAGCCACCGAGCGCAAAAACAGCAGCCGACTTTTACAGTTCCTCCTGAACCAAAACGAGTTTATGTTGCGTTCACGCCATGTCATAACCGTAATTAAGATGGCAACCCGTGACGTTCTAACCGGAGTTGTTCATGTCCCCCAACTTGGGTTTATGCATTTCTATGGCAACACTATCAACACCGAAATTAATCTGCAGCAGTCAAGTGGTACAGGTAAGTGCTCTGAAAGTTGTTTACGCTCATTATTATTGTATGTGCTTTGAGACATGAGGTAATTTAACGGCGTCTCTCATATCGTGACGCTCGTGTTTTGAAGGAGGTGTGGCTTTGGTGATGCTCTGAAGGGAGGGTGGGATCTCATGCTTTCAAAGCTATTGCTAGCCTCTCTAAAATGTCCTACCCTAGATTTAAAGTTTTGCTTGCACTTTTATTGCAGACTGCAAAGTAAAATTTTGTATAAGAGCATATACTCATATAAAATGTAAAAATATTTTAATGTTAAATCTAAATTTAAGCTTCTCTTAAAAACTGTTAATTATTATCCTTAAAGGGGACCTATAATGCCCCTTTTACAAGATGTAATATAAGTCTCTGGTGTCCCCAGAATGTGTCTGTGAAGTTTCAGCTCAAAATACCCCACAGATCATTTATTATAGCTTGTCAAATTTGCCCCTATTTGGGTGCGAGCAAAAACGCTGTTTTTGTGTCCCTTTAAATGCAAATGAGCTGCTTTCCAGAAGAGGGCGGAGCTTTAACAGCTCACGCTTCGGTTGCTCAACAACAACAAAGCTGGATAATCTCAAGCAGCCAAAATGAGGATTGTCAGTAACGGTGTTCAGCCTTACATTGTTCAAACCGGAGTCGGACACTGATGGAGAGAAGTTAAAACTTTTAGAATGAATCTGGACGTTTCTGAACGGTTAGTGGATAAATTTATGTAGTTGCTGTGGAGTTGATTCAACTCATCGACTAGCATGTGCCGTCATGTTAATCTTTTGTGCAAATCCAGCATTGAATTGACCCTCGTTTGTGAAGCAGTCTGGCGTAAAATGACAGCATGGTAACAACACTCTACTACAACAACTCTTCCTCTTCTCTAAAGTAGCCCAACATGGCCTCACCCCCTTTTGTTTGTGTTCTCAGGGGCAGGGCTTATGTAAATTTTAGGGTTTGTGATGTCACTAACCTGGGAAGAAGCTTGTTGTAGTCCTTAAAAAGTGATTTCTTTAAAAGAAAATATTTCCCTTTGCATTGAACTTTGAGCGTCGTAACTTTGCAGGTGTTGTTTATGCTCAAACAGCAACATTACATACTAACTAAAGTTACAAAAGTGAAATCATAATCCTTTAAAAAATATATTGGGCCTAATTTTATATAGGTATACACAAGTATAGAGATGCAGCATTAAAACATCATGTAACTTAAATCTAGAAAAATAATACCACATGGACCAACTGGGAAATTTGAACATTTTAATATAACTTAAAATAAATACTACCAAATGGCAATGCAAGTCCTCTACATGGCACTTGCCCTAGAGTTTTGGTATGAAACGAAACAGGCAAACGACTAAAGGAAAGGTATAAAAAATAATGAGGGAGAGAGAGCACTTAATAAACGCGGCTGACAGCGTCCTTCATCCCAACATACGAAAATAAATACAACTAAATTACATCTATAGTACAAAAATACGCTGAAAAAAAACAAAACAAAACAAGAAAACAAAAACAAACTCAGTCATCGGAACAACGTTAGAAAACCCAACGAGGATTTCCCGTTAGCCTGACCGAATGCGTCACAGCGTGAAAATAACAACTGAAACTTGAACGAACAATCACACACACTCATATCATTCGCTATGAAGAACCGCAATGAACAACGGCAGTTTCCAAAACGTTCACTGGATTGGGTACAAACAGGATGGGATTGAAACCAAAGCAATTCGTCGTTCCTCCAATGATTTTGTGTCATTTCAGGAAATATTTTTCAATTCATATATTGCCACACACAATAACCGTCACGTGCCTGTCGTCACAAACAGAAGGCATTGCATATGTACATCACACAGAGGAGGGGCGGCTCTGGGGTCAAGGGTCATTCACACTGGTATTGCATGGCTCAGTTGCACATATAATGAGTCTGTGTTCTGACTTGGTATTGATTCCAAACGCAGACATCACACGTCCATAAGATTTCCACAGCTATGGAGACAGTTCTCGATGCAAAAAAATAATCATAATGTAACAATAACAGTAAAAAGAGAGCGAGAGGTTTGTATTTACATCTTCTGGAATAGTCCAACATTAGGTTTTCTCTCTGTGTGGTGAGAAGTGAGGGTCAGTGGTTGATTGGTCTCTCTCTGTGCTGGTGAGAGAGACACACCTGTTGCTCTGTACAGTAGTGGTGAAACACCACCCAAAATGAGTCTTTACACGTTTGTCCTTGACGCTTCTCGGGTCTGGAGAGCGTAGAACGTTTAAAACTGTCCATTTCAGAGGTGAGCAGAGAAGGACAAAGTCATAAAAATCACATCTGGGCAGATTTCACCCCGTCGGTGGGTAGATTTATAGGTGAATCTCACGAAAAACACGTGCAGGTCATATTTCAGCCCAAAAATCAAAAGAAAATAAGAAATTATATGTCAGGTTTTACAAAGAGATGAAGTCTATTTTTTTGGACCATTATGATTTTTTGCATTGTGACATTATTTTTATGACAATTATGCACCCGCAAATTCTCATTACCATAATGCAAAAAAACATCATTACCGTAATGCATCCAAATGTTTTATTTTGCAGTCGTTTCTAATTCCCACTACTTTGTTGATTTTTATTAGAGTAATTATTTAACTTTTTACTGCTTTACTATAAAAATATTTTCTTATTTTTATTTGAATCAGCAAAGTCAGTACAATAATTAACAAAAACATAAAAATACAGGTAACACTTTACAATAAGGTTCATTTGTTAACATTAGTTAACATGAACTAACAGTGAGCAATTTATTTTTACAACATTTAATAATCTTTGTCAATGTTAGTTAATAAAAATGCAATTGTTTGTTCATGTTAGTTCACAGTGCATTAATGTTAACAAATACAACTTTACGTTTTAAAAATGTATTAGTAAATGGTGAAATTAACATTAAGTCTAATAAATGCTGTAGTTTTATTGTTAATTGTTATTTCATGATAACTTAATGTTAACAAATGAAACCGTACTGTAAGGTGTTACCAAAATACTTTTTTAAATTCTATTTAAATAATATTTAATATAATATTATTATGTATTTTATTATTACATTAAAATAATATTATACTATAATTTTTCTGTATTACGGTAATGAGAATGAGATTTTTCTTTGCATTATGGTAATGAGAACATGGGAGGAAATTGTCATGAAAATAACGTCGCAATGCAAAAACATGATAGTGATGCTTAAAATATTTGTCTTCATGCAAAATATAATTTTTTGTCTTCATGATTTTGCAGTGAAATATGACACAGACATGTTCTTGACGGTTTCATGAGATTCACACTTGTGCTCTGAATTGCCTGAGAGACCTTTACAGTAACGGCAGTTTGTTGTATGGTAGTGTTTGAACTGAAACCTTCATATCAGAGCGTGTGGATTAAAACTATAAAGAAAATATGCAAATATTAACACTAGTGTCCTCTGACACACTTTTATCCACTTTCTTAGAATTCATTTTTACCAAAGTGAGAAACAAAACTCTTCAACGCCTCAGACAGAGGATGTGTGTGTGTGTGTGTGTGTGTGTGTGTGTGTGTTAAAAATTAAACAAAATTAAATTTGTGAGCCTCACAGGAACAGATCTACTGCTGCGTCTAATAACCCCAACTACATGTCTGTCTGTCTGTCTGATGAGATCCACACACATAAGGCAACATTTTTGGTTTGTTCCCCACAACGGCTCTTTCAAACAAGTGCAAAAAAAAAAAAAAAAAAAAAAAAAAAATGCTCCAGGTCTTCAACAATACTGATCATATTTCCCAAAAAACACTGTCCATGATCTGTAAACAACAAGCTGAAAGTGTACAAGACTTTTTAAATGTGGGTCGACTAGCTCAAGTCTCACCCAACTGTGCAAAACCCCTTTAAAGTCCCACATAAAATAAAAAAAAAAAATTAACAGAAAGCAACAAAAACGACTCGCTATGACTATCGGTAATTAAACGGAGGGGGAGAGAGAAGGGGGGCTCTTTCTAGCATGGCTACGCAGGGCTCCTTAAATGGCGGCATTTGATGACATCACTCCCGCCCGCTGGCCGAATACGAGAATTGTGGGAAATGTGGTCTCCGTTCGCTATCGGCCGAGTCCATCCCGTCCTCGTCATCTGCAGGAGAGGAAGAGAGAAATGTTACACACTGACAGCCGAATGAAAGCGATAAGTGCTATGCAGATTTTCACAGCGATACGCTTGGTGCTTGATGGAAAAGCACGGCTCTTTCATTGTGTACCGAATGTAGCTTCCTCTTCCTGTGCCACGAGGAGCCGGTCTACAGGAAAAGAGAGAAAGGGAGGGAAACGGCGCACTCACACTTCTCTGGAGGGGTGATGGTGATGGTCTGCGCCGTGAACTCCTCGTCGAAATACCTGGTGTCGGTTTCAGATGATACCTGGGGCATGAATGGCGGTACCAGCTGGACAAGAGATGTGACGGAGAGAAAAAAAAAGCAGCTTATTATACATAATCATGTATGAATTAGTGAACAAATACAAATCTTTAACCCTTTAAGCCCTGAAGGCATTTTTAGAGTTGTTTTTTCTGAGTGACATACACAAAAGTAAAGACTCCAAAACTATAGCAAGGAGAGTCAAAAGGCAGGTATCGTTTGATAGAAAACTTTTTACATTTTTAGAAAAAAAAATTCATTACATTTGGACATTCTCATGCTGAGAAACTGCTGATAAAAGACAAAAATATACATAATTCTTTATTATAATTTTACATATCTTTTTTTATTTGACATGCAATAACTCAGGAAAGAAATAAGGTAGGAGGACAATTTTTTGGTGAAGTTCCCCTACATGTGAGCTGCATCTGGATCAAATTTTGTGGCGATAGCATAAAGTAATCAAAAGTTACAGCATTTGGAACCAAGGTAACCTTTTTATTTAGCCCTTGACGCCCCCTAATGGGTATTTTTAAAATCGTTACTCCATGAGGAATATCTCGTGATCGACATAACGGATTATGCTGGTTTTGGACTCATTTCAATTGGGAGCATCCACTGTAAGTAATGATGTGACATTTTCTACAATCTATGCATGTTTCATGAAGTTATAATCGAAAACGGCACGTTAAAGCTACATTTGATTTTACTTAGCTATGTGTGCCTGTGGGGTTATATGTGTCGTAACTCTGTGAGGAATATCTCGTGATTGACGCATTGGATTACGTTGATTTTAATCATGAGAATCTGCTGTAAATAATGATGTGCCATTTCCCACAATCGGAGGATGTTTCTTGATGTTACGAGTGAAAACGTGACATACAGTAAATGCCGCATCCGTGTATCATTTACATATGGGTCTTGCGGGGCTTCACGTACAAAAACCTTTTATAATTATCAGCCAAATAACTCACCACTACTTAGGAGTTATTCAATTTGGCTGCATTCATTGTTACGTTCAGGCTGTAAGCTTTCAAATGACACCTATTTTGTGTTGATCAAGGCAGTAGTTTTGAAAATTATGATTATTATTCTTTTCGTAGATAGGTGGTGCCAGCGGGCGGTACACTCCGGTTTAGAGGGACTACTCAGCACTCATGAATAGAGAGTTCAAAAGAACAGCATTTCTTTGAAATAGAAATCATTTGTAACACTATAAATGTATTTTACTGTCACTTTTGATCAATTTAATGCATCCTTGATTAATAAAAGTATTAATTTTTCAAAAAAAAAAACAAACTTTAAAATGGTAGTGAACAAGTCACGTTTCTGCTTTTAAACCCTCTATTATGTCTCGCCCCATAGATTTCCATTGCAAGTGCACTTGTACCTTTTTGTCATAGACGTCCTGCCAGTCCAGCGCTGTGAAGAAACTGTGTCTCATGATTTCCTTAGCATCATCCGGACCTCCTCCGAGCCTTCAGAGAATAAACCGCACATTAATATTCATTCAGGTCTCACATGATACACAAACAGATTAAGTCTGGTGCTGTCATATTGAAATGATGATGTTTTCAACTCCTTAATGCCAGTAACTGTTAGCAGAAACATTACAAACACACCCAGAAAGGCTTTGGACCCCACACTGACCTCTTATTAGGGTCTTTGATGAGTAATCCAGACAGTAAAGACTTGGCATCTGCAGACAGGGTTCTGGGAAACTTTATCTCCTCCATCAGAATCAGTTCAAACAGCTTCTCATGGTCCTGAAGAGAGATGCACGTCAGCATATACAAGAGAAATGATGTGTTGTTGTATGCTGTTACGGTTACGGTGAGTCATACTGTACCTGATTATAAAAGGGAAGGCGTCCACACATCATCTCATACATAACAACTCCCAGACCCCACCAGTCCACGGCTCTCCCGTAATCATTGTCCTCCAATACCTGATCAATACAATCACATTACACTCAGACACCTGATCAATCCTACAAAACAACAACACATTATGCTCGAACACCTCATCCTGAAACAGTCTCATTATGTTCAAATGACTGATCAATAATGAAAAAAAAAAAAAACCACTTTAATATTACCACATACTTTCATATCTTCAGATTATCACTCCCCTGCATGCTCGTATTAACAATAAAAGTGATCTGATAACTAATCATTATAATTTATCCTCCCATACTCAATAACATACCTGATTAACAACCACATTATCGAATACCTCAGCAAATCACATTAATATCTACCAATTCTTCATTAATAATGACATTAGCCTCCAATAACCAATCAAAAACTCAAAAATATCTTCCAATTCTTCATTAATAATTATATTAGCCCCAATAACCGATCAAAAACTCATTAATATCTTCCAATTCTTCATTATTAATTAAATTAGCTTCAATAACTGATCAAAACATGTTAATATCTTTCAGATCTTAATAAATTATTATATTAGCATCAATAACTGACCAATAATCTTCATTAATAATTATATTAGCCTCAATAACTGATCAAAAACACATTAATCTTCATTAATAATCATATTAGCCTCAATGACGATCGAAAACACATTAATATCTAACAATTCTTCATTAATTATTATATTATCCTCCAATAACCTTCATAAATGATAATATTAGCATCAATAACTGACCAATAATCGCATTCATATCTTCATTAATAATTATTATATTAGCCTCTAATAACAATCAAAAACACATGAATCTTTCAGATCTTCATAAATAATTCTATTAGCATCAATAATTACATTAATATCTTCCAGTTCTTCATTAATAATTATATTAGCCTCAATAACTGATCAAAAACACATTAATATCTTCATTAATAATTATATTAGCCCCAATAACCGATCAAAAACACATTAATATCTTCCAATTCTTCATTAATGACATTAGCTTCCAATAACCAATCAAAAACTCAAAATATCTTCCAATTCTTTCTTTAATAATTATATTAGCTCCAATAACCGATCAAAAACTCATTAATATCTTCCAATTCTTCATTAATAATTAAATTAGCTTCAATAACTGATCAAAACATGTTAATATCTTTCAGATCTTCATACATGATTATATTAGCATTAATAACTGACCAATAATCTTCATTAATAATTATATTAGCCTCAATAACTGATCAAAAACACATTATATCTTCATTAATAATTATATTAGCCTCAATAACTGATCAAAAACACATTAATCTTCATTAATAATTATATTAGCCTTAATAATGATAAAAAAAAATAATATCTAACAATTATTATATTATCCTCCAATAACCAATCAAAAACGCATTAATATCTTCCAATTCCTTATGAATAATCACATTATCCTCCAATAACTGATCAAAAACCAATATTGGACATTATCTTAATATCTGATCCATGACCAGTCATATTATCCTGATATCTGATCAATAATAAAGTTATATTACTCTCTGATGGCTGATCCAGAAACAATTACATTATCTTTCAAAACCCAATCAATAATGCCCCCCCTTCCCCCTCCCCAATACTAATATCAATAGTCAATCATTACTGCAGCATCAATGTTTATGTCCATTTCTGAGGTCATCCAACCCAGATAAATGACTCAAATGATGGAAAAACAGCCTGACATATGATTACATCACACAGTTTCGATCATGACATCGCCATTAGCATTAGCATGAGTCACAAGTGTTACAGCCTCCATATGCAACAGCATTGTTTATGATAAATGCTGTACTCTTAATTCATTATTAAAGTGGAGCTTAAACAACAATGAAAACGGCCAGCAGGTCACTGTTACGTTTCCTGTCTGATCACTCTATTTTTACCCATGAGCTGCTCAGTCTTGTCTACAGCCTGCTGTTTGTCTATTTCTGTACGGACGTTAAAAAGTACAGCTAATGTGTGACCCTGTTCCTGCTAACCTGTTCCGGCTGTGACAGACGGAGATTAAACAGTCATCTATATTAAATTTACCACGGTACAGAGGGCTTCCTGTGCTGAGTTTAAAGAGATAAAACAACGTCCCTGACACGTTTGTGTCCCGTACCTCAGGGGCCAGATACTCCGGAGTCCCGCAGAACGTTTTCATGGTAGCGGCGTCTGTGATGCCCTCCTTACACAGGCCGAAATCAGTGATCTTTATGTGACCGTCCTTATCCAACATCAAGTTTTCCAGCTGGAAAAATACAAACAAATGGTTTTATCATCTTGCATTCAGCTAATAATGCTAAGGTTTACAGGATGAAAACTAGTCTGTGTTTTGCTCACCTTCAGGTCACGGTAAACAATCTTCGCAGAGTGCAAGTAATCCAACGCAGAAACGATCTCAGCGCCGTAGAAACGGGTTCTATCCTCCGAAAACACGCGTTCTCTCGACAAATGAAAAAACAACTGCAAAAACAATAAAGAAAAAGAATATTCACAAATCTAAATGTGCATCACACTAACATACATAAAGAATGAACATTTGAAATAAAGCAAGATAGATGACAATTCAAAAGAAAAAAGGCTGAATGTTGTATAGAAGGATTTTACATTTGAAAATCTTCAGAAGAAAGTTCAGAAGTTGCAGAGAAAGTTCAAAAGAAGGTTTAGAAGGTTGGAAGGAAATGTTTGAAAGAAACATCAAAAGTTGGAAAGATAAAAGTTTGAAAATATTTTAAAGGCAATTTGAAATGTAGAAAGAAAAACACAAATTTTGAAAGACAATTAAGAAAAATAATTTTGAAAATGTTCAGAAAGAAGTTCAAAATTTGAAAAGTTTTAAAATTTGAAAGCTGGAAGAAATTTTGTAAATAGTTTGAATGTTTAATTTTTTTTTGAAAAAGTTCAAAGATTAGAGAGAAAGTTCAAAAGAAGATTAGAAGTTCAAAAGGACAGATGTTTGACAGAAAGAACAAACGTTTGTAAGTTTGAAAATGTTCCAAAGGAAGTTTGAAATTTGGAGAAAGATAAAAAGAAAATCCAAAATTTGAAGAAAAAAAAAAAAAAAAAAAAGGTTTGTAAGTTTGAGAAGGTTCGGAAAGAAGTTTGATATATGGAAAGAAAAGTTCAAAAGAAAGTCTAAAAGTTTGTAAGAAAATTTTAAAGAAAGTTTGAAAGCCAGAAAAGAATTTTGTAAGCATTAAAATGTTTAAAATAAAGTTCAAAGTCTAGAGAGAAAGTTAAAAGAAATTTAACTTTTGAACTTTCTCTCTAAACTTTGAAGTTCTAAAAATGTAAAGAAAGTTTAAAAAAAAATGTAAACATATACCTCTCCTCCATTCACATACTCCATAACAAAACATAAACGATCCTTCGTCTGAAATGAGTACTTCAGCGACTGCAGGTAAGACAAAACAACGAATAATTAGGATTGTTTATTTAAATATCTGAGGAGAGTGTGATTATATATCTCATGTTACGGCATCACTCACAGTTAGAAACGGATGCCTCGTGTTCTTCAGAACTCTGCTCTCCGTGAGCGTGTGAGCCACTTCATCCTGAAAGAGAGAGAGAGAGAGAGAGAGAGAGAGAGAGAGAGAGAGAGAGAGAGAGAGAGAGAGAGAGAGAGATGTTGATTTTCCCATCGTTTCTCAGTTCAGTCTGTTCTCAGAGCAGCAGGTCTCGTACCTTGGCAATAATAACCTCCTTTTTCAGGATCTTCATTGCATAATATGTGCCGCTGGCTTTCTCTCGCACCAGAATCACCTTCCCAAACGTGCCTTTACCCAGCAGCTTCAGATAGTCAAAGTCATTCATTGTCTGTCCGAGAAGAGAGAGACTGTTAGAATGACCACGTGCACATTAAACCAGGTTGGTCCACCAGCCTGCCACCATCTCTCTAACCTTTCGTTTGTGATGACTGGTTGACGTGTCCATCTCCTCCTCATTGACGTTTTCGATCTGAGAGATGGGGCTGCACAGGATTCCTTCCTCTTCCTGTTTGGCCAGCTTGTCCGCCACCATCTGAATGGCCTCGACCCACTCATCCCTTGTTACCAAGGAAACAAATGAGCAATCAGTTGTGATAAAGCGATATATCGGCCAGGCCGATTAATCAGCTGATATCTGACCATACTGAGATTAACTGTGAAAAGTGTTGGTTTCCTACATTGCAAATATTTTTTTTTACCACTATCTGAACATCCTTAAAACAAGATCAATTTCCTTGAGAACCAAGATAATAAGCCTTGTTTTCTGAGAATCATCTTGAATTAATTTTACTTTTCATATGCAATTTTATTGGCAAATAGTTCTTTTCTTATTTTAACATAATAATGACAGTGTTTTTATTTTTGGGTGAACTATACCTTTAAGTCTTCATACACTATTGTTGAGTTTGGGGTCTTTAAGATTTTTTTTTTATTGTTTTTGAAAGAATCTCTTCTGCTCATCAAGGCTGCATTTATTTGATCAAAATTGCAGTAAAAAAGTAATATATTTATTTTTAATATTATTACAATTTAAAATAACTGTTATCTATTTGAATGTATGTTACCATGGACCACAAAACCAGTCATAAGGGTCATTTTTTGAAATTTATACATCATCTGAATAAATAAACTTTCCATTGATGTATGGTTTGTTAGGATAGGACAATATTTGGCCGAGATACAACTATTTGAAAATCTGGAATCTGAGGGTGCAAAAAAATCAAAATATTGAGAAAATCACCTTTAAAGTTGTCCAAATGAAGTCCTTAGCAATGCATATCTACTCACAAAAATAATTTTTTGATATATTTACGGTAGGAAATTTACAAAATATCTTCATGGAACATGATCTTTACTTAATATATCCTAATGATTTTTGGCATAAAAGAAAATAATCTATAATTTTGACCCATACAATGTATTGTTGGCTATTGCTACAAATATACCCATGCAACTTATGACTGATTTTGTAGTCCAGGGTCACATATCGGCAAACGTAATTTATTGCTGAATTTTCGGCATCATTACTCCAGTCTTCAGTGTCACATGATCCTTCAGAATTATCAATAGCTATGTTTCCTAATAATTTAATTTAACTTGTGCACAAAATTGGAATGCCGCAAAAAACATTTGTGAATAAAGCGCCGTTTCCATCCCATGTGTTCCAGAGAACAAAATCGTCACTTCCTGGGAAATTAGCGCAGAATATCTATTAAAAAAAATGGAAGTTGCTGCAATCAGGCTCTTTTATTCTACATCATAAATGAACTGCGTCTCAGAGTCATGTTCTTGTGCGTTCAGATAGTTGATGTTTTGGGAACACAAACATGTGAGACACTTCTGGGAAGGAATTAAACCAAATCATTCTGATGACAGACTTTGGCTCAGGCGTTTCAGAATCACCAAACCAACATTTGAGATGCTGTGATGCGATTGGTCCACTAATTAGTCCAGTTATCCAATCACATTTGTTGAGGCAAAGTCACATGAGTTTTTTGTTGCACATTGAGGGATTTATTCAGTAGGCTAAATGTGTTTCCATCGCAGATTATGCGCATGTCTTCTTATCAGATAAAAAAAATGTATCCACCTTAATTTGAGTTCATATGGTTTTTAATGCACATTTTTAAAATGTATGCACATCTTGGCATTTTTTTTTTTGCGATATCCCAAAATGTGCATAAAAATAGGTGGATGGAAACATGGCTAATGTTGAAAACAGTTGTTTTTTGGTGGAATATTTTGGTGGAAACTATGAGACATTTTTTCAGGATTCTTTGATAAAAAGGAAGTTGAAAAGAACAGCATTTATTTGAAATTGAAATATTTTGTAACATTATAAATGTCTTTAATCTCACTTTTGATCAATTTAATGAGTCCTTGCTGAATAAAAGTATTAAATTCTTTAAAAAAGGGGGGAAAAAAGACCCTAAACTTCTGAACTGTAGTGTGTTAAATGTGTTTGTTCAGGACGTGTCGTACCTCTCGTCGGGCGAGTCCACATGGAAGGTGCGCTCGATCACAGTGGTCCACTGCAGACACCTGATGATAAAGGTGTTGGGCTTCGGTCTCTCCGTCTTCATCAGCTGACACTCTGATGAGTGAGAGGAGGAAAGATGTTTGTGTGGAATAACGATGTCATTAGCTCATGTTGATGACATCAGCACGTGACACTCTAATTGAATCAGTTTGTTTTGAATGATCTGAGTCATGGATCTGGAAAACAGTAAAATGATCTAGAGGGGTTTTCCAAAAACATGATACACTGATTTCACAAATTAAAAATATTAAGGGAAAATAAACATAAAAAATTAACTAACTAGCTAGCTAAATAAATAAATAAGTTAATTAATTAATAAAAAAATAATCTAAAAATAAATATTTTTTGTTTGGAAATCATGACATTAATCATGCATTATTTAATTTATTTTATTCTGAGAGAATACACACAATGAAAACTAAAGTAAACATTTTCCAGATAATATTTTACACATCTTTATAATTTTTTTTTTATATTTCACAGTATAAATGGGTCATTATAAAAGTACATAGATTTCATACATCCCTCGCAAGTGGATTCTCATGTTTGGGGATTGTGTCACCTGAACATTGAAAGACCTGCACTAACACATGCATGGTCTAAAAGCCATAAATACTATTTAATTAAGTTTGATAATGAGAGAGACTCACTGGCGACAGAGAAGTTGTTGAGCGGATACGCCAAATCAGCATCTTGTGGCTTCTCTTTATATCCAATAAACGACCCATCCGTCTTTAACAGGAAGTACCGCGGCCTCCAGTTCTTGATGTATTCACCTGTAGAACCAATAAAAATGATCAAGCACACAGAAAAACAATGAACATGTATGAGAAAACATGAAATATTCACAGACGCGGCAGTATAACAACAATAATGAAGGATATATATGTATATCAACTCCCATGAAGACTTCAATGCACCAGTTATTTCTCACCTCTCTTCTGCACCCATCCCTCTTTCACTACGTTCTGGTCGTTCATGTTGGCTCCGAGGTCAGAGTTCAAGGGTCAGTCCAGTGCTCGACTTCCTGCTGGTGGTTGTGTCCTGTTCTCTCGCTCTCCTTTATGCCCGTCTCGCTCTGCTCTCCTGTTCTCTCACACTCTTCCTCTCACTTTCTCTGCCACGTTGTGATGTAACGTCTCAGCCTCCTCCTTCACTTTCACTCTCTCTCTCGCGACCCTTCAAACACTCCAACGGTGACTCAGCCTGGAAGGAAACAACAAAACAGAGAAAACACACACACACGGGTCATTCTCTTCCGCTTCTCCCCCTCTCCCACACACACACTTCCATGTGAAATAAAGTCATTGTTAGGAGCAGGGAAACATTTCCCGCCCCTTCCCGTGGCCTTCTCTTCCTCTCTCACACTGGATGCTGATGCGATGTGTGCCTCTTCTCTGAACTGAGACACTTTAGAACCTTAGAATTAATCTTAGAACCACAAATGCAGAATCTTAGAACCAGCACCTTTAAATGTTACAACTAATCAAATAACCCTATAATGAACCCAATGACATTAGAACCAACACTGGAACCTCAGAATCAGTCTTTGAATTCTCTGAGAATCGACATAAGAACTTCAGAATGTAATTTAGAATTTTATAAAGAACTTACTGTAGAACCCCATAATAAATCAATATCACAACCTCAAATCATCTCAGAATCAACTGATGAACCTTATTGAATGATAAAATAAATATTAGAACCCTATTAGAAATAGAAACCATATAATTACAATTTGAATTTTACAATAAATAGAACTCAAATTCAAATAGAATCAACATTAAAGTCATCTGAGATTCCACTTAAAAACTATGAATCAATCACAGAATCTTACATCCTTAGAATAAATTGTATAATCTTGGAAATCAAGATTCAACCAATCAATCAACCTGACAATTATCTTAAAATTAAACTTGGAACTTAAAGTGATAGTTCACCCAAAAATGGAAATTCTGTCATCATATACTCCCCCTCAAGTAGTTCTAAACCTGTATAAATTACCATAGTAGAAAAAATATACTATGGTAGTCAATGGGGGGCGAGATCTTCTTGGTTACTAACATTCTTCCAATTATCTTCGAACTTTGTGTTCTGCAGGACAAAGAAATTCATACAGGTTTGGAACTACTTGAGGGTGAGTAAATCATGACAGAATTTTCATTTTTGGGTGAACTATCACTTTAATCTTAAAAAACTTTGTCATTTTTTTAGCATCATCTTGAAATCGAACATAGAACCTTTAAAATCAACCTTGAAATCTCAGAATCACCATTACAACCTCATACTCAACCTTATAACCAACCTTGGATTTCTACAATCGATCTTAGAACCTTAAAATGAACATAATAACCTCAGTATCTGTCTTAGAATCAACCCAAGAACCTGCGAATCAAAATAAGAATCGTACAATCAATTTTAGAAACCCATAATGAACAATGGGACATTTTAATCAACATCTAAACCTCATAATGAATCATCAGAATCAGCTGTTGAATCTCAGAATGATAAAATATTATTTGAAACAGAAACCATAGAATCAAACTAGACTTAGATAATTCTATAATTCAACAATTCAATCAGAATTTTACAATAAACAGAACTCACTTTCAGTAAAGAATCAAGAGTAAAATCATCTTAGAATCAAACTAAACAATGAATCAGTCTCAGAATCAACCATTTCACTTCACTTCTAAATCAGCCTTGCAACTTAGGATACGTTTGCACGTCAACAATGTACTAAAAACTGAAGTTTTTCCTTTGCGTTTTTCGTGTACAGATGACAACGTTGTCAGAACGATCCCCGATCCATTCACACGGATCCAAGAAAACGACTAAAACCGCTGTATTATTCATGCCAGGCCAGTAGTTGGCGATGAGCGATGTTTGTAAAGAAACACTACGTGCCTATAGACCCCTAAAATCAAACTTAAAATCTTAGAACTTAATTTTTTATTTAGCATCATTTTAGAATCAAACACAGAACAGTCAAAATTTCAGAACCAGCCTTATAATCAACATATGGACCTTGGAATCAACCTCAGAATTTCAGAACACTAGAAGCAATCCTTACGATGTCTCACGCTTGTTTGTTCTCATCTACACCTCAGCTAATCTATAACAAAGTAAATCTGGAGCATATGGGAACACAGGCACCTCACACTCTTTTTATATTTAAACATCTCTGCATCTAGTTGCTGCTGTAAACTCATCCACTTTCCATAATCCACAAGTTAACTCCCCTTTATTAAATGAACAGTACATGAAATCACACTGTGCCATGAAGAGACAGGCGCAGCAGCATCACACGTGTGACACCTGCCCCAGTAACATTACACATGCATTCAGGATGCCAAGAAAAGAATAATTCACACATGAAACTAAATGCATGGCGTTCGGACATGATGCATGACATTTTTAGAATCAGTTTATTTTGATTATCTTTCTATAAAGGTTTTGATGTTCTCTGAGGTTTTGATCACTAAAATACTTTCCTTGCACCCAAAATATTTTTGAGGCTATACTGTTTGATCATTATTTTTTAAAAGAAGTAATACATTTTCAAGGTAGTGAATATTCTTTACAAATAAATCATTTTTTATTTAAAATATCAAGACATTTTCATATTGTTTCTCCTAAACTAACCGTACCATTTCATAAAAAGGTCAAATGTGATATCAGTCATGAAGGTCTAAAGCGGCCCTCTGTTTTATGTTTTTATTGTCACATGACAACAAAATGGCTTCCTGCACATTGATTACATCACACAAATTTTGTTTTCTTAACAAAAAAAAACAGAAATTATAATAAAATATTACAATGCATTTTTTCTAAGGCTTTTTTCCAGTTTCACCACAAAGACCTCTTTGATTTCAAGTCCCACAAAAAAATAACATAAAACGACTTTAAAATCTGAAAAATGAAAACATATTCTTCATAGAAGAAGCTCGTTTTGACTTGTATTTAAATAAAATGAATGAATAATTCATGTTGTTAAGATAAATGAGATGTCTAAACAACAGAAGCCACCCAAACCAATGTCAACAAAAACAATGGCGGACACGGTTGGGCATCACACACACACACACACACACACGGATGTGACAGCAATTAACATGACAAATCACAAAAAACACAATGAAGCAGCGGCTTTTGTGTCATATTGAGCTGCTGTTATATAATCCATCGCCATGATAATAAATACAGCAGACTGACAGCTCGCCATGAACAAGAACAAACGTGCCCATGAACATATATGAGTGTCTGTGCAAAAACACTGCTGTGTGATAACAATACAAACACACATGCATTTAGGCTGAAGGATGTGAAATGTGCGCGCTCTTGTTTTCTATTTGGCCGAAATGCGTAAAATGGTGGACGCGCATCAATAATAACACGCAGGATGCTATTTAAATGTGATTTTAATGAAATATCAGAGCGATTTATATCAAAACAGTTCGTGATATATAAATAAGCTCTTCGTGTGTCCAACAGCATCACGGGTAAGGCCGAGGAGCATCCCCGCCCGGCGGCCAGTGATGCTCCAGCGCGGATGCTCGGCCTTGTCCGTGATGCTGCTCGGTGATGGAGGAAAAATAAACAACACGAACCACGCAATACCTGGCAGACGCTCCGCCAGACGGTGGGATCGGTTCCACGCCAGCCCGGTGTGAGACAAACCCAAACCCGCACGCAGATGATGCTGCCGCCGCTGGTCGGTCATGAGGAAAACGGAGGCACGCGCGCCCGTGAAGTGGCCATCATCTTCGTTACACCGGTGAACCGAATGACCCTGGATGAATGGCGTAACCCGATGCAGAAAGCGCGGTGACGGCGCACCCCGTCTCCAGCACTCGAATTTGCCCGAATCCTACTACGGCGAAGGCCTGCTTCTTAATTTTCATGAGATAAGCGTCGCCATTGGATGGTTAGCAGGCAACGTCAGTGAGAACTCATAAATATTCAGATTATAAGCTTTCCGCATTGGAATAATTCTATATAACTTCGGCGAGAGCTGAATAATATCCAAAATACATGCATGTTTATTATTAAAATTGTATGCATATTAACATAAACAATAAGAGAACTGTTCGACATTTTATTAAGTATTATTGTGAAAACAATACAATAAAGAAATGTAGAAATAGAAAAGGTGCCGTAAAAAAGTAAAAGGTGGGGCTTGACTTATCTGTCAATATTGTAGCCTGTTTATTGTCAAATTAAATATTAATACATGATAAATATGATAAACAAGAAAAAAGAAAGAAGGTTTGTAGCCAGAACATTTAATTGGTTTCATGCAAAAGAAACGCTTAAAATATTAATTATTGTATATAATAATTGTATATAAAAATTATTGTATATAATAATTGAATGCTTTTTCTTCTTCTACCCAATGGCCATTGAAATATATCATTATAGGAAAACAAGCTTCAGAACTGTAAGGCTTATTAATATTAAAAACCGAGGATTTCGCCATTGAAATGGCTGTCGGAGCTAATTAACATTCAGAACCTAACCCTTTCCCATTGGGAGGTTGGAAAGCAACGTCAGCCTGAGCTTATTATTAATGAGCTGAACCTTCGCAATAGTAGGATTCGTAATTTCGTCTCCAGCACCAGCCATTCAGCCGCTGCCAGTGGGACGGAGGAGGAAACCTCTCGACGTCACACCGGGACCCGTTTTCACCGGACGCTCCCCCCCGTCCTCCTCCTGCTCTTCCTGGCTTTGTCGCTCGCCAGGCTTTTGTTGGTCTCGCTATATATGAATGATAAATGCTTCATGTACCTCCCACCAACCGAAAAGAGACCTCATATAGCACCAGACAGCACCAGAACTCACTTATTATGCCTCATATGATAAAGACAATAATAAATGCGCCAGCTACAGTGAGTTTCCCCGCCTCTATCCCGGGACAGACTAAAGATTTGGGGCCCTTTGTCTTATTTAATGAATGCAAAAATGCATACAGAAAACAAAGGACATGGACGAATAATAATAATATTACTAAGACTAAAACTACTCTTTGAATAACCACCACTAATCGATTAAAGTCACAAACTTAGGGATTAATTTCCATAAACTATTCCATACATCTTTTGCTTAGAACTACACGTGTAGTGCATAGTTTATGAGGACTTCACATACAAAGTTGCAGGATGTCTCCCTCTAGTGTTCAACACATAAAACTGAAGCCCCATAATAACAGATTAAACTAAGTTTAAGTCTGCCTTTCCAAAACAGAAACTCCACTTTCTTTCTTTATGTATGTATGTATGTATTTATTTATTTATTTATTTATTTATTTAATAATAGTTTACATGTTTACATTCAAATTTTAAAAAATACATTTAAATGAAATTCAATTCTTAAAATCAATTTAAATTATGATTTTTTATTTTATTTTTTATTATTAATAGTTTAGAAGCTCTAGAAAAAATCTAATAAACTATTTTTTAATAAAATATATATTTTTTAAACAAATAAATGATAAATTATTAAAATATTTTTAATTATTATAAAAATCATTTTGAGAAATATAAACAAAAGTATGGTCATGAAAAGGCACCATTCATACCATGCATTGATGTTTAGTTAATTATCACCTTTAGTACACCAGAAAAAAAAAAAAAAAAGGAAAAAGACCTATCAAGGTCAAGACATTGAGTACTGAAATTCAGATCTTTTATTTACAATCATGGATGTATGAGTTATGTTACAATGAAAGGATTTTAAGAAATATTGCTATAGTCTCTGAGGTTATTGAAAAACGAACACATATCATTTTATTTCCAGGTACTAGTAATAGCACTATAAATTATAAAAGTACATGCAAACGTATTATTATACACTCTAAAAAATGCTGGGTTAAAAATAACCCAAGTTAAATATGGACAACCCAGCGATAGGGTTGTTTTAACCCAGCAATTGGCTTTTTTTAACCCAGTGGCTGGCTTGTTTTAACCCAGAGATTGGGTTGTTTTAACCCAGCGATTGGCTTGTTTTAACCCAGCGATTGGGTTAAATGTTTGACCCAACCTGCTGGTTAGTTTTATTTATCTCAACTATTGTTTAAAAATGACTATATTGCTCACTTAAAATGAACCCAAAATAGGTTGGATTGTTTTTAACTCAGCATTTTTTAGAGTGTAGTATTCCTTTGCAGCATCTAATTCTATAAAACTTAATAGCTCTTAACCGGTTTGCTCTGAGCAGTTGCTTTTGTTTCCTTCCAGATCAGAGACAGCTTGTAAGATTACAGACCAAGAGCTTCTAGATTAGAGTGAATTTCAGCCCAGTGGAGACTTTAGACATGCACCGTTAGACCAGACCCAGAACACAACAGATCCTGACCACTGTGATCTGTCTAGAATGGATATCAGTGTCTCTGTGCTCCGGCCTGTGTCAGATTTCTGTGCTCAGGTAACAGAAGTGCTGCTGTCCATTACTCTCATGAGGACGCTGACTTTCAGCCATGCAAAGTGTGAATGAATTTACATGCTGACTGAAAACAAGCAGGTAAGGCGACCTGCATTTGTCTTTCAAAATAGGTTTCGTTTTGTTTTCAGAAGATTTCTCATTTGAATGTGAGATTTGGTTGTGACCTGTAAACAAGACTCTCAGCAGTGACTCACTCTACAAAAACAACAAGACACAAAGAGCCGCAGCAGAAACTGAATGACGAGAATCGCGGAATGAATATAAAGCTAAAAACCATTTGTGATCCATTTATAATTCTATTTTTGGAGCTGCATAACAGTGTTCATCATCAGCATTTTATTTCAATGTTATCCTGTTGAAAAATAAAACAATAGTTCAATCCAGTCTAAACTGGTTTTCTCCTGTCTGACCAGCTAACTACCCAAAACCTCTCTGAATCATGTTGAGAGACTAACGAACCAGCTTAGGCTTGGTTAAAGGAACACTCCACTTTTTTTGAAAATAGGCTCATTTTCCAACTCCCCTAGAGTTAAACAGTTGAGTTTTACCGTTTTCGAATCCATTCAGCCGATCTCCGGGTCTGGCGGTACCACTTTTAGCATAGCTTAGCATAGTTCATTGAATCTGATTAGACCGTTAGCATCTCGTTAAAAAATGACCAAAGAGTTTCAGTATTTTTCCTTTTTAAAACTTGACTCTTCTGTAGTTACATCGTGTACTAAGACCGACGGAAAATGAAAAGTTGTGATTTTCTAGGCCGATATGGCGAGAGACGCTGCGTAATATCATTGCGCCTGCTGCAGCCATGGTACGGCAGCAAAGTTCCTTGATCATTACGCCGGAATGACAGTATAGTTCCTAGTCATATCGGCCTAGAAAATCGCAACTTTTAATTTTCCTTCGGTCTTAGTACACGATGTAACTACAGAAGAGTCAAGTTTTAAATAGGAAAAATATTGAAACTCTTTGGTCATTTTTTAACGAGATGCTAACGGTCTAATCAGATTCAATGAACTATGCTAAGCTATGCTAAAAGTGGTACCGCCAGACCCGGAGATCGGCTGAATGGATTCGAAAACGGTAAAACTCAACTGTTTAACTCTAGGGGAGTTGGAAAATGAGCCTATTTTCAAAAAAAGTGGAGTGTTCCTTTAAGCTGTTATTGTCTTATGGTTTAAAACGCAAGCCATTGTGTTCGCTATATAGGCTCCATTATATTTATGTATGTTTCCCATTAATGAGCATGTAAGATTTAACCGAAACCCAGTTTTAATTATGTTATTGTGCAGAATGGCTGGGTCAGGAATTGCTCTGAGGTTACATGAATTTAAGGAAAATCAGGACACCCAACATCAACCAACACATGTGTAAGTATAAATAATTTTAAAAAGTCTTTGACTCCTAATAACTCAAAATAAAAGCGTTTAGTTCCAGTTGTAGATGTTGAATGGGTAATAAAGTGTGCTGGACATCCTTAAATTAAGCTATTCACACTTGTAAACATGCTGTGATATTGCTTTCAGTTTAACTTAAAAATGTTAATGTTGTGTAAATGTTTCAGACTAAATTTGGCAAGTTTATTGATTTATTAAACATTGATTTGAAGCATGTTGGTATGTTTTACTGTGTGCATCATGTTTGTTTGATCAGGTTTCTCTGTTCACTGTTTCTCCAGCGCTCGTCGTCAGGGCCGAGATGTTCTGGGACTGTATCCCAGTCAAATCGCGAGAGTTCATACCGTCAGCTCACGTCTGCACAGGTGAGAGAGAGACACACACAGACACATTTACATAATTACAAAGAGAAATTCACTTTGTATCCTTTAATATTATAATACATTAAACGGTTTCCATTTTCTCAAACTTGCTGATATATTCAACAGTGGTCATCATCAACATTTTATTTCAATGTTATCCTGTTAAAAAAACAGTTCAATCCAACCTAAACCGGTTTGCTGGTCTAATTGGTCTACCTGCCTGGCCAGCTAACTACCCAAAACCTACCCAACTAGTTTTTGTTGTCAAAGCTCAAGATACCTTCCCATTGGGTGCACTGTTTAAAATTAGTTTCACAGACTGCAGTTCACTCTACGGCCACCAGGGGCCACGTTACGCCACATGCAACACACATTAGGATTTCAAATTAGCGATGTTTAGTAAATAAATCGTCACTATAGAGTCCTGCACGGATGATATTTTTTTTAGGTCAAAACCCGGAAAGGAGCGTTTTAGCACTTCCGGTTCCATCGTCCTGAAGTCAATTGGTTTTTTGAATGTTTTTTTTTTTTTTTTTTTGGTTAGATGCCTGAAATAAAGTCTGTGGTTAAAACAAGCGTTATATTATATGACACACATCAGTAATACTTTAATGTGACTTCATTAAAGCTTTTACTTGAAGGCGGTTGCTAACAATTGTCTAAATGGGACTACAGAGGTTGTTGGGGACATTAAACGTCATCAGTTGAACAGGTAAATCTACTCACTAGTCACAGCTTCGTGTTTATAATCACGCTCTTGCAAACTATTATAACTCGAACTTTCAGAGAAAATGTTCATAAATAAAGTTAACAATGGTGACGTTGAAGTCATGAGACTGTGGTGTTCATTTAGCCTATGTTTAGCTTTTTACTTCTAGCGATTGTATTTAGGCTTTAAAATTAATAAAAGTTCTGAAGATTATCATGATGAAGAAAATGTTTAAGAATCATAAACTTTTGTTGGTCACAGAGCTTATTTTCTACAATAACTCAAAAGCCAATGGAAAACTCCTGTTGGGTTTTAGTTGAGGGAACCAGGGTGATGCAAACTTCTAGGTTGGCCTACAAAAATACATCATCACTGCAGCGCTCTATTGCATAAGTATAACATTCAGTGCATACTAATTTATGTAACTTAGCTGAATGACATCATAGTACCAGGGCAATAGGTGATAGTAAAAATGTTGCCCAGATTTTTAACTACTAGGCTGCACCAACCTCAACAGATTTCTGATTTCTCTTCCTCAGATCGACACCGAAGACTCCAGACCTGCTTCGTGATGAATCTAGTGTAGAGCAGCATTATCAGAGAAGAAACTTCGATCTGCTGAGCCTGCAGGCCTCACTTCTGTCCGGTCACAGCAGACAACACACATCCTCTCAGCTGTCTATAGGTCTGTGTTAGAGAAGATTCACCTGTTTTACCTGCCTTCAGTGTCTTCACTTGCATGTAAACCTCTGTAGAGGAATTAAGCAAATACTCAAAAGTCTTTCCTTCAGAGTCATAAGAAGATTATGATTAAATCCCTTTTCTTGTTATTTAGCAATGTTTCAACTTTTAGTCTTATAAAAGATTCTGTATCCTAAGCTCTTAAACTTGGTCTCCCACCCTGGATAATCAGGAGTGTTGTTGGAAGGCTTATTTTTTCAATATTTTTTTTTCTCTGGCACCTTACAAAATCATGTTTTGCTAACATAAAGGTTACATGTAGATGTAGACACAACCTGAGCAACTGTAGACTAGTTGTCCTCCACACATTGGGATGTTCTTGACCTGTAAGTGGAGAAACAGGGTGTGTGTGTGCAGTGTGTGCATTGAACCTAAACGTGGTTCCACATGCATTAATCTGTGTAAAAATCAAGTGAAACTGGAATATTAATTTACATTAGATTGAAAACAGCAATGAACATTCTGAATACATAAACCTACTGTCACTAGCATGTATATCTCACGCAATACTAATAGACTACCATTGTACCACTAATGTGAAAAGAAACCTGCATGACTGCATGAAGTATAATGACTTCATCACTACATCAAAACAATCACTCGTAGCGGGAACAAGCATTACCGGTTTCATATGTACGGATGATTTGTATCAGTAGTAGATGCAAAGATTATTAATTGCGTTACAAAGGCCCGTTTGCACAAAGAGCGATAACTAGGCATATTCGCGTCCACACGAATGTTCTGCTGAATCGTATCACGCGATTCGGTTAAGATCTGCAGCGCGCGCTTTAAAGTTTGGTGGATTCTGATTGGCTGATAGTGTTTCTTACCATTCATCAGCTGAAAAAAGCGCCAAATCGTTCCTCTGTGTCTTGTCGTTATAGCTGTGTTGTGGACACTCTTAAAGTTAGAGGTGTTTAGGCATATGTTTATAAGGCTAGTTATTTCACACATTTCTTTACCTTTAGTCATATCTATCAAATGTTTCATAAGAAAATGTGAGTGGTATTTAAGCCTATATGTCGTTCCACATCCGAAAGCTGCAGAACACGAAGGAAGAATTTTGAAAAATGTCAAAAATTTGAAACATTTATTCTAGTTAACTAAAACTAACCACAACAAACTACACAACAAACAATTGACTTTAGTTGAGGGGAAAATAAAATATATTATTAAAAACTTATTTTATTTCAGCTGATGCAACATTTCTCATTTTCATTAGGTTTAATCTGATGTAATAAAATAACTAAAACATAGACATATTTACAAAAAACTAAAACTAATACAAATGACAAAAACATACAAAAATCTTTAACCACACACATATTTGAGCTTTATGGAAAACTCTCCAAATAATAAAATGGCAGCATACACTGTAAAAAAAGAATTGTTGTTTTAACTTAAAAAAGTAAGTTACCAGGTTGCCTTAAAATTTTGAGTTCATTGAAATTAAAAAATTGAGTTAATACAATGAAGGCGATTGGCTTAATCAATGGAAACGCAAATTATTATGTTATCTGAACCACATTAATTATCTAAGTTGATTTGACAAAAGAAAAAATGTTTTTTTGTTTTTTTTACAGTGTATGTATATGCACTCTAAAAAATGCTGGGTTGTTTCAACCGAAATTTGAGTCAAATATGTACAAACCCAGCCTTTGGGTTAAATTTTTAAATTATATTTTTAACCCAATGGCTGGGTTTGTCCATATTTGACAAAAATTTTGGTTTAAACAACCCAGCATTTTTAGAGTGTGGGGAAAAACATGATGGCAGATAAATAGTGATATTTTATTTTGAGGTGAATTATTTCTTTAACAAATTGTTTAAAGTCTGGCGGAGATGGAAAGCTACTGTGGTTGTGCTTTTGTGCTTATGAAACATACATGCCACAAAATCACTGTACCTGGAAGTGTTGATCTCCATCAACATGACAAGCCAACAGTGCACACATAACGCATGAAACACTCTGAAACATAAGTATTTTAGCTGATGAAATGACAAAACGACTCTTGACAAAAACATGCCATTATAAATGGCAGTCTGTGAACTTTATGGTGATATTTTGTGCTGTTTTTACACAGGCGCAGATGTCCAGAAGTTCACGCTGAGTTCACATCCAGCCCCGCTGGAGGAACGGTGGGACATAAAGAGATGATCAGCACCTCTACCTGATCTACCTACACCTCTACCACCACATCCAAAACACACAAAGCTGCTATCAAAGTCATGATCAAAACCTTCCGATTGAATAAAAAAATTCTCCCTGGTGGAATGTGACTACACAATGACACAGCAGATCTGCCAGATCCGTCATGCAAAACATGCGTTTGATTTATTTTTCCACTGGCACACAACCAGAACCTGAAAGCCACAAAGATATTTCAGGCATGTCTGTAATGATCAGCCTTAAAACAGTGAAAGTAGTACACAGTATCATAGAATAAAATGTGAATTAGAAGAATTTTGGGTAACTACGTTAAGGTGACTAATTCATGCTGTTTAGATTTACTTCAAAGTATAACATTAGAATGGCATAATCTCAATCATACATTGGTTAAATCCTGTAACTATGTAAATATTTAAATATCCCAAAGCAATTCATTGGATGATCAAACAAATGAGGACTAACAAGTGAGCAATAATATCCACCTGCATTTGAACCTTTATTTGACAAAGGACGTAACATATTTAATCATATTTAACTATTTGATATAAGATAATCACAGCAGCGAGAAACTGACGTCCTTGTTTGCATGTGTGGATATCTAAACGTCTGAGTCATGCTGACATTTGTCTTGTGTTCACATCAAAAATAGCACAAACTCTTCTGAACTCTATTGACTTCCTGCAAACTGATCCCTTGCTATAGAAACACTGAACAATTCAAGTTTATCTTTCTCAGACTATTGTCAGATGGCTCCAGTCTTCTCTGATATTTAATACTTGGTTCGTAACTTGTGATCATGTTCCTCAACTGTACGGTTCATTGTTCGTTGTGTTCTCGCACCAGATTGTACATTTGTTCAGTGAGGGTGTGTATAATGACCTTTGATAATTAAATATATTTAAGCAATTTAATAACAGATCCAACTGATGAATATAAAGTGGACTCCTACGTGTGCACTTATGTGACACTTGAATGTGTGAATGTCATTGTATTAGATAAAAGAGTCATTTATTTTAAAGCAGCGCAAGCACGTTTTTCAAGGAAAAAAAAAAAAAAAATATATATATATATATATACATACATATACGGTCAAACCAAAATTTATTTAGACACATTGAACATTTTTTATTCATTAATACAGTTTATTCACTATAGTTTAAAAAAATGGTAGATCTCAGAGTTAAACTGTGTCAGAAAAATAAACACTTAAGCAAAACATGGTCAGGTCAAAGTATCTGAATAATTTTTGGTTCCAAATTTTTATCAGTTTTACTGGTAGTCCACTGTATGAAGAATTTTTGGGTATAATATGTCACAGTTTACTTTATTTTGCTATCCTCACTTACATAAATGAACTACAGTGTCCTGCACCCACTAGTAAAAATATATAAAAAATATAAAAAATGTCTGAATAATTTTAGGTTTGACTGTGTATATATATATATATATATATATATATATATATATATACACATATCTATATATATATATATATATATATATATATATATATAATTTTAGGTTTGACTGTGTATATATATATATATATATATAGGGTGAATTCAGGGTGATTGGGACACTTATTGTCATTGAGATAAATTGGAAAAAGTGTCCCAATCAACCTGAATTCACCCTATATATATACATTCAAAACAAAACAAGTACAATTTTCAATAAAGAAACAAAGTTTGGCCTCAAAATATAAAACAATAATTATATTGTTCAAAATTAACATAAGTTTTGCACATTTTCTGTTGTCAAACTTTGTGCAACATTTTCATATGCTAATATGAAGACCTTTTTGCATTCACAAAAAATGAATTCTGGTTAAAAATAACAGTGGCTTAGTTTGATATTTTGTATCTAATGCAGTGAAGTTAGATGTTGATGTTTTAAGGGTCCAGATACTTTTTGGACCCACTTTGTACACTGTTTAAAATACTTTTCAATTAAAAAAACAAACTATTTATATGGTCTGCATATTTGAAAGTACATGCATTTTACAGAACAAAGATTGACAATCTTATCATAGAAATGAATCATAGTATTGTGTATTTGAATACCCTTGACAAAACAGCTCTGTAACAACACAAGATGCATCTATTGAGTTAATTACTGCCGAAACTATGTGGCAGTCTGGGTACAATTACATAATCCAACAGGTGTGTGATACCAGTCCACCCGCTATACACGCAACACACAGTCTGGACTTCCCCAGTTCATCACCAGTGCAGTACATTTTAGTAAATTAAAAAAGTTAAATGAATTTATGTTGTGGCTTGTCTTCTTTTATCATATTTAAGGGTGTATAATCATAAAAGTCTTTTTGAATACATAGTTAAACTAAAGCAAGTTTATTTTAGATAGAGTCTTTATCAGTATTTATGTTTATACTTTTAAAAAAATCTGTTTTTTGTACATATTTCTGCACAAAATATGGACTGTAAATAATGTGTTAAGTTGAATATTTTATATTTTAGTAAAGCCATTATTAGACAGTTTTGCATTGATATTCAACCTGTAACATTTAAACGTTTTTTAATACCATTGCACAAAACATGATATGCAACTCATTCCATAAATGTGTGTATATACTGTATATATGTGTGTACATTACATTCACATTTATATGGGAACATGTATGTGCAATATACTGTATGTACACAATAAAGGATAAAACTTTGTGAAAATTACATGTAATGCTATTTTTGTCTTCATTTCTAAATATCTTTATATGTATCAATATATAGCCATACATGGCTTAAAAAGTGGTCACTCAACTGAGACTGGCCTGCTCTCAGTTACTGAAGCCCTGAGACTGGCATGAGCAACTTCAAAATCATCAGTACTCATCTTGCTGAATCTGTCTGCTGCTTTTGACACAGTTAACCACCAGATCCTTCTCTCAACCCTCATGAGGAAGGGAATCTCAGGAACCGTATTCCAGTGGTTCAAATCTTACCTCTCAGGTAGGTCCTTCAGGGTATCTTGGAGAGGTGAAGTGTCTAAGTCGCAACATCTAGCTATTGGGGTGCCTCAGGGCTCAGTGCTTGGACCACTTCTCTTCTCCATCTACATGTCATCACTAGGATCTGTCATTCAGGAACATGGTTTTTCCTATCACTGCTATGCTGATGACACACAACTCTACCTCTCATTCCAACCAGATGATCCGACGGTTGCTGCTCGCATCGCAGCCTGCCTGACAGCCATTTCTGCCTGGATGAAGGACCACCACCTTCAACTCAACCTTGCAAAAATGGAACTGCCTGTAGTCGGCGCCAACCCAACACTTCATCACAACCTCTCCATTCAACTTGGTTCATCAACCATAACTCCTTCCAGGACAGCCAGGAACCTTGGAGTGGTGATGGATGATCATTTAAGCTTCACAGATAATATTGCTACAACGGCCCTGTCCTGCAGGTTTGCCTTATACAACATTAGGAAGATTAGACCCTTCCTATCAGAGCATTCCACACAAATTCTTGTCCAAGCTCTTGTTCTATCCAGACTGGACTATTGTAATGCTTTCTTAGCAGGCCTTCCAGCATGCACTGTCAAGCCTCTACAACTGATCCAGAATGCGGCAGCAAGAGTTGTCTTTACCGAGCCGAAGAGAGCGCACATCACACCTCTCTTCATCAGTTTGCACTTGCTGCCAATAGCCGCTCGCATCAAATTCAAGGCTCTAATGTTTGCCTACATAACATCCACTGGCTCTGCACCCCTATACCTAAACTCACTACTTCAGACTTATGCACCCTCCAGAAGCTTGTGTTCTGCAAGTGAACATTGCCTTGTGGTGCCATCCCAAAGGAGCACAAAATCACTGTCACGGACCTTCTCCTTATCTGTTCCCTGCTGGTGGAGTCTTCAGACATTTTCAAAAAACTGCATTAGACATATCTTTTTCGTCAACACTTGACCCAGTAATATTAGCACTTACTTTTTTTTTTTCTAATTCTATTCTCTCTCTCCATCTTAAAAAAATCCTTGCTACAAGCACTTTACTAGATAAAATGGGTCTTGAAACAGCACTTGCATTCTGTTGCACTCATGTTGATTTGATTGCTTCTACTGTTCTCATTTGTAAGTTGCTTTGGAGAAAAGCGTCTGCTAAATTACTAAATGTAAATGTACATGGTCAATGCATACATTGCATACATACTACTTTATAGTACTAAAAGTGGTTCTTTGGCTCGTAATCATAAGGGAACCACATTAAGTGCTGTATAGCACCAAATCTTGGTGCTTCAGTGGTTCTTCAGCGGTTCTTCACTGGTTCTTTGGGCTGACTGAGGTGCTATATAGCACCGCTACCGTATACAGAACCTGTTAAGCCCCTGTATGGTTCTTCAGCTTTGGGGTGGTTAAGGTGCTATATAGCACCACTGCCATACAAAGAACCTGTTAAGCCCCTTTAAAGGTTCTTTACGAGCCAAAGAACCACTGTTGGTGCTGTTTAGCACCTTTTTTGTTGAAGAAATAAAATGCAATATGGCACCTCTTATGGGTTCTACATAGCACCATTTGACAAAGGTGCTGTAGAGCACCTTTAAAGATATGGTGCTACATAGCACCAAAAGAGGTTCCCCTATGATTACGAGCCAAGAACCACTTTTAGTGCTATATAGCACTTTTTTTAGAGTGTATATTGCAGTATATTGAAAAAAATATAAGCACTAGTTTTCCATATATGGATGTAATATATCGCATTATATTTTGCAATATATTTTGCATATATTTTTGTTCCGTAAAGGAATTTCTTTTTTCAATTTAAATTATTATACAGCACACCAAAACTGAGTGATGCTACCTAAATTTACTTATCCATTAAAATTAAGTATATGAATTCAAAAAAGTGGTTCTGTCGAGCATTTCATATAGAGAACCTTTTAGGTGTTCCCATTATGGGATCATTTTATGGATTTATTTGTAATTAATTCACTTTATTTTTAATTTGAATTAAAGAATTAAATTTGATGAATTAAACAGCTTGTAAACATACTTTATCACTAGGAAAAATTGAAGTATCCCTTTAAACATGAATGTATGATTCAATCATTTAAGACATTTCTCCTTATAGAAACTTTTTGCCATAAAGGTTTTTTTTTTTTTTTTTTTTTTTAAACTGAGTCAAGAATTGCTTTGATACTTTGGACCTGAGTAAAATATGATTTCTTGAGTTCTTAAGTTCAATGATAACCTTTTCAAATTAAAAAGTAAAATAAAAATATTGAAATTGTTAATTTATTTGCAGGGCCACTGTGTCCAATTCTGAAGGAACCTAGCACAACAGAGACATGAGGTCACATTACATGGTCACAGTTTAAAAATAGCTGAAATGGTGCGAGGAAAAAGTGACGAAGCAAAACCTGACTCACCTCCACCTGAGCGTGTCAATTACATCAGCAGACATGCCAGATAAAGAGTAACTTCAAAATAATGAAGCAATACATGCCATTTGTCTTTGGAATCCAAGGCATGTGGTGTTTTATCAACAGGTTTAGTGAGTTTCGAAGCAGTGAGGTCATCACATCATAGTTTAGTATAAAAATCCCCATGCTCATCCATACAGCACACATCAGACTGTGGAAACAAACACCAGCCTGAAGCAAGAGTGAAGACTACATCTCCATCTACAACAGACATAGCATCTCTGGTAAAATCACTTCTGAACTCTCAAATATTGCTCTCATTTATCTGCTAGGCTAAAAATGCTCATGCATAGTTTTATAACTTTGTTCAAATATGCAACAGTAATGAGCCATTTGGTTGCAGAAGATCTAATGCAAAGTTTTAAGTTGCATGAGCGTTTCCTCTAGACCAACCAGTTGCTTTGCTAAAGAGCATAATGATTAAAAAACATTTGTGTTTAAATACCCTACATGGGCTTGACCAACCAAACTTTAGGCTTGGAACACTATCAGTAAAAATTGCAAAAATGTACCTTAAGGGGCATCTTTGTTTTTTATCTGCCCCTAAAAGGTGCATATATACCCTAAAGTAGTAATACGTATGTACTATTAAGGTACTACTTTGAACCTTTTAGGGGTAAATAAGGTACAAAGGTGTACCTTTGAGGGTACTGCCCCAAATGACAACCTAATGTTTGCACATTTTTTCTGAACCCAGAAGGTTGCTAATTGGTGATTGTTAGGTTCCTTCATTGCAAGCATTTTATTGATGCAAGAGAATTGACTTTTTATTGAGTTTTATTGCAGATTATGATTGTTTCATTGGATTTTTTCATTGTTCTGTGTTTAATCTCCAGATATACAAGCAGAGAGAGATGAAGAGCGTTCTCTCAATGAAGATGTTGGCAGCGTTGGCTCTGGCTCTGCTGGTGTCCAGTGTGAGTGAGGGACGGATTCTGAGTAAATGTGAGCTGAAGGAGCAGCTCGTGGCGGCTCTGGGAGGAAATCAGGGAGGAAGTGTGCCTGGAGGAAACGTCACTCCTGGGGTTGGAAATGTCACTCCTGGGGCTGGAAATATCATTCCTGGGGCTGGAAATACCACTCCTGGGGTTGGAAATGTGACAGGAGCTGGGTTTGGAAGTGCGCCTGGAAATGTGACTGCGCCTGGAAATGTGGCTGCGCCTGGAAATGTGACTGCACCTGGAAATGTGGCTGCGCCTGGAAATATGACTGCACCTGGAAATGTGGCTGCGCCTGGAAATGTGACTGTGCCTGGAAATAGGACTGTAGATTTGATCCTCGTCGCCAAAAGTAAGTTTTGCAAGTGTAAATGCTGTTAGTTGAATACTAGTAATGGTACAAATGTAAGCCAAGTGCGTTTCTGTCTCTCTTTCAGTCGTCTGCTCTGTGGAGCGTGTGTCAAAGTTCAACACCAAACTCGTCAGCCCCATCCGAGGTGACGTCAGACCTCCAGCAGGACCCCCTCCCAAACCAGAACAACAACCCAATGGAAGACCAGGGGGAAGACCTAGTCAGGGCCGTCCCGGTGGAAGAGGAAAGAGATCCCCTGGTGGGGGACGTGACAGGAACCCACCTAGCTTGTTTGGCGCCAGTTCAGAGGAGGATTCCAGCGAAAGCTCCGCTCGTGTCCCCACAACACTCTATGGAATCTTCCAGCTGAGCGATCGCGTGGCGTGCAGTTCCGGACCCGGCCAGAGTCTGAACATCTGCCGCATGGACTGCAGCGGTGAGTCATGTGACTGGTCACAAAAGTAATTAACTCATGGGAACACATAACTATTTTACAAGGACTTTGTATGAAAACGCATGATTTTTAGAAAAAAGCAAGCATAACAGAACAGATTCAACCCGATCTCATGAAAAAACTTGAATTTGTACAATGTGATTTGTACATTGAGTGACGTCTCGTAAATTTTGTCTTCTAAAGCTCTGATTGATGATGACATCAGGGATGACATCGCCTGCCTGAAGACCCTGTTGGACAGCGGGAACAATGCGTAAGTCGTCAACAAATCAGTAGTCGATTATAACAGTCTTGCTAATCATGTGATCACAGTCTCCGCTCCCATTAGTAGTCACCACATTCAGTCATTTGCATAACTTACCTCAATTTTATAGCATTGCCAAGGATTGTTGTGGCTTTAAATCTGCAAAAAGAATTTTAATTGCAATGCATTTTAATTGCAAATCGCCAAATGTTTTCATTGTAGACCATTCTAATACGACTAAACTCAACTAAACAAATGTATTTTTCTCATGATTACCCAATTTTTCACTTTTTTAACAAGTAGTAGACATATTAAATAATAATAATATTCCTGGTCCTGTTTTCTTACAGCAGTGCTCCAGCTCCTCGGCACAAGAAGTAAGTCAAACAACTGAAAGATTGCATGAGTCAAGACAAATACTGATTATAAATATATTTATATTTTATTCAATACCTGAAAGGCTTCAGGAAATAAATTTTTCAAAGTAAAAATACATTTAGTACACAAAATTTACATTTTGGGTAAATGCAAAATGTATAAATATATGATGTATAAAAATAAATAAATATATGATGAAATATAAGTACCTAAAACGTATTTTCATAAGCAACTGCTTATGTAAATCATTTAAATTGTGTGTTCTGTGTTTACAGTAGCATTTACAACGTTAAGATAAGCTACAGCAATAAGGTATACACGATGTTTAGCCTGTTTTACAAGTTTGTGTTTATTGTCTTTTAGGAAGCACTTGTTGTTCGTGAAGGAGTGCCTCAATGTCAATCCTTTGCAGTACTTTGCTGAGTGTGTCTAACACATTCAGCGTTTCTTCAGACATGAATATTCTGTCAAGCTTCATCCTAATGCATTACTGAAATAAACCCAACACTTGATGTTTGCATCCATGACAGCAGTGCTTCAAAACCTCTTTGGTGTTTGTTAATCTGCTGGAAAATGTCTTTCAGAGAGTAACTACTGTTCACACTCACATAAATTAGTTAAATTTATCAGTTCTCAGACTTCTATGTCTTTTATTTCAATCTTCAGTTGCACTTGTCAAAATATACCAGGAAAATGTTCTCAAAATAGCCACAATTATGTTGATCAATGCTTCTACATGTAATTAGCATGCCTCAGAATGCAAATAAAGCAATATTCATAAAAGAGTTCCTTGTCTAAGTCTGTCTTCACAATAAAAATCAATGTTTGCGTGAGTGAAAGGTTGAAAGCCTTTCTGAAATGAATATTTGTGTGCTAACACCAACAACCATGTTGCAAATCTGGTTCACTAAATCCATGACAACCGAGCAAACGTCACACAGATACAAATACCTCATTGGAGTTTTACACAAACGTTTTGTTCATCACAAAGCAAGTGTATACCATTCAAGAAGTCAGGATTTAGGTGGTTTTTGTATGGTCTTGTTAACCCCCGCTGGTAGATGTCATAACTAACTACACAATCTGGCTGCAAAGAACATCTTTCTCTATTATATTTATGACATTTAAATTAAAAAAATTTGCTTTGTTTTATTCATTTTAGAAGGGCTCAAAACATTTCCGTTTTATGTTCTTATGTCTGATTTTTCCTCTTTGTCTGTGCACCTGCCCCAAGCTTCATAATAATGACTCACAATAAAAAGTAAACTCTGTTTAACCAAATCCATTGTGCAGTGCCCGTTCCTCCCATTAGAAGGGACATATTATATTACATAAGCAAATTAGTGGCATTGACCATGTTAACTGCTTTGTACACAGAATGCTCTTTGGATCATTCTCAGTTCCAGTGTTGCCAAGTCCACGGTTTTCCCGCGGAAATGGACTACTATTAAATTGTTGCCCCGCAGGTTGATTTTCATTTCCGTGGGTCGATTTCCCCAGCCACCAGGGCTTGACATTAACAACCGCCAACCTGACAAATGCGGGTGGATTTCAACAGTGGCGTGTAACGTAGTCACTGCTGAAATTGGCGTGTACTGAAATATTGGAAACGCTTCCAATACTAATTTTTCGGCAGAATAGATGCACGATACCGGCTGCACTTTCTCTCTCTCATCTCTCCGACAGTGAGTTGACACACAAACCCGCCTCCTCTCACTCACTCCTTTCATTTGCTCCAGATGAATATTGTTGGTGTTACAGGGCATGAATTTCGGCATGGGATTGCGCGTATTGCACATAATTTTACTCATTCCTGTAGATTTTGTGCTCACATCCAAAGTACGCGCACATAAAGCCACCTCTCAGTACTAAATTGAGTTAAATTCAGTACTAAATTGATTTTCTTTTTCACTGCTTTTTGCGCTTAAACAGTCAAATACACACAAAATAATATCAAAATGCAGGTTTTGGCAAATTTTTCTCAGTGGAGAAAGAAAACGCATGTGTAACAATATAATGGATCCGTGCGTCAGGTCTTAAAGTGACAGCAGCCTAATATACCTGCTGCCAAAATATGAGATAATATTAAAAATATCTATATGGCAGGTTTTCTAATGTTATTGATGTCAAAATTGTGGCTAGTGAAAATGCTGAGTGGCTAGTAAGTTTGTAAAAACCACTAGCCACAGTGGCTGGTGAACAAAAAAGTTAATGTCATGCCCTGCCTGCCCCCGGACAGAGAAAATTGCATTGGGTTGTATTTGATTGGCTATTGGTCAAGTTTTGTTGTGCAGACCTGGCAACCCTGCTCAGATCAGTGCTGAATAATGCAGCCATCAGGTGCAAATAAATTCTGTGTTTATAATAAAATAACATTTTAAAAGGTGGTGATTGCATACTCACAAGAAATAATCGTTGAAACTGTGGTTACAAAATCCTTTTATCACTTTTACTGTTTGACCTGTGCCACGTGAAATTCATATTTACATGTTGGAAAACAACATGACAAAGGTCAGAGCAAGTATTTTCCCTAAAGTATTTGTGCACTATTTGAATAAACTCAAATGAACCTTCACAGTGTCGCTCAGAGATTTGGACTGAGATACTGACTGTAATGGTGAAAATTTCTACAGACATACTGTCTTCAGTTTGTCAGACTGAACCAGTAAAGCATCTAAAGTTAAAAAATAAAGCTTAGTTGCATAAAACAGTAAGCTTATTCTATCTTAAAGCAAGTGTAATCATTACAAGTGTAATGATCAGCATGCCATAAATAAAGCTGCATAGAAAGAGACAAATATATCTAAGTTTTGTGAGAACAAACTCTGGATCACGAAACCAATCTGGTGTGACAATACAGAAGATCATGTTTGATTTGAAAATTTTTCATTGCATAACTCTTAAATAATCCTTTAATTAGACCAAAACCATTGTCGGCTCTTCAAATCCACCCAAACAAAACAGAGTAAAGATTTAGGGCTTTAGAGAGTCATACTGTCCTCTATTATATGAGCTGTGGACTTTAGATGAAGATGAGATGAATGACGAGACTGCAGTATTCATCTATTTGAATAGGAAATGTGTGTGTGTGTGTGTGTGTGTGTGTGTGTGTGTGTGTGTGTTGCAGAACATCATAATCCAAAGGCAAACAGCTCAAAGGCTCAAACAACAAAACGTCAGCTTCAAAACAGAAATCACTCCACTCACAGCTGGAAATCACTGGGGAAAAATAGTTCACATAAATAAATAAACATGACAACCTGAACACCCTGGAAAGCAATTGTGATTTTTTTCCCAATTTGTTTAAGAATGACATCACAGTAACACAATCTCCTCGTGATGATGGGATGGACCAACAGCACAGGTGGAGGTCACTCGAACATATATAAGATGGACCACAGTACAGAAAAACACTGAAGCTAGAAGATCCTCCAACAAGCATCATCTCAACAGAACGTCTGGTAAGACACATGACAGTTCCGTTCACAGTCACCGTACTTTATTTCATGTTTTTCGCTCAAACTAATCATTTAATCAGCTGGTTATTCTAAAATAAATAAATAAATAAATAAATAAAAATAAAAAAAATTTGTCTGTTGGGGCTGACTTTGGTGAAAAAAATATATTATAACAATTTTAGATGAAAGCATCTGCTGAATTATTAAATGTCAATTATTTGTTTTTGTGAAATATGTTCATATATATATAGATAGATAGATGAAAGCATCTGCTAAATTAATAAATGCAAATGTTTTGTTTTTTGTGTATTGCATTATCATATATATATATATATATATATATAGGGCTCAACTTAGCTAATATTTATGTTTTAATTATGGGATCTATATAAATAGAGACATTTTTCATGCATGATCAGAACTAAAATATTACAGATGTTTTGCTAACATATTAACAATAGCAATATAAAGCATTTAACATACTTGCTCTCAAACCAAGCCACATGAACCACTTGTCACCATGATGGTAACTTTAAAAAACCCACATTAACAGAAACTCTTCTAAATTAGCATAACAAAACATTAATCACTACTAAATCTCCCACTTAACATTAATCTTGCACAGAAAAACAAAACAAACAAACAACAACAAAAAAAACATTATATTACAATTAATTTTAGCATTTACTCTCCCTTTCGAGTGCCATGGGCAAAGAGTGCTGGGAAATAGAAATCCCAGCCCAGTTTCAGTTAAACTTTCAGTTAAAGTTTGTCTAAATTAAAAGAAATAAGTTCATATAACTCAAAACAATGAAACAGTTCAGTTTACTTAAAATACATCAGTTCAGTGAAGTTGAAAGAAAAAGAAAGTGCTAAATACTCATAAAAGATAATTTGACTAAACTAATTTGTTTAATTTAAGTTTGTCCTACTCAAACCAATTAATTATTTTGAGTGTTAGGTTTTACAGTGTTGAAGATGTAATCAGTTCTCTGGGTTTATCTAATGCAGTTAAGCTCCGATCATAGAGAGATGAAGAGCGTTCTCTCAGTGAAGATGTTGGCGGCGTTGGCTCTGGTTCTGCTGGTGTCCAGTGCGGTGGAGGGACGGATTCTCAGTAAATGTGAGCTGAAGGCTCAGCTGGACGCCGCTCAGTTTCCGCAGATTACAGCCATGGGAGAAAAAATAACCATGGACAATCTCGTCGCTAGACGTGAGTCATTTTTCTGTCAGGTTCTCTCTTCGTCTTTAAAAAGCCAAACTGCCATGTTTTATGTCAGATTATGTCTTTCTTCCTTCCTTTCTGAGGCAGTTGTCTGCAAGGCCAACAGCTCAGCCTTCAACACTAGCTTTGTCAAAGCAATCATGGTCAACAATAAGGAGATGAAACCAGCTCAAGCCCCAGTTAAAGCCCCAGCTCGAGTTCCACCTCAAGCTCCATCTAAAATCCCACCCAAGCCTCATGCACAGGCCCCCACTAAAGGACCACAGGTGTCCGACCATGAGACCAAGCATCCACAGCTGAACGCTACTGCCAAAGTTTCCAGGCAGCTGTACGGTGTGTTTCAGCTCAGTGATCAGCTGGCCTGTGATTCCGGCATGATGCCGTCACTCAATGTCTGCAACATGAGCTGCTCTGGTGAGTTTGAGAGGCAAATGTATCACCTAAGATCTGCATTTATCATAAACCATATTGTTTTTAATTTCTGCATTGAAAATCTGAAAGAGAAAGTGAATACTGTGAAAGTTTAAAAACTAATCAAAGAGCCAATTAAGCAAGATTTTGACTTTTTTTTGCACAAAAGCTCTGATTGATGATGACATAACCAATGACATCACCTGCCTGAAGACCCTGATGAACACCGTGTAAGTTCACACAAGCTCAAACACAGGCTTGTTTTAGTTACCGATGGTGTTTAAAATATTAATTCAAAGCAGGACATGCTTTTCTTTATGTTAGTTTGCCATGATAAGAATGGTATAATAATAATAAAAAAAAAATGTGTTAACACAAGTTATAAAAGAACTGAAACTGTAAGTATTGTGTGTCTTATTTCTTAACAGGAAGCCTAAACCCAAAGAGAAGCCCACTGATGGTAATAAGATGTAAGTTTATAGATTTACTGGTGAAAGTTTTACAAATCAAGTGAAATCATACATTTTGTTATTGTATTTAAATGTATTGCCATATCAGCTTCACAGACTATTACATGGCAGACACAAATTCAACATTCATCAATATAATATAAAAAAAAAATACAATATATATAAAATTCAGAAATACAGAATAATACAAAATATGAATGTGTTAGAGGCTTGAACAATATAATCAGGCCTCAATGTTCAACGTGTGATTGTCTTTGGTGTGTTACAGTTTGGAGGCACTGATGGTGGAGGAGTGTCGCTCTGTTGTTCCCTCAAAGTACTTTGCAGACTGTGCTTAAAACAGACGGGCCAACAGACTCGCTCTAGCTTCCTTACAAACAAAACAGTCTGATGGTTTCCATACCTCTGAGGTCAATTTTGTGAAGGTGGCGGTATCTGTGTGAGTTTATTAAATGTCTAATGACTTTTAATAGATTGAGTTTGTGCATTAAGACACTTTAGTTTATTGCTATAATACTGTGAATGTTTACATTTCTGTCTAAATATATATCGCTGTATCTAATATCGTTGTGCTAATTTTAAATACTGTCACTTTAACACAAACAATAAAATAAAAAACTGGAGTGCTCAAAATGTCTTTTCATTATTACAAATAAAGCATAAAGCTTAAATAACTGAACTTGTCAATTGGTAATGTTTTGGCTTCATCATCACCAGCTCCACCTGTGGTCTGAAATATATTGCAATCTGCATTCTATGCATTTTACACTTTACAGAGCGCCTACAGGGACATGATTTTTTTTTACCTTTGCATTTCCTCACAAAACTTTTTCACTCCCCCGATAAACTTTGCATTTGCTCACAAAGAACTCTTTGCAAGTAAACACAAGGTTTCTTGGGGGAACACAAACGTATTGCGATGGAATGCAAAGGTTTTATGAGCGAACGCAAAGTTTCTCGGGGGAACTCAAAACATTTGCTAGACAACATAAAAGCATTGACATATAATTTTTCCTCCCATCTCATATTTTTTTTTTTTCATCACCATGTCCCTTTAAGGGCTCCGTAATACTTTCCCCTTGCAATACTTATTACAATTATGATTTTTTTTTTTTTTTTTGTAAATCTAGTTGTCGATACATTGATATGGTGTTATATAATAAGCAGCACAAAAATGTCATTATGTTCAGTTTGGCGAACAACCAAACTAATAATCAAATAAATACATTCTTATTTTATTAAGACGGAATGAACATTATTTTATAATGTTCTATTTTATGAACTATTTTATACATAAAAGTGCATAGATTTTATTATAAATATATTCAATAATATTAATTATAATATACATTTTATTTAAAAAATATATATAAATATTTTTATTTGGTCAATGCACAATGCATTTTGTGAAACATTTTATTTCTTACCAGATGTTCTGTGGTTAGATACAGATGAACGAGAGTCTTCAGATGTTCTTCACTGTCTGTGACCCAAACAGACTTATATATGTTAGAGTCGTCTCCACCTGCTGCTGCACCTTTGCTTTTGGTTCATCCCACCATTAATACTAAGATTAATATTTGATGCTCGTCTCAGAGAAATATGGTCTTTCCCTGGACAGTTTTGGTTCCTCCCAAGGTTTCTTCTTCATCCACCCAAACCAAACAACCAATCTTCTTTTTAGGCACTATATTCACCAAAGCAGCTTTGGATCAAAATGTATTGTGAAAAGCATTATGCCAATAAAACTTAAAAACAAACTCAATTACTACACTGGACAGGCTTTCTAAGTAAAGCATCACTGTTCCTACATAAATTTACAAGTTGCATAAGCCTTTGACAGACTAATGTAAGCTGCAAACCATTAGTGTAACAATGCTGAAGATCAAGTCTGATTTGAATTGGATAATTCATAATTCCTAAATGATCCTTAAATTAGGTTGGTTGAAATAATTTCTTGACTAAAACCATTGTGAGTTTCTAGAAACGGCTATTGACAAATGACAGCGCCTTGCCCAAAAAAGTCTTTACCAGGAACCGTCAGGTTCACGCCACCAACAGATCCACCCAAGGAAATGCTAGTGAGAATTTAAAGCTTTAAAAAGTGACTTCTGTCCTCGATTATATGTCTATTGCAGTCATGCAACATCAGCTCCAGAAACACTCACAGCTGGAAGTCATTTGAAAGAATGACTTGAACATCACATCACAACAAACATGAGCCAGTTTTTAAAATTATACAGGGACTTAGGCACAAGACTGTGCAACCCCAAGGCGGTTGGTTTGGGTGGATGGAGAAACCTTGGGAGGAACCAAAACTCAACAGGGCGAGACTATCTTCCCCTGACATAAGTTTAGACCAAAAAAAAAAAAACATTAATCTCAGTATTACAGGTGGGATGAACCAAAAGCTCAGGTGCAGCTGCAGGTGGAGGTGACTCTGACATATATAAGTCTGATGGGTCACAGTACAGAAGGACAGTGAAGACTGAGGAACAATTCAAGACTCATTCATTTTTATCTCCAACAACAGAACGTCTGGTAAGAGTCATTTTAATACAATTCTTCCTGCAGTTTGATTGCAGGTTCTGTGATCAAACTGGTATGAAATGACTTGCTGGTTATTGTGACTATGCAACAAATATACAGTTCATTTGGGGTTGGTAAGATGTTTTACTGTTTTTGAAAGGAGTCTCTTTTGCCTAACAAGGCTGCATTTATTTGATCAAAAAATACAGTTAAACAGCAATATTTTGAAATATTATTGCTAATGTAAAATAAGTGTTTTCTATTTGAATATATTTTATAATGTGATCAAAGCTGAATTTTCAGCATCATTACTCCAGTCTTCAGTGTCACATGATCCTTCAGAAATCATTCTAATATGCTGATTTGCTGCTTAAGAAACATTTCTTATTATTATCTATGTTGAAAACAGTTGTGCTGCTTCATAATTTTGCTGAAACCGTGATACAGTTTTTTTAGGTGATGAATAGAAAGTAAAAAAGAACAGCATTTATTTAAAATAGATTCTGTCACTTTTGATCAATTTAAAGCATTCTTAATGAAGTATATATAATTTATTAGTTTGTTTTCATGATCACAATAAAATAATGAGCCATTTTAATGGGCTTCTGTGCATTAACCAAATTAATATAAATACAAAGTTCTGTCATGAAACTCTAGATGGCGCAGGCTGATTGGCTCTTAACTCACTCTGCTTGCAATCACATCATTCTCTATAGGGCACAGCTGATTGGTTCCTGCTGTATCAGTAGCCAATGATCTCGCTGCTCAACCTATAAATACTTGGTCAGCATTTGCATAGCAATTTGCAGCGCGCTTTCAGAAACCCTCCACCTGTCTAGATCTGACACGGGTAATTCATGTGCGCTATATTGTACAGCAGCAGTAGGCTATGTCTTACTTGCTCACAGCAGCATGTTGTGTCTGTACTGGCAGTAGCAAATCCTGTACTTGCTCTGCAGCAGCAGCAATAACCAACAGCAGCAGCAGCAGCGTAGCAGATCTATTCCGCCAAGACCAAACATATCAACACTGTCATATCTATTACCATGCCAAACACTCCGAGAGTTGTCATGACAGTACTATAACAAAAAATAAATTTCCATTTATCTGTACTTTTACTTTCCTGTGTTTAATCTCCAGAAATCAGAGATGAAGAGCGTTCTCTCAATGAAGATGTTGGCGTCGTTGGCTCTGGTTCTGCTGGTGTTCAGTGTGACTGAGGGACGGATTCTGAGTAAGTGTGAGCTGAAGGCTCAGCTGGACGCCGCTCAGATTCCTGTGATTAGGGCCATGGGAAACAAAATGACCGTGGATGATCTCATCGCTAGACGTGAGTAACAGATTCCCTTTTCTATCTAACTTGTGGTCACCGTATTTATGTCACTTAATGTGCAGATGAAAGGTTTATCGGCCTCACACCTTTTATTCCCTTCGTTCTGTGGCAGTTGTCTGCATGGCCAGTGCCTCAGGCTTCAACACCAGCTATGTCAAAGCTATTGCCGCCAAGCCTAAGGAGCCCTTTAATACCAGCTCTCACTCTTTTGTGCAAAAGGAGCAGCCCGTCTGGCACCTGTATGGTGTGTTTCAGCTCAGTGATCAGTGGGCCTGTAATTCCGGCATGCAGCCGTCACTCAATGTCTGCAACATGAAATGCTCTGGTTAGAAAATGTCACATCAATCATAACACTATATCCTAAACAATGAATTTCTGGACTCTGCCAGATTCCTATGGCTCTCTACACATTCACAGTGAGCCAATTAAATAAGGTTTTGATTGTTTCCTGTGTTCTCCAATAGCTTTGATTGACGATGACGTCACAGATGACATCGCCTGCCTGAAGACCGTGATTAGCAGCATGTAATTAGTACACACACTATGGACACTGCATTGAATGATCTATTTGTAATTTCTTACACTGAAAAAAAAAAAATGTGTAGGATTTACTTTGAAACTAATTTCACTCAGAAATTGCTAAATTTCACACACAAGTAGAAAGACTGAAATAGTATTTTCTTGCTCTGTTAAAAATGCTTTTTATTTGTAGTTGTATATAAAACAAAAATTATCAGTGTAGTTACTGGACGGCATTTGGGCAAGAGCACATGCGAAAGGAAAGTTAAATCTAAAAGGCAATAAAAGGCTTCTATAAAAATGTGTACAACATACAAACATTCAATATAAGTATTATTAAACTATAAAACCTAACAGTTGTTCTAACTAACCTTTTTTAGTAAACTTTACTTAATGTCCAAGAATTTGTTGAACTTACTTAAAACAATTTAGTAATCTTTACTGTTTGCATGCTATGCTTTGTTACTCAGAAAACCCAAGTAAAAATTACTTGACTGGTTTGAGTGCCATTTCGTCAAGCAAAAAAAAAGAAAGAAAAAAGGGCGGGGCAAAAGGTTTTTAAGGCGGGGCAATTCTTAATAGACTTTTCACTCATTTTCTCCACTTCTGCAGTTACCTTTCTTTAGTTGCATTCACTCATTTTCTTAAAGTGATCTTGAATGTTAAATTATCAATACAACTAAAACGTTTGGGATAACGTCACGTAAGTTGACCATAAATTCATGCTGATTTCCTAAAATTTCTTCTCACCATTTTAGTGATTAGCGTTTCCTTTGGTTGTGCACTTGGAACTTCACTTATGTTATTATAACTCTCTTCCAGTTGATTCTAATTGATTTCCAAACAGGAAATTACAGTTCTTTGTGGTTTCCCAGGAAAAGACATATTAAATAGATTGCTTTTAAACCGTGACATAATTTAGCACTAAACCAATAACTAATTTAGACTTCGTGTAGAATTTTGGTTTATTAGATCATATCACTAACATATATCTCATAAACACCATACTATTGTGAAACATGAAACTTTTAAGGGGGTTGATTCCTCTCTAGTTGAGCCAGTGCCTTGCAATCAACCTTGCTTGAGTCACACACAGACATCAACATTCAGCATGCAAAACACAACAATGGTAACAGTTAAGTTTATTTTTAATTAATAAGACCATTACAATTTTATTTGCTGTCATTGTTGGGGTAATACTGACACAAGACAGCAAATAAAATTGTAAAATAAAGCCACAAACAGTAAAACAAAGCAATTACTTTATTTGTGCCGCAATGCACTCTGGGAGTACACTTCCTCAGATCACAGATAGAATTAAGTTGACAAAACTTAAATGGTTTAAGTAAGGTCAACTTAATACAAATAAGTAAAGCGTACTTAATTGAATTAAGGCAACGAGTTTGCACAATTGAATTAAGTAAACTGAACAAATTTGTTTTTACGGTGTACATTCATAACATGTTTTGTTTCTTCACAGTAAACCTAAACCCAAATCCCCCCTTGATATCATTCTTCCACTCACAACGTAAGTTGATCTTGAAAATAATCAATTTATGACCTATTAATAATTTTATATGCAAAAAGAAGTTTGCACACTATTGTCTGTCTCTTTTTTTCATGGTAGTGTGCAGGATTTTTGCATATATATTATTTATAATTTTGCAATCATGGAAATTTCGTCATCATTTACTCACCCCCATGTTGTTCCAAACCCGTATGAATTTCTTTCTTCTGCAGAACACAAAAGAAGATATTTTGAAGAATGTTGGTAACCAGACAGTTGATGGGCCCCATTGACTGCCATAGTATTTTTTTTCCCCATACTATGGAAGAAAATGGCTACTGTCAACTGTTTAATTACCAACATTCTTCAACATATCTTCTCATACAGGTTCGGAACAACATGAGAATGAGTAAGAGATGACAAAATGTTCATTTTTGGGTGAACTATCCCTTTAAGAAGTAAAATCAGGCCTCAAAGTGTGACTGTCTTTTGTGTGTTACAGGTTGAACTCTATTTTGGTGAAGGAGTGTCGCTCTGTGGTTGCCTCTCATTATTTCGCTGAGTGTCTGACTGCAACATCACCAGTGGCTGCAACATCACCACTGGGTGAAACAACAGCGTGATTTTACTCTTCTGACCTGCTGTAAAACTGTAGATTTGTAAACAATACCACTTCTGATCAGCTGCAAGATTTCTGTCAATCTAAAAACACAACAGTCCGATGTTCCCATGGCAACTGTTTTGATTGAATGGTAATGAGGTCACTATGATGGTGGTGGAGGGACCAGCGTGAGCTTAAACATATAAAGGCTCTGAACAGAGGGTGCTTGTGCATGAATAAATGTTATAGTATTGCTGTAATAATGTAAATGTTTGGTGGCATTTTAAATTTCTGTTGACAACTGTAATAAAACTTTCTCTGTTCCTTGAATCACACTGTGATGTATTATTATATATGATTATATATATGATGCTGAGTATATGATAAAGTCTGTGAAGAGAATGCTTGTAAAAACGTTTGGAGCGTATGTTTACTGCAAACACTGTGAAAGTGTGCTAAAGTACAACATGACAACAAGCATCCGTCACTATCCATCAGTCTCACCCCAGTCAAAAAGCCACTAAATTATAATAGGGGACATTTCTAGTCTCAAATTTGGAAACATACTCGATGCACCTAAACACAGAACATCAGACATCTTCACTGATGATCTTAATAAAGTTAACCTGACAGATTAAACATTAAACAACATTCATATCCCTACGAAAAAAACACTTTAAACTAACGCTTATTATGAAAAAATTAATCTTCCCTAGAGGAATGCTCCTTCACTTGACTGTTTTAATAAACTGTTCAAAACATCTTTTTAGTATTTAATTAGTATTTGTTATTATCATTCATGTATTATGTATTATTATTATCATTTTGCAATGTGTTGTATCAAAATAACAGTAAGTAGCTTACAAACACTTAAATATGATGAATATAAAATCAAACATTAATCAAACATTCATGACGTTCAGAATGGCCACTTAAACATTTTACAGTGTAATGGTAGGCTATTTAAATTATTATATAAAGTAATTAAAGTCTTATAAAGTACCTCACATTTATAACTTTGCATGCTGCCATGCCATTTATAAAACCAACGAAGGCTTTGCTCATGCTCATGAATATTAATTATGGTTTAATTAATTATGAATATGTTGCTTATCAGCTGACGAATAAAGAAAACCTACTATAATAAGCGCATAAATGAATATTTATCAGGAGTTTACCATACCCATTATATGTTTACTTCCCTGAAAAATACAAACATAAGTCTGCTTAGCTTAATACTTTAATTTTCAAAACGCGTATTTTTCGACGTATTTCGCGCAAAAAGTTGCTTATATTGTGTTATTTATATGTGTAAATTATGTGCCTTACTTTGAAGCCGACAACGACGACAACACTATCGAGACGGTTCACTCCGGTCCAGTTTTCAAAAGCAAAACTAGTGCGAAAAAGCATTGAGGAAGACGAACGATAACACGACTTGAATCAGCTGCTACGAACAGCGCCCTCTGTTGGTGGAGTGAACCTCTCTGCTTCTCTGCCTTTCCTGTCAAAATTGGTGTTATTTAACACCAGAACGTGTTATTAAAAAACACTGGGACATTTCAGGTGACATTTCCAGACAGGTACAAGCCACCAAAAACAGGCACTGTCCCTGGAAAACGGGACGTTTGGTCACTCTAATATAGACTGACCTGTTCCCCTGAGATCTTGTGTGAAATAAAAGAGTTTGGGGTTGTTGTACATGAGTGTGTAGGCGGTTTTATGACACTGTGTGTTCAGTATGAAACGTTGCGGTTTGTTTTTTGTGGAACTGGGTGACACAGCAATTTCTGTATACAGTAAAATACAATAGTGATTTTGTGCATCTTTCAGACAATCAAGAACCCATCTGTAGAGTCCTCTTTGTCTCAGTGGGGATTGAATGTCATATACAAGTTATGTGACACCTCAGAGAAACAGATTAGATGTGTAAAATACATTTTAAAAATACATTTTATATAGTAAATAATAATAATAAAATCAAATAGGGGGTGTCCAGTTTCTTATGTTTTTAAGGGCAGTGTATTCTACACAAATATAGCTATTTTTAAAATTACAGTAAATGCTGCCAAAACTATTATTTAGTATATTTATTCATTTAAAAAGTGCTATTTATCTCTAGGCTATACTGTAACTATTGTTCGTCCAGAATTTTTTTGTTTGTTTTGTTTAATGATGGTAACACCCATTCTCATTGCTTTGCCTTATTTAAGTTTTCTTTTTAAATCTGGATTAGCTGAATAGGCTTCAACATGACATCTTATGGTTGCAAAACCTGTTCTAGCCCTGAATATAAAACAGTGATCTAGGGCTAGTTCTGGTTATGATTGTGAATTATGTAAAATTTAATAATCAGGTAATTAAAAAAGGACTGCATTGTTTTAAACTGGCTTGACAGAGAAGTCAGTCCATTCTAAATGCCGATCCTCCCAAAGAAAAAAAAAAATCAGGATTTAATGATTTGGAGCGGCAGGAAAATGACACCCTGTATAGGAACTGACCAAACATATCATCACCTTTACTTTACATCATCATTGAATAAATCATCACACACACAAACTCTGACAGCGACATTGCATAGACAACATTAACATGACAACAACTGCAGTTTTTGCAGTAAAAACTGGTACACAGACCTGTTGTTTTGGACAATTATTTTATGTATAAGAACAAGAATGTCAAGATAGCCCAGCACTACCTAAATTCAATATAATACAATTTGTTACAAGGCAACTGAAAACAGAAAATAGTGTTTTAAAACTCCCCAAGACATTTGGTAATAGAGGATGAGGATGAAACCTTGGGAGGAACCAAAACTCAGCAGGGAGAGCCCATCATCTTCTGGTTCATACATGTTTAAAAAAAAACACTGACAATATCGATAATGCTGGGATGAATCAACAGCAAAGGTGCAGCTGCAGGTGGAGACGACTCTAACATATATAAGTCTGATGGGTTAAAGACAGTTAAGACTGAGGAACATCTGAAGACTCTCGTTCATCTGTATCTCCAACCAACATCTGGTAAGAAATTTAAATATAATTTATTGATTAAAAAAGTATTTGTATGCAGCTTGATTGAGTTTTAGTGGTTATTTGTAAAACGATTTATCCATTTCTTATAATAAATATAATATAAATGTTAAATAATAAACATATTATTTGCTTGCTTGCATGATTTTACAATAATGTTTTCTTTTATTTCCTAATTTCACAGATATTGATTTGTCGGCATAAACTTTAAAATGGTGATTTGTTCTTGGTTTTATTTCCAGAGATATACACAGTAATTTTGTGTCCTAATATCATCTGGGATGTAAAAGCGGTTCACCAAATACAGTGTGTTTAATCTCTTGTGTGCTTTGATCTGCCTGCATTGACACTATTCTTTAAGAGCTGCTGTGCAGCCAAATAATGTACCAGTTATCAATGTAAAGCTGCTTTGACACAATCTACATTGTAAAAAGCGCTATATAAATAAAGGTGACTTGACTTGACTTGTTTAATCTCCAGATCATCAGAGATGAAGAGTGTTCTTCCAGTGAAGATGTTGGTGGTGTTGCCTCTGGTTCTGTTGGTGTTCAGTATGTGTGAGGCCCACCAGCCATCTGGTCCACCTATAAAGCTAATTCCAAGACCTCCATTCATACCACCACATTTCTTTAAAACGACAAAGCCAACCTCAGGACCCACCACAATTTTAACCTCAAAGCCAGCCTGGACCACAACCTCCACCTCATCCTCTACTGGAACCTCCACTTCAAACCCCACTGCAACCTCTACTTCAAGCCCCACCACAACCTCCACTGAAACCTCCACTTCAACCCCCACTGCAACCTCCACCTCAAGACCCACCAAAACCTCCATCGAAACCTCCACTTCAACCCCCACTGCAACCTCCACCTCAAGACCCACCAAAACCTCCACAAGACCCCACAAGCCCCATTACAAGCCTCCCCACAAGCATCCCCACAAGCCTCCTCACAAGCCCCATCTCAAGCCCCATCTCAAACCCCACGGTAACATCCAGCTCTAAGCTCCACCACAGGCTCAATCACAATCTAGACTCACCAAATAGTAATTTATGAATGGTTAAAGGGCTCAAATCATACATAGTATTGTATTTTCCCCCTGACATCCACTTAATGTTAGTAAACTTTTTTGTTCGTTTTGAGTTCTTCTCTAACATAATAGCCATACAGTTTATTCAAATCTTCTGAATGTATAATGGGTTGTTTCTTGTTTCATTCCATTTCAATAAATGCAAAGCAAAATCAAAACATTTGCATTTTTCTATAAAACTAAAATGTGTAGGTTCACAATTGATAATAAATTACATAACAAAATGCAGCCTGTAGATTCCGGACAAATGAGTGGTCCAAGACAGGATTGTATTGCGTGTAGTCTACGGCTATAAAACTGTTTCTTGAGTTTTAACCGCTTGTGAGGATGACACGCTTTACTAACTGGAAGATCTTAAGATGTTATCTTTTGTTTTGGTGTAAATTACTCACTTAACACTAAACTGCCAATAATGTAAGCTACTGGGAGACTGTAAACGGCTGTGATTCATTGTATTGCAGAAAACCAATATAAAGATTTGTAATACGAAGTATTTTTCAAAAATTAAGTTTTAGTATTTTCGTGCCGTGACGGTAGGGGCAGAAACATGTGTGATAGACATTCGCACTTACTAGACCGGTAGGATGCAGCCTTCTGTTTGAGAAGCACCCCTATTAAGAAACGTGTCGATGGGTGCTGACGTCACATGCGTGCCAGCTCATTGAAGAGAGAGATGTGAGCCACATGTGTGGCTATCGTTATCCTACGGAGCCCTGCACATGACATGCAAGAAAAATAATTTAATCGTGTGCACAATTTACTAATTCGTTCACTCGATTTAATAAAACGTGCGCACGATTTACTATTTTGTTCATTCGATTTACTTAAACATGCGCACGATTTACTATTTCGTTCATTCGATTTACTAAAACGTGCACACGGTTTACTAAAACGTGCGCACGATTTACTATTTCGTTCACTCGATTTACTAAAACGTGCGCACAATTTACTATTTCGTTCACTCGATTTACTAAAACGTGTGCACGATTTACTATTTCGTTCATTCGATTTACTAAAACGTGACCACGATTTAGTATTTCGTTCATTCGATTTACTAAAACGTGACCACGATTTACTATTTCGTTCACTCGATTTACTAAAACGTGCGCACGATTTACTATTTCGTTCACTCGATTTACTAAAACGTGCACACGATTTACTATTTCGTTCACTCGATTTACTAAAACGTGCGCGCGATTTACTATTTCGTTCATTCGATTTACTAAAACGTGACCACGATTTACTATTTCGTTCACTCGATTTACTAAAACGTGCGCACGATTTACTATTTCGTTCACTCGATTTACTAAAACGTGCACACGATTTACTAAAACGTGCGCACGATTTACTATTTTGTTCATTCGATTTACTAAAACGTGCGCACGATTTACTATTTCGTTCACTCGATTTACTAAAACTTGCGCACGATTTACTATTTCGTTCACTCGATTTACTAAAACTTGCGCACGATTTACTATTTCGTTCATTCGATTTACTAAAACGTGCGCACGATTTACTATTTCGTTCACTCGATTTACTAAAACGTGCGCGCGATTTACTATTTCGTTCATTCGATTTACTAAAATGTGACCACGATTTAGTATTTCGTTCACTCGATTTACTAAAACGTGTGCACGATTTACTATTTCGTTCATTCGATTTACTAAAACGTGCACATGATTTACTATTTCGTTCACTCAATTTACTAAAATGTGCGCACGATTTACTATTTTGTTCATTCGATTTACTAAAACGTGCTCACGATTTACTATTTCGTTCACTCGATTTACTAAAACGTGCGCACGATTTACTATTTCGTTCACTCGATTTACTAAAACGTGCGCACGATTTACTATTTCGTTCACTCGATTTACTAAAACATGCGCACGATTTACTATTTCGTTCACTCGATTTACTAAAACGTGCACACAATTTAGTAAATCGGGGGAATGAATTAGTAAATCGTGCGCACGATTTAGCCTACTATTTTTTTCCTGCATGTCATGTCCGGGCTCCGTATGTCACAGCCACCAGCACTTGCACCAGCATCCCTCTGGTTCCTCACCTGCACTCACTCTCCAATCACCTGCACCTGCTAGTCATCAACACTCATCAGCACTCCCTATTTATACAGTCACCTTCCTCAACACAGTTTTCTGGTCTCGTCAATGGAAAGCACAACGTCACACGTACCTGGACTCCTTACCTGCTACTTATCTGAGCCATCCCGATCTTTTTCCTTCCGTCTTCCTTCATCAGTTCTCCATTCCATCGTTGATTCCTTCCGTCAGCCCATTCCTGCAAAGAGACATTCTTCCATTACCAATTCAGCTAAGTGACTGCTCTAAAGTACTTGTGCCATTACTCACCTGCATTCTCCGTCTGCCAGTGTCCGTGCCTCTGTTATAAATAAACATCCTGTTTTACACTTACCTGTCTGCCTCTGTCCGTGTCCTGACACCGTATTAATCTTATCCATCTTCATCAATATTTTTCTAAATGGATGTCTGAACTGTTTTATTGCAATAGGTAAGTCACAATCATTCTTTATTTTCATAAGTATTGTTTAAAGGATTAGTTCACTTTCAAATTTAAATTTCCTGATAATTTACTCGCACCCATGTCATCCAAGATGTTCATGTCTTTCTTTCTTCAGTCGAAAAGAAATTAGGGTTATCCATATAGTGGCCTTCAACGGCAGCCAACGGGTTGAAAGTCTAAATTGCAGTTTCAGTGCAGCTTCACACGATCCCAGACGAGGGATAAGGATCTTGTCTAGTGAAACCATCGGTCATTTTCTAAAAAATTTTTTTTTTTTTTTTTTTTAATTCTACTTTTTAACCAGAAATGCTCGTCTTGCACTAGCTCTCTTCTTTTCTATTGCCGCTGCTGTCACTACTAGCCATTTGTCTGCTGTCACTTCACCTCAGCTAATTCCAGCTGCTGAACTTGGCATTGGCTAAAAGTTTTGTCAGTCAGATTTACTACAATGACGACAGGCATTTCATGGATTTAACGCTTTTGTAGACAAAAAGTGCTGTTTGATGTTTTTCAATGGACGCTTATCATAGACATTTTACCCCAGTTGCTCTCCACTGACTGATCAAAAACACGATGGGAAACGACTTGCTGACGACACAGATTAATGCTCATTGGTTTAAACAGCCGTGATGCATTGTTCTCTTTTAAAATGTTTGATTTTAAAACTCTCATATCGTGTTTTTATGTGAATAAATTATGTGTGAATATTCCAAAAGTCTCTGACAGTGCAATCTTTCAATGGGTTATGTGATTGTTGTATAAAATATAAAAACATGTCTGTACTAAAGTAAAAATGATTGATAAACACGTCTTTCGAATGGAATAAAATAAGTACTTTGGGTGTCTTGTTCATAATATTTATTTTAATTTAAAAGTAACAGAACTTAAATTGCATCCAGTTTATCAGCAACAAAGCACATGAGTGTGACTCCCGCAATATCCGCCTTTAATCTCGTAGGTGTCTGATCCACTACGAGAGGAGATAACTGTCAGAATTGCCTGGACTTTTTTCACTCCTCCCCACCGCAGTCGCATACTCTCGCCTACATTTCAGGCGAGGCGAATCTCAAACGAGCCTAATGTTATATGCATTTCGGTGATGGATGCTGACATCACATGGGCGCCAGCTCGTTGAAGAGAGTGATGTGAGCCACATGTGCGGTTATTGTTTATCCTTATCTTATCTTCGTCAATATTTTTCTAAATGGAGGTCTGAACCGTTTTATTGCAATAGCGATTGGACGTTGCGTCGCAAGCTGGATGGGATCGGACTCTCTCAACGCTCTGTGATCGTGTTGGATTCGCACAGTGAGGGAGAGTCACGCTGGATTGCACTACGGAGTAATTGTGTCATTTGAGGACTCAGCTTTAAGGAGGAAAAGTTTTTCTTCATCGTTTGTTCCTGCAAAGACTGTAGGCATTCACACATCCACACAGACTGAACTGAAACAAATACATTCATATTGCACTCGGACTTCTTTATACACATACAGATTGATATTTTTTTTTTTCTTTTCTCTTTTTTTTTTATCGTTATTGATGAACAATACACCGATCAGACATAACATTGACCACTGACAGGTGAAGTGAATAACACTGATTATCTCTTCATCACAGCACCTGTTAGTGGGTGGGATATATTAGGCAGAAAGTGAACATTTTGTCCTCAAAGTTGATGTTAGAAGCAGGAAAAATGGGCAAGCGTAAGGATTTGAGTGAGTTTGACAAGGGCCAAATTGTGATGGCTAGACGACTGGGTCAGAGCATCTCCAAAACTGCAGCTCTTGTGGGGTGTTCCCGGTCTGCAGTGGTCAGTATCTATCAAAAGTGGTCCAAGGAAGGAACAGTGGTGAACCGGCGACAGGGTCATGGGCGGCCAAGGCTCATTGATGCACGTGGGGAGCGAAGGCTGGCCCGTGTGGTCCGATCCAACAGACGAGCTACTGTAGCTCAAATTGCTCAAGAAGTTAATGCTGGTTCTGATAGAAAGGTGTCAGAATACACAGTGCATCGCAGTTTGTTGCGTATGGGACTGAATCGCCGCAGACCAGTCAGGGTGCCCATGCTGACCCTGTCCACCGCCGAAAGCACTGAAGCATCTAAGGGGTTTCAATAACAACCCGTGTGTTTTACTTTAAGAAAGCAACCATACATTGGTGTTTTATTGTCTTTGTTTTTATATTAATTTCATAATCATACCTGCAAACTAGTTGTTTTTCTGCGAAATTTGCCATTTTGAATCAAAATATGTTATTTATGTGAATTGTGTAGATCTGAACAGTTTTTTTTGTGGGTTGCAAGCACAATAAACCTCACAAAAATTGAAAATGGGCTACTTAGACGTCTCTCAAGGTGTCGCAATCAGAGAAGAGATTATAAATCGTTAAACTATAGAAGAATAAGAAATCCTGAGACAATACCATACTGAGATAAATGTAACAAATATTCCAGTAATATGTCTGAACTGTTTTTAAATGTATTTAAAACAGTTAATGTGACTACAGTGGTTCAACCTTAATGTTATGAAGCGACGGGAGTACTTTTTGTGCGCCATCAGTGAATCAGTGGTTTCGAATCAGTGGTTTGGAGTGCATATCAAACTGCCAAAGTCACGTGATTTTAGTAAACAAGGCTTCATTATGTGATAAGTGTTTCAAAATTTCAATGGTTCACCACTGGGGGGGGCGTGACTTTGGCAGTTTGATTCACGCTCCGAATCACTGATTCGAAACAAAAGATTCGTAAAGCTTCGAAGCTTCATGAAGCAGTGTTTTGAAATCGCCCATCACTAGATATTGTTGAATAAAGTCGTTATTTGTTTTTTTGCTGCACAAAAAGTATTCTCGTTGCTTCATAACATTAAGGTTGAACCACTGTAGTCACATGAACTGTTTTAAATACGTCTTTAGTAGCTTTCTGGGCACTGAAAGTGTTAATTGTCTTGCTGGCAATGCAGGCCTCACTGAGCCATCAGATTTTATCAAAAATATATTAATTTGTGTTCTGAAGATGAACGAAGGTCTTACGGATATGGAATGACATGAGGGTGAGTAATTAATGATAGAATTTTCATTTTTGGGTGAACTAACCCTTTAATGCTGTTCATTAAACTGGTATAAAGTGTGCAATACAATACATGTCGTGTTTTCACTGTATTTGTATACTTGTTAAACTTGTTTGCACATTTATGTTATGGAAGTAATATTGTTAAAGTTTAAAAGTTATTAATGTTATATGCATTTCAGTGATGGGTGCTGACATCACATGTGCACCAGCTCGTTGAAGAGAGTGATGTGAGCCACATGTGCGGCTATTGTTAATCTTATCCATCTTCGTCAATATTTTTCTAAATGGATGTCTGACCAGTTTTATTGCAATAGCGATTGGACGTTGCGTCGCAAGCTGGATGGGATCGGACTCTCTCAACGCTCTGTGATCGTGTTGGATTTGCACAGTGAGGGAGAGTCACGCTGGATTGCACTACGGAGTAATTGTGTCATCTGAGGACTCAGCTTTAAGGAGGAAAAGTTTTTCTTCATCGTTCATTCCTGCAAAGACTGTAGGCATTCACACATCCACACAGACTGAACTCAGACAAATACATTCATATTGCATTCGGACTTAAGTATACACATGCAAATTGATTTTGATTGTTATTGATGAACAATATACACCGATCAGGCATAACATTGTAGGTGCGTTCACGCCATATCGTAATTACTGTAACTACGAGATTCTGGCTCGTAAAAAGCGTTCATGTCCTCATCGAGCTCGTAATTAGAGTTTGTAAGCTGGGAGTTTTCTGAAAGCTCCCACGTGTACCACGTGGCCGCTGTACCACCTGACCACTGTAGATTCATTTAGCTGTTGATTGTGGTGCCATAGAAACGCATAAATCCCAGTCCGAAGATGTGAACAGCTCAGAATATAACATCACGTGTTGTCATCTCAAGATTATGGTAATTATGTGGTGGCGTGAATGCAGAACTGACAGGTGAAGTGAATTACACTGATTATCTCTTCATCTTGGCACCTGTTAGTGGGTGAGATATATTAGGCAGCAAGTGAACATTTTGTCCTCAAAGTTTATGTGATAGAAGCAGAAAAAATGGGCAAGCGTAAGGATTTGAGCGAGTTTGACAAGGGCCAAATTGTGATGGCTAGACGACTGGGTCAGAACATCTCCAGAACTGCAGCTCTTGTGGGGTGTTCCCGGTCTGCAGTGGTCAGTATCTATCAAAAGTGGTCCAAGGAAGGAACAGTGGTGAACCGGCGACAGGGTCATGGGCGGCCAAGGCTCATTGATGCACGTGGGGAGTGAAGGCTGGCCCGTGTGGTCCGATCCAACAGACGAGCTGTAGCTCAAATTGCTCAAGAAGTTAATGCTGGTTCTGATAGAAAGGTGTCAGAATACACAGTGCATCGCAGTTTGTTGCATATGGGACTGAATCGCCGCAGACCAGTCAGGGTGCCCATGCTGACCCTGTCCACCGCCGAAAGCACTGAAGCATCTAAGGGGTTTCAATAACAACCCGTGTGTTTTACTTTTAGAAAGCAACCATACATTGGTGTTTTATTTTCTTTGTTTTTATATATATATATATATAATTTCATAATCATTCATACCGACAAACTAGTCGCTTTTCGGTGAAATTTGCCGTTTTGACTCAAAATATGTTGTTTATATGAATCGTGTAGCTCTGAACAGTTTTTGTAGGTTGCAAGCACAATAAACCTCACAAGAATCAAAAATGGGTTACTTTCCCATAGACTTGAGTGAGACCTGTAGTGCTTCAGTTCAAGTCGCATGTGAACCGACCATCTCTTCCACTTTACTACAACACAAAATAAACATGAATGAACATCAGAAGGTATGTTGAAAGATACCATATAACTTACCGAAATCTGTATTATGTCATGTAATCGATCAATCAGTGTTTCAACTGCGGAAAGGCATCAATAAAACAGCTTGTAAAAATGTCACATTTACCTCAGGGTTGTTCAATGTCTAAAAACTCATTAGTCAGCTACAAAAATGAACTTAGAGAAGAGCATTTTGTTAAATATTGACAACAGGCAATTGCATATTCAATGTATTGTGGCATCTGAATCGATCAAACACACAACCCCCACTGAGCGCTATCACCCTTCTGCTTCAATCACACACTTCAAAGACACTTGGCACATTGATTGCTATCAATACAAGAACTAGACATGCAGCCCATAGAAATGGCATCCTTTCCACTAATTCATTGACAAATTTGCTTAAATGAAGGAACATGGATTTCCCCAGTACATTTTTGTGTATTATTACTGTTTCTATATTGTTCTTTTGTATATTGTTTAGTGTTATGCATGTCCGAGGACAGAACTTCTAGATAATGTAGCCCATCTAGGTGGTGTTTCATATCCAATTACTCCTTGTTTAATGACTCACACTTTGGTGGACATCACCTCATCATAGAATGCATTGTATGTTTGTTATATTTATCAGAGTATAAATGGACACAAACTGCCAGCTCACTCCCCTCATGCAAATGAGTCCACTTTCAAACAAAGCAACATTTCCTGTTTGGAAATTGCACCTTTCTCATTGGTCAAGCCAAAACTCAAAGGTGTGACTTCTGTAGAGGTTAAAACACCCCCACGCAGATCGCACTGGTCTTTCTTTGGGTCTTCTGCCTTTGTTCTTGCTGATTCTACTGATTGCTGGTCAACTCACGTGGCCCCATTCACTTCAAGCCATGCGCAACTTCCTCAACAACAGGGTCAAATTAACAACACAAGTTTGTCGTCATTTCGTCATTCAACACAGAAGATATTGATTACAACTTCAGCACCATCAGACCGAACCATCAAGAATTTCTCCCGAGACTGCATATCCGGACGCTCCTCAACAGCTAAGGCATCTTCAAGTATCGTACATTTTACCACTAAGCGGCAATTTAGAATTAAGTTGTTAACCTCTTTGTTAACAAAGGTGCTTTATAGTGAGAAACTGATGGCTCTTCCAGCTCGTTAAATGACTCTTTTCATAGCTCCATTCCTCTGTTATGCTACGGTTTAATTTCATTTCCACTCTCTCATTTTCTATGTATGCGTGATTTGTATGCCTGTGTGTGTTTAGTCTAGCTATGTGTTTGTGATTTAGTTAAATAAAACTTTGTGCACATTCTTGCGAGTTGATTCTGATCTGCTTATAAACCAATGTCACTGATAACGATTACGATCACAGCTACATGCTAAGAAAGAGTTATTTTTCTGTAGCCACGGAAAATATCCTTTCTGAAGAGTTGATAGACGATCAATACTGAGTGTTCGCTGGCCAAACAGATTAATTGATTGTAATATTAATTCAGCTACATCAAGTTAATTTGATTAACTGATTCAAATACTTATAAATAATTATAACGAGTTATGATTATTCATATTTCCCTTTTGAGCTAATTCGCTACAGTATTTGTACTTAACGTGCTTCAATATTAAATGTATGAATCCGTTTTATGACAGCCACCATTTAAATGTTTAGGCATATCAGTCTTTGTCAGACTGATGTATGTGTGATGTAACTGAGGCGCCATTTGCAAGGTATCGCTATTCAGAGAAGAGATTAGAAATAATTAGAAATTGGTTAGAAATCATTAAACTGTAGAAGAATAAGAAAACCTGAGACAATACCATACCGAGATAAATGTAACAAATATTCTAGGAGCCTTTATTTGGATAAACTATTATCGATTCAGAACATTTATCCATACGCCCAGACCATAATAACTTGGAGTGCAAAACCCACATTACTGCATCAATCCTCATTCATGGATAAAGCTAAATATCTGGTTTACGGCTCATGGATATAATTAACTATATTGTTTCCGGTATAAGTGTATATATAGCTGTGAATTCATTAAAAAAAAAAATACAAATTACTTACGCTGTGTGTACAACATTTGGTTTGCATACTTCATTTGGCTGTTGAGGTGTTGATTACAAGAAGACAATAAGGACCACATTTTGAAAAAATTTAATTGTACATGCTTTATTGTTCATGCAAGACTGGATAATGCATCAGCATAAAATGTATTCTTAAACTATAGATGGGCACAGTGGAAGTAAACAAAGTTGCGTAAATTTAAAATTATATATAGTATTCTAGGTGTGATACATCAGCACATTTCTACACTACAGTTCTACAAAAGATTCAAACATGCACGCTTTCAGATTGGATGGTTTCTCTGTGAAAAATCTCAAAACAAATCACTGCTACTCTGTGTTCAAACAAAGGAGACATAATTCTGTGCAAATCATCTCTGTCTGCCCGTATAGTTGAAAGCTTTAGGTTTGCATAAAAATGACACAATTTCATTGAATGTTCTGTATAATGTCTTTGGGGAGACATGAGAGATAGGTGTTTTGCAGACTGATCAAATGTGAGGTACATAAAGGTCAAAAGAAGCATTTGAAATGGATTGTGAATGTTCTTTTCGCCTGGAATCAGCGAGGCGGTCGCATCGGATTTTGCAGTCAGGCACAGTTGCTCTCCACTGACTGCGCTGATCAGAAGCACGATGGGAAACGACTTGCTGACAACACAGATTAATAATTATTGGTTTAAACAACCGTGATGCATTGGTTCTCTTTTAAAATGTTTGATTTTAAAACTCTGATATCATGTTTTTATGTGAATAAATTATGAGTGAATGTTTCCAAATTCTCTTGACAGTGCAATCTCTCTATGGGCTATGTGATTGTTGTCAAAAATATATATATAAAAAATGTCTGTAGTAAAGTAAAAATGATTTTGAATGGAATAAAATAAGTACTTTGGGTGTCTTGTTCATTTTTGTTCATATTTATTTTCATTTAAAAGCAACAGAACTTAAATTACATCCAGTTTATTGGCAACAAAGCACATGAGTGAGAATCCCGCGATATCCGCCTTTGATCTCGTAGGTGTCTGATCCACTACGAGAAGAGAGAACTGTCAGACTTCAATCCTCCCCTCACTGCAGCTGCCTACTCTACTCCTACATTTCAGGCGAAGTGAGGCGCATCTCAAACAAGCCTATTATGAGCACTGACAGGTGAAGTGAATAACACTGATTATCTCTTCATCACGGCACCTGTTAGTGGGTGGGATATATTAGGCAGCAAGTGAACATTTTGTCCTCAAAGTTGATGTGTTAAGCCTGGGATACACTGCACGATTTTTGGCTGTCCCAGACGAAAGATTGCCACTGTGAAACAATCGTGGCGATTTCTGTGATCGTGGCTCTTAATCGGTGGTCCTATGTCGTACAGTGAGAGAGGTTCAAAGACAGCTGTTTTCCCAGTCTTGCGACCAAAGATAGCCTATGATCATTTTCTGACATTGTCAGAAATTCAGCATGATCATGTGGTCTGATCCAACAGTCGAGCTACTGTAGCTCAAATTGCTTGAGAAGTTAAAGGATTAGTTCACCCAAAAATGATTATCCTATGATTTACTCATCCTCAAGCCATCCTAGGTGTATATGACTTTCTTCTTTCAGATGAACCCAATCGGAGATATATTAAAAAATATCCTTGCTCTCCAAAGGTTTATGATAGTAGTGAATGGGGGCCTGTTTTGAAGCCCAAAACAAATGCATCCATCCATCATAAATATAATCCGTACGACTCCAGGGCAAAGCAAAGCGAAGCGATGGGTTTTTGTAAAAAAAAAAAAAAAAAAATTCCATATTTAAAACTTTATAATGTAAAATAACTAGCTTCCGGGAGATGGCTGTACGCATCGATTTGCGGCAGAAGAGTGACCTCTGACCTGACGCTTGCGCAATGACAAACACGGAAGCTCAGAGGATAGAGCAAAACACCGGTCATGAATTAGAAGTCTAAAACGAGAAATTTTAAAGAGAAATGTCAGAGGATTTCGATAAAAGAGAACAGGACCTTCAGTTTGTTGTTCAGCCCTATTTGTTTAAACTGCGAGAGGCGTCTAAGTGTACGATATTCCTACATCCTGCGTCATACATCGCGTCAGGGGTTAATCATTTGGCGCAATGCGACTTAGTTATTTTAGATTATAAAGTTTTAAATATGGATATTTTTCTTACAAAAACCCATTGCCTTGCTTCTGAAGGCCTTTATTAACCCCCTGGGGCTGTATGGAATATATTTATGATGGATGGATGCATTTATTTTTGGATTCAAAACAGGGCCCCCATTCACTACCATTATAAATCTTTGGAAATCAAGGATATTTTTGAATATCTCCAATTGTGTTCATCTGAAAGAAGATAGTCACCTAGATAGTCACCCAGATATACACCTAGGATGGCTTGAGGGTGAGTAAATCATGGGATAATTTTCATTTTTGGGTGAACTAACCCTTTAATGCTGGTTCTGATTTAAAAAAAAAATGTCAGAATACACAGCGCATCGTAGTTTGTTGCATATGGGGCTGCATAGCCGCAGACCAGTCAGGGTGCCCATGCTGACTCCTGTCCACCGCCAAAAGCGCCAACAGTGGCACATGAGCATCAGAACTGGACCACGGAGCAATGGAAGAAGGTGGCCTGGTCTGATGAATCACGTTTTCTTCACATCACTTTCACATCACGTGGATGACCGGGTGTGTGTGCGTCGCTTACCTGGGGAACACATGGCACCAGGATGCACTATGGGAAGAAGGCAAGCCGGCGGAGGCAGTGTGATGCTTTGGGCAATGTTCGGCTGGGAAACCTTGGGTCCTGCCATCCATGTGGATGTTACTTTGACACGTACCACCTACCTAAGCATTGTTGCAGACCATGTACACCCTTTCATGGAAACGGTATTCCCCGGGTGGCTGTGGCCTCTTTCAGCAGGATAATGTGCCCTGACACAAAGCAAAATGGTTCAGGAATGGTTTGAGGAGCACAACGAGTTTGAGGTGTTGACTTGGCCTCCAAATTCCCCAGATCTCAATCCAATCAAGCATCTGTGGGATGTGCTGAACAAACAAGTCCGATCCATGCAGGCTCCACCTCGCAACTTACAGGACTTAAAGGATCTGCTGCTAACATCTTGGTGCCAGATACCACAGCACACCTTCAGGGGTCTAGTGGAGTCCATGCCTCGACGGGTCAGGGCTGTCAGGGCAGCATAAGGGGGACCAACACAATATTAGGAAAGTGGTCATAATATTATGCCTGATCGGTGTACTTTGTGTTTAATTGGTGATTTGTAAAGGGCAAAGAATATTCTCATGTGATGTGTGCAAAGTGTTTAAGTGCATATTGAAATTGAATAGAAGTGAAAGAGAAATATTTCAGAGAATACAGTTATTGTTCAGTCAAACTGATTAATGTTTTTCATTCATTAATTGATTTTATTATTCATTAATTCATTTTATTTCATATTTTATTTTATTCATTTATTCATCCAGTTAGTACTGTAGACAACTAAGTTCATTCAAATGCATACACACATAATTAAAACACAAATATTGATTATTTTATTGATTCAGTGTATGGTGTGAGACCACGAATCCGGGACTCCAAATACTAGTATAAAAAGAAATTACACATATTTGGTGAGCTCAGACCCTAGTAGATATTTTCCCCCCTTTTCTTTTCCGATGTTAAATCCGACGAATGGGTTACACTTCCATCATTCTGCTCGGGTTTTCATATCAAAGTGGACCCATGAAGACCTCTAATGTTTCCTACGTGACAAACTCGGTTCCCCTCCCAGCATTGTCTCGTGTACCAGTCAGTCTGTCCAGATCTTTGTATACTGTAGTTTAGAGGTGTCACATAACCTGTACATGACATCTGATCTCTTCTGAGACAAAAACACTTTTTTAGATGTTACTGTTTGCACAAAATTTCATTGTCTTAATTTCTTTATTTATAGAGCTTGAATCTGTGCACTGAAACCAAACATAAAGTGGCATAAAACCGCCTACACACTGACACATCCCTAAGCCACTGACGCATTTGAGGTGTAATAGATGGACTCTCTCAGGGGAACAGGTGGGTCTATATCTACACATTCGGCTCATCCTCTACTTGCAACCACTCCCGGTAAGAGAAACACACAGAGATCATGAGAATCTATCCAGACATGAAGATGTTGGCAGCTGTGGTTGTTTTATTCCTGGTGGCCGGCTTGAGTGACAGCGTGATTCTGAGTAAATGTGAGCTGAAGCAGCAGCTTCAAACAGGCCTTACACTGCCTCCAAATACGACCGACCTCCTGGCGCAGAGTGAGTCTCCATCTACATCCAGAGCTCAATATCTGACTTGAGATACTGAACACTGATGCTTCCATATATATTAATACTGTTTATATTGTTAATATGTTTGCAGGTGAGCATATATTGATTTTTTTGTCATTTTTAGTCACTTACATGGAAAAGAAATTTCTTAAAAAATGACCTTTCATGCAGGTTCCACAGCCCATTCACACCAAGGATGATAACTAGAATGATAATGATAAAGATATAGTTTTAAAAAACAAAGGTTCCAAAAGGGGGTTTTGCCAGAACTATTTTGGTTCCCCAAAGAACCATTTACTTAACGGTTCTTTAAAGAACCAGTGTGAAGAACATTTTTATAATCTAAAGAACATCTTTCCACTATCTAGAACCTTTTGTGCAATGTAAAGGCTCCATGGATGTTCTTCATGAAACCATAGATGCCAATAGAGAACCTTTATTTTTAAGAGCAGAGTCTAAAAATAAAGGTTCTCTATTGGCATCAATAGTTCCATGAAGAACATCCATGGAACCTTTCCATTGGACAAAAGGTTCTTTATAGTGGAAAAAGGTTCTTTAGATTATAAAAATGTTCTTCACACTGGTTCTTTAAAGAACCTTTAAGTAAAAGGTTCTTTGGGGAACCAAAAATGGTTCTTCTATGGCATCACTTCAAAAACCCTCTTTTGGAACCTTTATTTTTAAGAGTATCAATGGAAGCACATTCAGGACGATTTTTGTTTTTGTTTTTTCAGCTCAAGAACGATAAAAGCACTAACAGCCAAACAGAATCTATCCTGCTTTAAAGAGCTTGAGCATTTAAAGCATCAGGCGACATAACTGCAGCGCGCGCTTTAAATAAACAGAACAACGTGCGTTGGTCGTTATCATTTATCATTCTTGGTGTGAACGGGCCTTAACTGAAACTCTCTTTACAGTCGTGTGTCATGTCCAGCTGACCTCTAACTTCAATACCAGCGCCATTAAGACGATCATTGAGCCAGAAAAGCCACATGAAAGTCAAGGTTCTCGCAAGGGCAGGTCTGCCAAGGAAGGCCGCCCCTCCACTAAAGTCACCCCTAAACCCCACTTGGAAAGTGGCGAGGACAAAAATGAGGTCTGGACCCTGTACGGCTTGTTCCAGCTCAGTGACCATGTGGTGTGCAACTCCACTCGACATCATTCACTGAACCTCTGTGGACTGACCTGCAACAGTGAGTACTCGCTTTTATTCAACACGGATACTTTAAATTTACCAAAATTCACAGGAAAGACATTTATTATGTTACAAAAGATCTATATTTAAAGTTCCCCTGTAGTCAATAATTTTTTATTAAGAATAAAAAAATTCTTAGTGCCTTAAAATAGCTTGAATGTAATTCTACACCCTTGCCTCATTTATTATACGCGGATCTATGAATATGATAATTAGCCCTGCCTCCACTTACTCACACAAGCTCAACTTACTGAGGAAAACGTTCACAATGGTATAGCTTTTTACAACGTCAGACACATAACGATAATTAATATGATCAGCGTTTTGCTTGGCAACATTATCAAACAGCTAATAATGTGTTGCTAATGTTACACAAATCATGTTCAGATTCATGAGTCAGTCAGCTGCCTTCTAACAATCAGTATCCTTAGAAACGCTTTGAACAACTCAGAACATCAGTGGAGAAAGGTATATATAGTTCATCATAACATCGTAATATGCATCAAACACCTGCCATATTTGCTAAATCTACCCGATTTTTCATATCAACAGAAAAATATACCGAGATAACCTTCTTTTGAGACTCCCTTGCGCGGTCAGAGTTAATGATATGCTAAAGCCCGTCGGCACGTTGACATGATTGGTTACAAGGTAGTTTGTGACATCAGAAACACTGTGGGTTTGAGACTGTCTTTGGTTCACTGCCGTTTTAAAGAGAAAATACTCAGCAATGGTGTTGACTGATGAATTTGCACATGGTTTGTCTTAACGCATGTTAAAAACACCAGATAGACATATAAACAACATTAAAAACTTGATTTTCACCACAGGGGGGCTTTAAAATAAATGCTTTTCTTTTGAACTTTTTATTCATTAAAGAATTGGAGCTGCATGATTAAAAAAATCTCATTCCCAATGGCAATGATTCGACCAGATTTAAACATTTGACAAAATCACACCAAAACATTCAGATCTGTGTTTGCACTGCCGCTGATCCAGAGAGAGTAGTTGTCATGATTCGGTATTAAACAGTTTCACACCTTCTTTTCAACCACACAGTATCGTTATTTTCGAATATTCAAATTACCACAGAAGTACTGGGATAAAAGTTTATAGTTTGGATATAAACACTGATGTCAGCGGAAGCGATCAAAATAGAGCAAATCACCTTTTGAAAGTAACTTTAACGCTTGTGTCGATTACATCGTTACACCAGTAGGTGGAGACAAGTGACTGTTAAAAAGTGTATTTGTTTCTGAACGAATCTCATGAATGAATGATTCAGTGACAAATGCAGTCCATCCAGTAATAAAACAAGTGAAGTGTTTATGGGTGAGTCATTGAATCATTAATTCAAACCATTTTTTTAAATAAATAATTCATTCCAATTGATTAAATGTTTTAAATAGACTACAGCAATTAAAGCTGCAGTCCGTAACTTTTGGCGCTCTAGCGGTTAATAAACAGAACTGCATCTGTCTAGCGGAAGAACATTGTAGCCGGAGCTACTTCTCTGTGTTTATGTCTATGACGAGTCACGCAGGTACTGTTACTCCACAGCGGTGCCGACCCGACCCATGATAGTCCGAATATAAACACTTATAATAGGTGTACTGTAGTGATTCAGGATAAGACAAAAACACGGTTTGGAAAATGGATTCATGATGTACTCACTCATTATATAATTTTTGTAAATTTTGAACTCAAAAAACGTTACAGACTGCAGCTTTAACATTTTGTCAGAACCTCTTGTAAATTACTTGTTTTTTGTGTAGTTTGTCTGTTCAGAATCGTGATCTCTATTTGAAACAAACAAAAAAAATCTCAATTTAAACAGAATCGTGCAGCTCTACAAAGAATCCGATGAGGAAATGGGGGATGATCACGGTTTCCACAATAATATGAAGCAGCACAACTATTTTCAACATTTATAATAATAAGAAATGTTTTTTGAGAAGCAAAACATCATTTTGGAATGATTTCTGAAGGATCATGTGACACTGAAGACTGGAGTAATGATGCTGAAAATTCAGCTTTGATCACAGGAATAAATTACATTTTAAAATATTGAAATATGTATTTTAAATAATATTTCACAGTACTACTGCTTTTACTGTATTTTCGATTAAATGTTTAAATAAATGCAGCCTTCATGAGCAGAAGAGATATATATAGGTATATATATAATATAGAAGTGTGTGTGTGTGTGTGTGTGTGAACAGGTTTATATTAATGTGATTTTTTTCTTTTTCAGAGCTGCTTGACGATGACATCAGTGATGATGTGGCCTGTGTTCAGGTCCTTATAAATAAAATGTGAGTAAAATTGTACACACAATAGTATACAAAAATAAAAAAAAATAAAAAAAATGCTATTATAGTATGAAGGTATTTTCGCAGTGAATCTTAATTTCTAGTGTTGTATGCTTTAATTAGCTGAGCTATAATACACAAAAATATACATTATTATTGTAATGTGTTTGTAGACGTTTGAATTATTATTAATTTTGTTTATATAGAATATAGTGTTAACATTTATTCCACATAGAAATGATTTTAGCAGTGAATCCTCATAAGGCAGGCGAGTGCAAGTGTCCTGAAACTGTTCATCTGACTTTAACAGGGCTGCAGTGATTCCTGACCCCGAAACTGCTAAACACATCCATAAAATGTAAGTGAATGAAACCTAAAACTCATGTTCAATATACAACAACCAATTCAATACAGCAATTAATGGAAAACATTAATACATTTACCGTGTTTGCATGCAAGAATGTTAAACTGATATAGAGGTCTCTATAATAGCCACTATGGATAATTTCTTTTCTAAAAAGCATTCAGTCTTGGTTCTTTCAAAGCATAATATTTGGCACTTTCCTTTGACAGGATCTCGTTGATCTACCAGCCAGAGTGTGTCAATGCAAAGGCCTCTGTTTACTTCGCTGACTGTCCACAACCCTGAGTTTTAGACCTCCTGATCTGAATCCTGAACTTTGACATGCCCTGCTTTACTTCTACATTTATATGCTTAGTTTAGACAACAAATCTTATTCTATATGAGTCATTAAAGCCTTTTGAAACGCAGTGTTGTGCTCATGAATTTAATTCATTCCTGTGTGTCTCTGTGGTCTGATGTAGTGAAAACTGAGTCAAACATTTCCATGTCCGTGGTGGACAATCCAAAACAGATGGAAAACATAAAACAGGCTTTGTTTTGAGAAGGAGTGTGAGAGAGTTGGTGGTTGGTTTAGTGAAATGACGGATTGATGGTTCTCTAATTTGCCAATCAGTGGTTAAGATGAGTAAGTTAAAATCCCCCTGTAGTCAATAATTTTATACCTTAAAACGCAAAATACTCAGCAATGGTGCTGACTGATGAATTTGCACATGGTTTGTCTTAAAGCATATTAAAAACACCACATAGACATATAAACAACATTAAAAACTTGATTTTCACCACGGGGGGCTTTAAGATATTTTTACAGACTATTTTTTTCTCTTCCTGTTAGGCAGTATTTAGTGGGCAATATGTTAAGTATATAGAACATCCACTAGATGGCGTGCTTGTTAACGAGTGGATTGTGGCGCTGAAATAAATGCCAACCTTGATTTTTTAGTACTGGGATAAAAACACACAAAATACCACAACAATAAATGTATTTATAAAACATTTATAATATAGTGAATTTTAAATGGACAGCATTATATTTAATGTGTCTGGCAACTTGAAAATGTGTTTTATTGTATATCTATAAACATTTAACAGATTTACTGTCAGTATACACCATAGATATTCAAATGAAGTAAATGCATTTATATCTATTCAAATGAATGAAAATCACAGGAATCATAGAAAAGGATTGGGCTAATAAGGTGACTATGTATTTTATAGGTCTATAGTTATACCTGCAGACTGGAGATCTCCTGGCTGCAGCCACACCCTTCTCGAGATCCAGTGTTGCCAAATTAGCAATTTTGTTGCCAGATTTAGCAACTTTTCAGACTACTCTAGCAATTTTTTCAAAAAGCACCTAACAACAAATTTAGCAACTTTTGAAAAGTGACTCAAACAATAAAAAAAAGGCACATTTTCATTTAAATTACACAAAAAGAGGAAAGCATTGAACAGCCAAGCAGCGCGTCAGCCTGGAGAGAGTTGAAGAAAGATGCCTGTACACACATCATATGTGAATTAAGTTGATAATCGTAATTGTTCAATAATAATTGTTCATTTATGATACAGCATGTTATTATTACGCTTGTACCTAATTGTTGTTCAGTTTGGTAAACTGTAAGAAAAAACTGTAGAAAAACAGAAAAGGTACGGGTAATTTTCTGCCATCTGTTAGGTTGTAACCCTAAAAACAAAATGCAATGCGTGATTTAAAACACATGTAAAACACCTGTGAAAAATCAATACGGATAATTCCTTCATATTAACACAGTATATTGTGCCCTATTTTATTAACTTTTCTTAGAGTGTAGCTAACTAACTACCAATACACTGCTTATAATGCTTATAATATGATAATTGTACAAATTTGTGTTGTGTGTGCTCAATAATTCAATGTTGTATTTAAAAATAAAAATATCTGATCATAAAAATGTTCATTTTACTTTTACAAATAAAAAATATGTTCATGTTATTTTTTATGAACAAATCTAAATAAACATATTTCAAATTCTATTTTTTATGTGTATTTTACGCAATAACGCAATTTTGCGGCATGGTTGCGCGATGACGTCATCATGGAATGACATCACAACGTCATTTAAAAACAGGCTCGTTTGATATGAGCAAATTCTGCGCAGAACCGATCACCGGTGATCACCGCGAGATGCATGCCGGTTAGAAATGTGTCCGAGGGTGGGTCAGCGCAGTCGGTGGAGAGCAACTGCGCACGACTGCAGAATCCGATGGGGCCGCCTCGCCATCGCGAGGCATGACATCACAGCAAGGTGGCCTCATCCGATTCTGCAGTCGTGCGCAGTTGCTCTCCACCGACTGCGCTGACCAAAAGCACGATGGGAAACGACTTGCTGACGACACAGCTTAATGCTTATTGGTTTAAACAACCGTGATGTATTGATCTCTTTTTAAAATGTTTTATTTTAAAACTCTAATATCATGATTTTATGTGTATAAATTATGTGTGAATATTCCTTAAGTCTCTGAGTGCAATCTCTCTGTGGGTTATGTGATTGTTGTCATATTTATAAAAATATATAAAAACACGTCTGTAATTAAAATAAAAATGATTGATACACACATTCTTCGAATGGAAATAAATAACAAGTACTTTGGGTATATTGTTCATTATGTTTATTTTCATATAAAAGCAACAGAACTTAAATTACATCCAGTTTATCAGCAACACAGTGCACGAGTGTGAATCCCGCGATATCCGTCTTTGATCTCGTGGGAGTCTGATCCACTACGAGAACAGAGAACTGTCCGTCTTGCCTGTGCTTGTTTCACTCCTCCCCTCACTGCAGTCACGTACTCTCAGCTACATTTCAGGTGAGGCTAGGCGCGTCTCAAACAAGCCTAACTTTTCGCAACAAATGGACCCGCCTCCTTTAGCAACTTCCCCTGAAAATTAGTTGTCAACACTGCTCGAGACACGGATCTGCACTTCGGATTCTAACAGAAAAAATAAACCATCTGGGTGTATTTGGAGTACTAGTTCTCATTTATGACGGATACTATGCGAATTGGGATGTAGCAGAGTGAAATTGAAAATAAAATCCATCGCCCTGTTGCCATTTAAGAAAACAGAAACATCTCGCCAATAGTATAAAAGAGTGTCCTTCATGTATATTTTCTTGACGGAACATCAGTGTCCACAGACACATTTCCACTGAGGTGAGTGTTACAGACACAGTTCAAGTTATCGCTTAAATTTTTCTACATGGCGCCGGGTATAGAAATAACAAACAATGTTTAACATTGTTATGCTGTGAAAATCTTCTTTTAGTTCAGTTTTTGTATTCGAATATTTAGCTCTTGACATCATATACAGAAGATTCAAAGAGTTGGTTTTCTCTAATGGATTTGTCTTTCAAGTTTTTTTTTTGGCACAAAGTACAGGAATACTGACTGTAAATAATGTGGTGCAATGCGATGATATTCGCTAGTTTAGGACATTTTTGTTATTACATTTATCTTCAAAACGTTGCAATGTAAAGAGCTGGAAGGTATTGAAAGTCTTGGATTATTAATGTAACCTTTTACAGAGGCACATTGAAGCTGTTTGAGACCAACACAACCTTATTTATTCTCATATGTAGGGTTTGGTCTTTTAGGTTAAAAATTAAAAGTTGGTAAAATATGATTTTCGCGTACTTTAGATCCACTCGTTGCTCATCGGCTTAACACCAGTGGACGAGGCCAACGATGCGATGATGTAAAAGTAGGTGTTGTTGTCTTCCTCCAGAGGCAGTTATATGCATAGACATACATAATAAAGGCTAGATGTCTCGTCCGCGCTGCTGGCCAATGGAGGTCGACGTCCGCACCTGGCGGCCATCTTGTAACAGTCAGCTCGCTCACTCGTAACATTGTGTTTTAATGGTGCATGTACTTTTTAAATAACCATAACTTGCTCAATTTTCTACCGATTTTCAAACTGTTTGGTTTGTTATAAACGTCAGAGATGTACTTATGACACTGTATACTTATGAATAATTATAACCATGGACTTCCATATGAAAATAACATTGAACAGAACAGATAGGTGCAATGAATATACACACGCACAAGGTATTTATGTTAAATCAATATATAGGCTACTAAAACTCAGTGTACAGAATGGCAACATGAGATATATATATATATACACACTTTTATAATATGAATATTACTATTATAATAAAATAATTTGAATCATTACATGTTTATTTTAACTTCTTCAGGGTTGGGCCATTTACTAGACTTTTCCCCTCAACATTGCACTGTGCCTACTTCAGAGAAGAAAAAAAAAGGTGTCCAAAAGAAACATTCTGCGATTGTGTAAACAAACTTGTAAAAAGCTTTGGGTCAACAACAATCTTGTAATACTATTATGTCATAGCCCCGCTGTTCCTGTGTAACAGGACCTGTATTGTACATACATCCACTAAGTAACTAACGATTATCCCAAATATAATCATAATATTGTCATATATTACAGGTGAAAGGTGATCCCACGGGCTCTCGTTTTGAGACTACGGCGATTGGAGCATCCGTAGGCTGCACAAAAGTCTGGCATCTTCTCCTATAAAGCCAGCAATTTCCTGTATCATAATGTAAGATGTTTTTAACAAACCAAACCGATTGGAAATCATGTGCAACTTAAGTTATATTGAAAAGAAAGAGCAATTCTGCCTCTCCCACTGATGTAAAATTGCTGGGTAGCAGCTAAACTGTAACTACTAGGTCTCACTCAAAGCTTCTTGTTATTAGCCAGCTAATAACTACAACCACATCCACAAAGATTGTAATTTAGACAAAAGATTAGTTGTCATAAAATTGTTATTGGTGTCAGTAAAACCTATATAATTGAACAGCTCGATTGTGGTCTCAGCCTTGATAACTTGCGCAAGTAGCCGTGATACACAACTATGCTGCACGATTAAGTCATTTTTCGAAAAGAAAAGCTGCAATTTCAACATGTTCAAGCATCCAGAATTATAGCCACGTTAATAACGTTTGTAAGAAACCAAACCATTTGTAAATCCGTCAAGATTTCAGAGAGATAAGAGTATTTGTGTTCGTGCAGATCACTCACCTTACATCAGGTACCACAGAGCCCGCCAGAAAGCTTGCCTGTGACAAGATGGCCGCCGGTGATGACGTTAGAGACTCCGCCGTAAGACATCTAGCCTTTATTATGTATATCTATGGTTATATGAATATAGGCTTGTTCGAGATGCATCGGCGCTGCGCTGACTGATCGGCGTATGACATCAAAGTACCGCGAGAACAATTCAAAAGCATAAGGAGTCGTCTGCTCTCCAAACGCTCTCGCAGTACTTTGATGTCAAACACCGATTGGTCTGCTCATCTCGAACAAGCCTAATGATCGTGCCCCTGTGACGTCACATGCCATCTCGGATTCAAACGAAGTATTTTTACAGCTTGATTATATGAATACTTTTTTATCGATGATCAAATTTGGTTTCTTATGTCATTACCCCTTTAATTAACAGCTCACATGTGTAGGTGTGCACTTGCTGTAAAGTCTACAACAGCATAATAAATATTAAAGGGTTATTTCACCCAAAAATGAAATTTCTGTCATTAATTACTCACCCTCATGTCGTTCCACACCCGTAAGACCTTCGTTCATCTTCGGAACACAAATTAAGATATTTTGATGAAATCCGAGAGGTTTTTTTATCCTCCATTGAAAGCAACGTAATTACCACATTCAGGGTCCAGAGAAGTAAAGACATCGTCAAATAGTCCATGTGACTACAGTGGTTCAACCTTAATGTTATGAAGTGATGAGAATACCTTTTGTGTGCAAAAACAAAACAAAAATAACAACTTTATTCAACAATTTATTTTCTACCGTGTCATTCTCCTACACAGTTTATGTTGAATAAACAGTGCAGAGCTTCCGTGTTTACGTCCGGATGCCGGCTCAGTATTGGCCGACGCTGTTCACATGAGCACAATGACACATACGTGTGATGCTGACACAGGAGCCGGCCAATACAGAGTAAGCGTTCTGATGTAGAGCACTACTTTTCTGACCTTAAATGTGGTATTTTCATTGCTTTCTATGGGAAATAAAAAAAAAAAAACTCTTAAAAAATATCTTAATTTGTGTTCTGAAGATGAACGAAGGTCTTACGGGTGTGGAACGACATGATGGTGAGTAATTAATGACAGAATTTTCATTTTTGGGTGAACTAACCCTTTAATGGAATAATTCGGTCACCTGAATCAGTTCATTACAAAAGTCATGAATTTAAGAGTGTGATTTACATTCACTTGTGTTCAACTTCACTGCACAGACCTGATCCTCTAGAATCCAGCTGTGTGTCCCTGAAGAGTGACCAGTCAATGGATCCTCCACATAACTTTAGTGGACACACTGATCCTGAGTTTAGGTGAGTGCTTTACTAAACACTTGATTATACATGTTTATATGTATATTTACATTTATTCATTTGACAGACACATTTATCCAAAGGGACAAAAGGCTGGGACACACCAAGCCGACAGTTGGCCGTCAGGCAACATTGGGCTGTTTTTGAGTGTCAACCGACTAAGTTTTTTCAGTGTGTTCTGCACCGTTGGCTCTAGTCGGATGCCGTTGAGCAGAAAGAGAATTCTGATTGGCTGTTCAGTTTAGTAGGACAGCCACCTAATAGTTGAATAACCGGTTAGTCGACTAGAAGGGGTTTGGTTGACCAAAATTTTATTAGTCTTAAAATCACACAGGCTGTGACGGACATATCGTTAACGGCAGGAAATCCAAACATTTGCCTATCATTCATCAACCTCAAATATGGCTTAGCACTTTACAAGTCCACTCGCTCTAATGTTAACCTAGATAAATGTGCGCTATTATTAGGTGCATATCCAAGTGTTTGTGTGGAGAGCACGCTTACTGCATGACATGGAGACGCTTTAAATAATAATATATCACTTTATTTAATTTAAAAAACTCCATCATTTTTGGTCATACAGATAAGAGTAATGCAAACTGTAAAGGGTCTACTTTTATTTCTGTAAACTCACAATAACAACAAAACGTTGTGCTTTTGTAAAATAATGAAAACACTCAGGATGCGCTTTCTGCCGTCTCGGTCTCCCTGAACTGGAGCACGTCACAAAAAATGAACCAAAACTCAGCATGTCTTTGCCTCACAGAGATGAAAAATATATCTATAGAAAGCTTGAAATGTCTACTTTTAAATGGACCAATTAAAATGGAAAATAAATATTCTCAGATTATGTAATCCATATGAAAAAAGCACGTAGACACGTCCACTATGCAGAGATGACGAGTCAGCATTGTCGACTTATGTCTGCAGCCGAAAACACAGAAAACTTTATCAATAAATGATTTAAATGTTTAGAGGGTCTCCTTCTGTTTTTTCACGACATATTCATAATCATTACGTTTGCCGGTGCGCTGTGGCAAGCTTTATGTGTGCGCTTGAGCGCTGATTAGGCTATGTATTATATATATAGGCAATTAAAGGGTAAATAATTAAATTACTTTGATTTATGGCTTATTAATATAAACGTGCAATTAGTCGGCTAATTGTTTAAATGAAGGACTACTAGTCGACTAGAAAAATCTTTAGTCGAGGGGAGCCCTACAATTTAGCAAACAAGTCAGTGCACAAGAAAAAGATCAAAAGTGATGAAAGCAAGCAAAGAAGTCATGACGGCACAGAAAGAAGGCTGTTTTAATTTTACGCCATCTTACCTGAGCATTCCACCGCGTGAATATTCTCATAATAACATGAGCGGAATGAAATAAAGGACATGATCAGCATGACTGATATTCAAAACGGTAAGTAAGCGCTGCTTTGTTTATGGTTCATATACCTGCAGTCTTTTTTTGAAAGACGAATGTAAACGAATATATCTGCTTAAATAGACAGTTATCTACTTTACACACTGGCGCAGAACACGCATGCTAGTTGACAGTCGCCTATAGTCCTTTCGGTGTGTTCAAGCACAGACGCAGGCGACGCGAGGGGACAACACATTCGGCTTTCATTAGTTCTAGTTCTTTGGTCTTGGTTTGGTGTGTCTCTACCCTTACATAGCAGGATCCTGACGCAATACAATATCCTGATACAATGTTTGTATATAATTTATTTAACCTTTTTTTTTTATCTTAAAGTAGTGGCCCTCAACATGCCAACTTCCTCAAGACATTCAGATCAAATCTGAGGAAGAAGTTTGAGTATCTGTATGAGGGAACAGGAAAGCAGGGAAACCCAACACTGCTGAATGAGATCTACACAGAGCTCTACATCACAGAGAGTGATTGTGGAGAGATCAATAATGAGTCCAGCAGAGCAGCAAAGGAGGACACACCGATCAAATGTAATGACATCTTCAGACCTTTACCTGGACAAGACAAACCCATCAGAACTGTGCTGACAAAGGGAGTCGCTGGCATTGGAAAAACAGTCTCTGTGCAGAAGTTCATCCTGGACTGGGCTGAAGGGAAAGAGAATCAGGACATCCAGCTCATATTTCCACTTCCTTTCAGAGAGCTCAACTTGATGAAGGACAAAACACTCAGTCTTTCAGATCTTTTTCATGTCTTTTTCCCTGAAACAAAAGAAATGAAACCATTCAGTGATGAATATAAAGTTGTCTTTGTTTTTGATGGTCTGGATGAGTGTCGTCTGTCTCTGGACTTCAGTGTGAAACTGTGTAATATATCTGAATCAGCCTCAGTGGACGTGCTGCTGACGAACCTCATTGCGGGGAATCTGCTTCCCTCTGCTCTCATCTGGATCACCTCCAGACCTGCAGCAGCTGACCTCGTCCCATCTGAGTGTGTCCATCGAGTGACAGAGGTACGAGGCTTCAATGAGCCACAGAAGGAGGAATACTTCAGGAAGAGAATCGGTGATCAGAGTCTGTCCAACAGGATCATCACACACCTGAAGTCATCAAGGAGCCTCTTCATCATGTGTCATATCCCAGTGTTCTGCTGGATCTCAGCCACTGTCCTAGAGAAGATGTTGAGTGAAGCAGAGAGTGGAGAGATTCCCAAGACTCTCACTCAAATGTACACACACTTCCTGATCATTCAGACCAACATCAAACATGAGAAGGACTATGAGAAGAATGTGAAGGATGAAGACATGATCCTCAAACTGGGGAAACTGGCGTTCCAGCAGCTTGTGAAAGGAAACCTGATCTTCTATGAGGAAGACCTGAGAGAGTGTGGCATTGATGAGATGGCATCAGTGTACTCAGGATTGTGCACTCAGATCTTCAGAGAGGAGTTGGGCTTGTATCAGGGGAAAGTCTTCTGCTTTGTTCATCTGAGCATTCAGGAGCATCTAGCAGCTCTTTATGTGCTGCTTTCATTCCTGCTGGACAAGAGGGATGTGCTCAATGAAAGCCTCAGCTCAAAACATTCACATGAGTTCACGTGTCACACAATATCTGACCTGCATCAGAGAGCCGTGGATGAGGCTCTGCAGAGTAAGAATGGACATCTGGACCTTTTCCTCCGATTCCTTCTGGGTCTCTCGCTGGAGTCCAATCAGACGCTCCTGAAAACCCTTCTGACACATGTTGGAAACATCTCATACAGTAAAGAGAAAACTGTTGAATACATTAAAATGAGAATAAGACTGAATCCCTCACCAGAGAAATCCATCAATCTGTTCCACTCTTTAAATGAACTGGGTGATCAGTCTCTTGTAAATGAAATCCAGGAGTGTCTCAGATCTGGAAGTCTTTCAACCACCAGATTGTCCTCATCACAGTGGTCAGCTGTTGTCTTTGTTTTATTAACCTCCAAGTGTTTGGATGAGTTTGATTTGAGTAAATACATAAGCAGAGAAAATGACCAAAAGCACACTTCACCAGATGAATTACTTCAGAAGCTCTTGCCTGTAGTTGAAGCCTCCAGATCAGCAGTGTAAGTCTGAGATCAATCATCAGATGTGTGTGTGTGTGTGTGTGTGTGTTGTAGTGATGTGCTTCTCTGTTCTTTTTTGTCTATAGTAATATTAATTTGGCCTGATTTTTTTTTTTTTTTTTTTTTTTAACAAAAGACACTCTTCATTTCCACATTAACTGAACTTGAGATGAAGATGCTAGTTTTTAGGCTTGGGTTTTGAAAGTCTGTGAGGACTCATCTGTCGCTCTTTCAATGAGACTCACTTCTGATATAGTGAACTTCGCCAAATCTAGGCTACATATGCAAAATCTGCAGTTTGTGCTGTTTGGATTTTGTTTAAACCACTTATGACCTTTATCCAATTAAAGAACCTGTTTGAGGTGAATCAGGGTATCTTCCAATCACTCGTTTTTTATTTAATTTTGAAATAAGGAAAATGAAAAAAAAAAAAAAAAAAACGGCCATTTTTTTTTTTTTTCAAACAAAATGAAAAAACAAGAATTCGGGTTGATTTTTCATTTTTAAATTAAAATGAATAAACAACTTGAATATTTGATATTCATGTCTGTTGTTCCGGTAAACCCATGGCCAAATAATTTTTTCATTTAGTAGATTCTTTTAATTTATTTCAAAGTGTTTCTGGACCTACACACAATCATGGGCATACTCTTGACTTGGAAAAATATTTGTGTCGAAGAAACGGACCATATGTCTATTAGGTTTGATCTGTCTTTTGCAGCAAATGTACTCTGTTATCAGCCCCCTTCATTCTTGTCCCGGGTTATTACTACATCCACACCTAGTGCCTTTCAACTGCTTTTACTACTGAATTACCCTTTCCTACTGAGTCTACAATGTTGCACCATATAGGACCTGATGAATTGGTAAACTCTTTTAATCATGTTTGCTCAGAGATCTTGGATAATGTTGCGCCTTTTAAAATGAGGTCATAAAGTTAAAAAACAACCTTGGATAAATGATGTAACTCAGAATATGAGGCGGGTTTGTCGGCATGCACAGCGTAAGTGGCTTAAAGATAAATTGCAAGTGTCTTATGATATTTTTAGAGAGTCTCTATCAAACTATCAAAATACTGTTCAAGCCGCTAGATCTTCATATTTTTCGCGAATTATATCACATAATTCAAATAACCCGAAGGTATCGTTTTCAACCATAGATAAAATTGAGTCAGTCTATTAATTTTTCCCCTACTCCGTCTAAGGATCTGTGTGAGAGTTTTTAAATGTTTTTTATTGATAAGGTTAATCTTATTTGGTCGGATATTGTGTCTGTAGGGAATGTTGTAGCCGATAAAATAAATCCATCTCATTGTTTGAGTAAATTTGAATCGATTACATTAGCTCAGTTGGAAAATATATTGCATTTAAAGCCGACTACCTCTCTTTATGACATTCTCCCATCCCGATTGTTTAAGGAGGTGGTAGACACTATTGGTCCCAGTGTATTATCGATTATTAACAGTGGTTTATTTTATGGCACGGTACCATTAGGGTTTAAGCATGCTGGTATTGAACCAGTCTTAAAGAAGATGAACTTAGATTCACAGGATTTTAAAATTGTTTAGGCCTATCTCTAAATTGCCTGTTATGAATAAGATCCTAGAGAAAATTGTCCATAATCAACTTGTTGACTTTTTGATTGGAAATAACATAATGGATATTTTTCAGTCTGGATTTAGGACCAAACATAGTACAGAATCAGCATTATTAAAGGTTACAAATGATATCTTGTTAAGTATTGACTCCGGGAAATGTGTTGCCTTGATGTTAGATTTAAAGGAACACTCCACTTTTTTTGAAAATAGGCTCATTTTCCAACTCCCCTAGAGTTAAACAGTTGAGTTTTACCGTTTTCGAATCCATTCAGCCGATCTCCGGGTCTGGCGGTACCACTTTTAGCATAGCTTAGCATAGTTCATTGAATCTGATTAGACCGTTAGCATCTCGCTCAAAAATGACCAAAGAGTTTCGATATTTTTCCTATTTAAAACCTGACTCTTCTGTAGTTACATTGTGTACTAAGAC